>CM076581.1:757696377-758129227 GCA_034641835.2 Pinus albicaulis | reverse complement strand
TTAGCTGTTGTTCATGCTGTTATCACTCAGGTTTTCCTAGAAGTTGTGTAAGAGGAAAGTATACCCGAGGTAACCACAAACCAATCTTTTAGATGCAGAATCTAGCCAATCTGCATCCAGAGAGGGCTCTCTCTTTATGATTTATCTTTGTTTTTGAATGATTTTAGGCTAGTTATAGATGCGAAGTTTGTTTTGGGAAAATGGTGGAATCCACAAACTAAGGGCAAGGTTGAGGGCTTTCAGTCCATTGGGCTATGGAGTCTAAGGATGGCTTTACTGGATTTCTTTTCTGAACACAAGATGGTCTTACAGGGCAAGATAGCTAGACAGAGAACAATCCTTAAAATTTAAAGTGGATGGATGGTCTTGAAGGGATGAAAGGCAACTAAGAATCTTTCACCATATTCAAGAGGAAGAAAAGAAATGATTATGAGCAAAGAGCAATGAAGGATTCTTTGTTACAGTAATCCATAATATTGAATCAGAAAAACATGAGCAATTAAGAATTCATGCTTATAACTAATCCGGAAGAAAACATCGAGAATAATCACATTTGAAAACAGAGTACAATTAAGCAAATTCTGTTTCAATCCTTATGTAAACTATTCAGAAATGGATATGATGATAGCATAAACTAATATAAAATTTAAACACAAGGGTTGGAAAACTTATTGAACTGAAGTCCAACACATGAATCCTGCAACAAGTCCAGTGCTTCAAAACGTCATCCAGTAAGCCACAAGTAAATTTGTTCCAAAAGCTTTTTATTCCGAAAACCTCAATGTTACAACAGAGTAATAGAATCCACCCTTCAAAACTCTCTTTGAAGGCTTATTTATACAAAAATAATCTTAACAATCTTACTCTATCCTAGCCAATAATTCAGGCTGACTTAAAGCGTATTTACAACAAACCAGAGACACATGGTCTCGAAAATAGAATAATGAGTAACGGCTGATGTGCTGTTCCTTTCTTCATGGACGTGCTAAGGATAAGTGCTCTAAATAGGGCTCTGTGATGTCCTTTGCGTATTCCTTTGACTTGTTGAATACTTTTTCTTCTCACGGATACTCTTTAATATTTTATCTGATACTCTTTCATCTGCATTTCTGTTTTTTTACCATTTACTCAATAGTAAAGATAAACTTTTATCCTGACAACATTTTTTTACAAAATTTCCAGCATTTCCTTCCACCACTGATCATCTGGTATCATTGTTCTTCTGAGCTTCCTTAAAGTTTCATCGGCTTCAGTAAGTTTATAAAAAGTGGGCTCGTTCGGAAAAAGATACTTTAGCTCATGTTCCAGATGAAACAGATTTCTCACTTTTTCATAAATACTCTTCCCAGTTGGTACTGTAGGTTCTGATGAGCTAGTAGAACCTATACTAGTAGAACCTACAGCTGTATGTTTAGCATGAACTTTGATTCTTTTCTCATAAGTTTCCAAGTCTACTATTTGATCCTCTGTGAGCATGGGACTTGGCAAATCACTGTCCAGCAGAGCTTGAAATTTTTCTCTGAAAACATTGATGTCGACCAAAATATCATTACACTTTCTTTCTAGATTTTGCATGAAAGTTCTCTTTGTAAAAATTCTCTTTGCTTCCAAAACTACACCTGTTCTATCATCAATTCCTAGCAATGCTAGCTGTTGTTTTGTTCTAGAATTCAAAAACTGAATGAGCTGCTGGGCTAGCTCTGGCTTGCCTCTTAATTCATGTCTAGTTTTGTTTATTTCCTCTTGGGCTATCTTGACTAACTCATTCTGCTCAAAAATAGCTTGAATGGAAGGCCAAATATCTCTTATTAAATTAATGATGTTTTCCCAAAGAATATCATTTATTTCATTCAGAGGCTTTTCCAGTGTAAGATCTTTTTGCAAAGCCTCAACCAATTTTTCCAATCTTTTTATTTCTCTGAGGTTGTCAGCAACTGTCTTTTTGGATGTGTCATATTTTCCCTCCAATTTTGTTAATTGTAATTTTTCTTCTTGGAGTTCTGTGACCTTTAGCTGCAAACTCTCCATCTGTTTAATCAAATCATCAGAATTCAAATTAGAAATATTCACCTGAGATGATTGTTCCTGTTGTCCTGTAGTACCTGCTGCTGAAGCCTATTTGAGAATTTCATGTTCCTGCAATGCCTTTTCCAGCTCCTTCTCGGTTTCATTTAGTCGCTCTGTCAAGTTTAAGAGCAACTCCATCATTTCTTCTTGTGAATTTCCTTTTATTACTTCCTGTGTCTGGGGGTGCCTCGAGGCTGGTATTTTCAACTGTTTTCTCAGTGCAGCTATATCATCCTCTTTATTTTTTATCAGTGCCTCAATACCTTTAGTGTCTTTGGGATTGTGACCCAAACCAATAATGATCTCTTCTAGAGACTTTATTCTATTGTCCTTGGCCTGTGAGGAGGCCCTTTCAATCTTTAATGTGGCAGTAGTATTATTCAAGGAATCTTGTAGTGTTAAAGCTGCCATGGCTTTGTTGGTGAGAGTAGAATAAACCATTTCCCCTGTTTGCCTATGAAGCTACATGCGTCCCCGAGGATGGATATCCTTTGTTAACACTTCAAAATTTGTTACGATGTAATGTTTGTTGTTGAGATTGGCTTTGGCACTTTAGCTTTGAAGTGGCTCATTTATATTTTACACTTGTGAAAGATCAATCTTTTGACACATCCTTCTTGATTGTGAGGAGCCATCTTCATATCTTGATTTCCCCTTGATCATAGACCTTCATTTTTAATGGTTCATTCCTTGTTTAGATATCAATGAAGGTTTTCTTTATGTCTCCAGTACCTGTCTTGGGCGGTCTGAAAGAAGATACTTCAGTGCTCAGTTGCTTTTGTATCCCTTTCTGGCTTATATTTGTTTCACTTGCTGTACCTGTTTGCTGACTATCTTCCCTGCCATCATCAAATATTTCATCTATGATCTCTACATCTGGAGGTAGATCGGATTTATGTTTTTTAGCTTGATAGACTTGTGGGGCTCCTTTTGAAGGTGTGGTATCTGGAGCTGACCTCTTTTTCCCTATTTCCACATTCAGTGGAGTTTGCATCTCTGGAGCTTGGATTTGCTTTGGTGGTGTTTGAGAAGCTTTAGATTGTTCTGGTGTTTTGGAACTCTGTGATTTTTCTGCCATGACCAGGGTTTCAATGACCTGAACTATAGGTTCTTTTCCTTTACCTTTAGGCTCTGCTGCTACTGATGGGCTGTCTTCCTGTATAGCTTGTTGTAGAGTGGCTGTTGAAGATGTGCCAATATAGGGTACCTGCATTTGATCATATGTTTCTAGGTCAAATTTCTTCTCAGCATCTTTCATAAGTTTATTCAATTTGTCGGCTCCACTTCCCTCTTCAACAAGTGTTCCTTTAACCCATTCATCTTGATTTGCATACTGTTCTATGTCAGGAATTCTGTGATGTATATAAGGAGATGACTTATTTTTTAACCTTCTTTCACAAATGAAATCAAAGGGGTCATAAGGGACCCAACGGAAAGATGTCTGGAATTTTCTCTCTAATATAAGTTCTGCATCTCTCTCAGCTTGTCTAGAATTGCAAATGAAAGGACCTAACTGGCTTTTGATCCTTAACTGTGCTTTCTTCTTTACATTGCAGAAATGGATTACATCTGAGTTATTCATCTGTCTAAAGTATTCCAAAGCAAAAATTCTCATTGGTACATATCTGGGTAACTTGAATGGATGTAATTCACATCCATAAATCCTGATGACTGTATGGTTTTGGTATAAGTACCAATCCCCAACTTTGTAACTCTTTGACAATTGCAAGGTCTTTCTAATTTCGGTACTAAGCCTGGGGGGAGAAACTCCTGTTAACAAAGTTGTAGCAGGATGTACAAACTGATCAATGAATTCTGAATAAGAGTAGGGAGAATCAGAGGACAAATGAATGATGGGGGACCAAAAAATAACAGACCTGGGATTACCTTTAGCATCAAGTTTCTGAACAGGGAAAGGGAATTTGTCTGAGTGATAGAAAATTATGAGGTGATAGATAACCGAGGAGTACTTGAAAACCTTTTCATCATCTAGCCTTAAAAATTGATCATGGATTTTGTTGGCAATGAAGGAAGCATAGTCATACTTAATCTCAGGAGGTTGCCCAGGGGTAAAGATAGATAGCAAAGCCAGAGTTATCTCGTCAACATACTCACTGGTATTGAATCCTAAGACAAAGGATATTACATTCACAATAAGCCTTCCCAATTGATTGAAAAAGTGAAAACCATAGGGGGGAGTCCCTTTTGGCTGATGCTCAGGTAACATGAAGTACTGACACATTGCTTTTAATTTCTCTGGAGTTAACAGTCTGGTTTTCTCAATTAGCCCTTCCATGGATAGAGGTGCTAATTCTTGTTCTGGCTCAAATTGTAACATAGCATTGATAGCCTGAGGTGTTATAGGGAACAAAACACTTTGATCAGGAGCTAATACAGCTCTTTGTGTGGGATCATAATTTGCATGACAATAATTAATAATTTCAGGGAAAACGTGGACTGTAGGAATGAAATACCTTGGGAGATTGGATTCCCACAACCCTATAAGATCTTGCCCTTTTGAGTATTCGTCTCTGCAGCGACAGAAACTCAAACGGGGACTTTCATCGAAATGCAGGTCTTTTATTTGGAAATCTTCATTTATGAGAGGCAAGTAGTCTAAATCTCGGTGAGGAGCATTCAAAGGAGTGACATTTAGAGCAGTAGGGGCCTCCATTTTGGTTCTTGTGGATTCAAAATGGAGGTTTCAGTTTTTCTTGCAGACCAGACGGGATATCTGACAAAAGAGGAAATTGGAACAAATTGCAGGTTTGGGAAGCAAATTTACAGGTTTCAACTCTTCAATGAGGACTCAGAGAGGATTTTTAACCACTTTTTCAGAGAAAAACACAAGAAACCAAGCTTAACTTGCGGTCGGGGTGCGGAATGATAAATACCTGTTTTTTAATGGAAACTGGTTCTTCAACAGGTAATGGACAATGGCAGGAACGTTCTTCAACACGGGCGCAGCGGAATTTCTGAGTAATTTGGTGTATTTGCAGCGAATTTTGAAATTTGCAGCGGGAGCTTAGTCTCTTTCGAAAACCAAAATAACTGAAAAAAACGCGAAAAATGGCTTAAAAACAAGTCAAAAAGGGTTTTTGTCGTTTTCGAGGTGATGACGTCATTCGACGTACGGGGTGACGTAAGGGAGTGGGGCCGGCGGTATTCGATAAGCGGTAAGCGGTGAGCCCGCACCGCTTATGGAGGAAGGCGGTAAAAATCGCAATGGCAGCGATTCCACAGGCTGCTTGCCACGTGGAATGCTGAATAGTCAAACCCGCTCATTCCCCGCTGGCTAAAAAACTCACATGCGATGGGCAGCGGGATTGATCGGGACCATTGATCAATGGAGGAACGATCTGACGGCTGGAGGAAAGGGAAACTTGTGCGGTTTTGAAAGTGGGCCCGTCGGGGTTTAAACAAGTTTTGACGTGTAATCTAATCACCCCGGGGAGAAGCTAATAGGCGGGAATGGTTGTTAATTAGTCCAAATGACTAATTAACCCCGTGAATTTATAAAATGAATTGCGGCGGGGTTTGGCCATGTGGACTGCTGAGTATGGTGGCGCAGGATTCCGTCGTAGTTTATTCTTGTTTTTGGTGTTAAACACATATGTTACGTGTCTAACGCTTTTCTATATATATTTTATTATACGATGAATAAATTAATATAATTAATTCATCATAGGGGCGGAATCTATATATAAGGTTATAGTTTTACCAAAGGGCTTTATAAAGCGGGGTATTTATTTTAAATGTGCGGGACTATATATACTTTGGTAAAACATTATAATAAGAGGGTTTTGGGGATATTTATTAGAAAAGGGAGTTATATACATAGGAAAAGGGATTTCACTAGGGATTTAATATAATAGAGTTAGGTGTTAATATGAAAAAGGACAAGGAAAATCAAAACACCTTTGTACATCTAAGAAAGTGAAAACTTATGAAGTAAATTGCACATTTTTATCTTCAACACTTAAACTTAGAATAACAAGTTGTTTTGAGGAATTTTATGGAATGTTGCATCAGTTTCCTAAGTAAAATAGGATTTTACTTAGGAAAAGTTAAAGATGGAAGATAACAATGATGAATTATTTGAAGTGCTTAGGTCTTTTTTGATCATTAGGCCGAGGGTCCGGTCCCTCCAGAAGTCAAGGAAATGCCTTGAGCCCCTTTGATCTCCAATTACCTTAGTACTTTTGGGGGAAATTAGTAAAACTCTTGAGGGGAAAAAATGATGAGGGAGGTTAATGAATTTGACTTTGCTTGCTGTGATTTTCCAGTGCACTTTCTGCTTTAGTACTTGTGATGAAAGTAAATGATTAACCAACATGTAGCAGCACTATTCATCAGATAACACTTTGCAGCACCATCTACCTACCCTATCTACTTAACACTACCATTTTGTCTTCTTTATTAGGGTGCATTTAGACTTGCAAACCCTTTTCAATCTTTTCTTTTTTACATGATAGATCTATCTATTTCTACCCTTATTACATCCAAGGGCTCAGATTAAACTGTTGAGCACCTTTTATTCACTCTACCTAGCTACTTATATGCCAAGATTAAACTGTTTGGCTAGATATTTATTCTCTAATCTAAAACATGAAATTGAAATATGACTAAGCCAAGTTTAAACAGTTTGACTTATTCATGAATTGTGGCAAAAGTTTCACAAGCTGCACACAATTATTTTATTACAACAGATGAAAAAAGTAGTGGCATTTAGACTTGCACACTTTCCTTGGTCTATTTTTTGCTTGGGGTTCATTTCTTTCTCTTTTGACCATTTTTATTCTTTTTACCCTTTGATTTTTCTTTTAGGGTATACCCTCTTTACATTTTTTAAATTTTTTGATTTTTTGGTTTTTCAAGAATATGGAACACCTTTGCTCAAGTAAGAAGGTTTGAACATATTCCACACTTCCATCAAGACAATCATGAAAGATGAAACCTATTGATATAGAAGGCTAACACTGGCTCCACTTGGGGATGGCTTTTCCTTGTGGAAAGTCAAGAACAGTAGATCAGATGCCTCAGAATGTCTTCAAACTGAAAGTAAGGAATTTTCCTTCTTCTGGTAGCTTTATTTACATATGATAGTAAAACTTTTTGGAACTTAGGGCCTTCACTTCGGGCTTCAATTCCAAGAAGTCACCATCCAATCCAAACTGTAGTAACAAAAATAAAACAAGCAAACAATATATTATGTACAAGTTAGAAACATTTAAACATTCTAGTAAATTGGATCAAAATAATGCTTAAGCATTCGACCATTGACTGGTCCTTCTTCAACTTCTGAATTGTCCAAGTCTTTCAAAAAATAAGTATTGTTTCCCTGCAAGGCATGAATGATATAAGGCCCTTTCCACAAGAAATCAAACTTCCCATGTTTCCCTTTTTCTTCTCTTCTAGAATCCCATCTTAGGACCTTGTCTCCTAACTGAAAATCCTCTGCTTTAGTTCTTTTATCAAACATTTTCTTTAGCTTTTTCTGTAAGACTTGTGATCTTTGGTATACCTCTTCTCTGGTTTGTTGCAGGTGGATTGTCTGATTAATTCTTCTTTGAATGTCATTTGGCTCCACTTGAGCCTCTTGAAGTAATTTCATCACAGGGATTCCTAACGATGATGGGAATCTTGCCTCCAAACCATAAACTAACTCATAAGGACTAGTCCCGATGGATTTCTTGGTTGTAAGTCTGTCTGCCCATAATGCATAGGTCAGTTTCTTATGCCAGTTCTTTTTATTCTCCTCCAACAATTTCTTAATGATATTGATCAAACTCTTATTGGAGGATTCTGCTAGTCCATTACCTTGGGGGTAATAGGTTGTTGAATGGCCTAAAGTAATATGATATTTATGGCAGAAATTTATCATTTTCTTTGATTTAAATGCAGCAGCATTGTCTGTTATAATCTTTTCTGGACATCCAAATCTTGAAAGTATGTTGGTTTCAAGAAACCCTATGATTACAGAATCATTGGACTGTCTACATGGGATGGCTTCAATCCATTTGGTGAAATAGTCTGTAGAAGTTAAAATCCATCTATGTTGTCCTGAAGAAGGGGGGTGAATCTCTCCAATAAAATCTAAACCCCATTGTTGAAAGGGTCTTTCTGTGGAAACTGGTTTTAAAGGCAGAGGTAACAACTTTATTTTACCCTCAAATATCTGACATTTGTGACAGCTTGTTACAAATTTCTTTACATCAGAAAATAATGTTGGCCAGTAAAAACCAGCCCTTAAGATTTTGTCTGCAGTAGATTTCCAGTAGAGATGCCCTCCACAATCCCCTGCATGAAATTCATTAAGCACTTTATCAGCTTCATCTTTTAAGAGACAATTCAATAAAATTCCTTCATGATTCTTCCAAAATAAAGTGCTATCTAAAATACAATATTTCAAAGATGTCATCTTTAAAAATCTTTGCTTAGTTCTGGATAACCCTGGAGGAGCTTGCAGGTTTAATAGAACATGAATTATATCAGTATACCAGGGTGAATCTAAGAAAGCTTGACTGATCTGGGGAGTCGCCATCTCCTGCTCGTTATCCAGTTCATTGATATCTAAGGCTTGGCAATTGGTTTCTGTCATAAGTTGTGCTAGGCCTTGGCCTTTTATCAGTTTGGTTGGCTTGATTTCAATATCATATTCCAAAATGGTAGCTATCCACTTACCTCGTTTTCCTTCAATGCCATCTTGAGTCAAAATATCTTTAACTACTGCATTGGGCACATATGCTATCACATGAGAATATAATATGTAAACTCTAAAATCTTTGATTGCTTTTACCAATGCAAAAGCCTGTTTTTCCATAATATTGTACTTTAGAGGTGCATCCCTCAGTGCTTTACTAAAAAATGCTATTGGCTTTTCACACCCTTGGTCATATTTTTGAAGTAAAACAGCTGCAACAGTATGTTCAGAAGCAAATGAAAAAATAATAAAGTCTCTATCAAATTTAGGACTGGTCAGAACTGGTGTCCTTGTTAAAGCCATTTTAATTTCCTCGAATGATTGCTTGGCTTCTACAGTCCAGTCAATGCTTTAATCTTTCCTCAACATGTTAGTCAGTAATCTAAGTAACTCTGCTAGACTAGAAATAAATCTTCTCAAGAAGTTGATTTTTCCTATAAATGCTTGCAATTCTTTTATGTTTCTGGGGTGGGGTATTTGCAAAGTTGCTTGAATTCTTTCAGGATCAATCCTAATGCCATCTTTAGAAATGATATGTCCTAAAAGCTTTCCTTCTTCCAAACCAAACAATGACTTCTTAGGGTTTAAAGAAATTCCATATTTTCTGCACTTTATAAATACTTGCCTTAGGTGACCTAAATGTTCTTGATCTGTTTTAGAGAAAACGGTCAAATCATCTAAGTAAATAACCAGAAAATCATGTATCTCTTTAGCAAAAGCAATGTCCATCGCTCTTTGAAAGGTAGCTCCTGCATTCTTGAGTCCAAATGGCATTTTGACATATTTAAACGTACCCCATGGTGTGGTAAATGCTGTTTTATCCTGATCATCAGGATGAACCAGAATCTGGTTGTACCCTGAAAATCCATCCAGTAGTGATATTCTCGAAGATCCCACTACCCTTTGCAAAATGTGATCCATTTTAGGCAGAGGATAGTTGTCTTTTAAAGAAACTTTATTCAAATTCCTTAAATCAACACACAGTCTGATTTCTCCGGTCTTTTTTCTGGTTGGTACTAGGTTAGAAACCCATTCTGAAAATCTGATAGGAGCTATAATCCCTGCTTCAAACATTCTTTTGATTTCCTTTTCAATTGAGGGTAACAAAACAGGATTAATTCTCCTAAGTTTTTGTTTAAAAGGTTTCTGGTCTGGTTTCAAAGGTATAGTATGTTGAATGATGGATGTATCATAAGATTTGAGGTCTTCATAGCTCCAGGCAAAGACATCCTGGAATTCTTTTAATAGTTCAACATATTTTACCTTCTGATCTTTTGGAAGAGATTTAGACAACTTAACAATTTTTGGATGTTATGGTGTTCCTAAGTTGCATTCCTCCATATCGGCTTTAACAGGTTCCATTTTAGGTCTGAATGGAATATCATTTGAGTCGAATAGATCTTCCAAAGGTGTTAATCCTTTGGGTAATTGATTATCTTTTAAATTGATGGTTTCTGTCTCATCTATGATCTCATCAAATTCCATTTGTTTCAAATTTTGCATGTCTTTTTCAGTGAATGTGGTTGGATGCAGCATATGAATTGCATTTTCTCTTGAAATTTCCATTTTTTGTTTTTTTTCTTGATCAAATTTATCAGCAGTCATGTCTTCATCTATATTACAGTTAGAAAACTCATTCTGAAGTGTCAAAAAACTATTGATTTGATGGTTATTCACAAATACTTGCCAATTCAAAATATTGTCGGGTATTGCAGGCCTGTGTCTTATCTCAGCTGAAAACTGATGATTAGGATCAAAAGGCAACTTACATGTACTAGCAAACATTGCTAAACTGTGAGCATGCAAGTTTTGTTTCCTGGGAATCTTGGCAAGTTGGGCTTGTAGAAATGTGTTGAGAATCTCTACAACTGTCTCTCGGTATTGTTTCGGTCTCATGTCCTTTGTTGCACATTCTCCTTTAATCTGTTGGATAATTAGTTCAGAGTCGCCTATGATTGATACCCTAATGCCTCCTAACTTCTTGACATGTTTAAGCCCCAATAAAAGAGCTTCATACTCTGCCATGTTGTTAGTGCATTTGAAATTTAACCTATAAGCATGACCCTCTGCATGATTGTTCTCTACATTGTGTAACAAAATTCCAGCTCCTGCACCTAGTCTGTTTACTGAGCCATCAAACTCTAAATGCCATAGAATTTCATGTTCGTAATCTTCATCAATTGTTTTAACAGATTTTCTGACAAGAGCTAGTTGTTTAGTTTTTTCAGGTTTTTCTTGGTCATCTGGTGTTTCTTTGTTTTGAGATATTTCTTCAATTTTGACAGTGGTTTTGTTTATGATTTCCTTTTCAGGAGCTCCTATTTCAGTAGGAAGATCTGACTCAGCATTGTATAAAATAAAAGAATCCATGTCGGAATGTACAGAATAAACAGGGAAGTTTTCAGGCTTCTCATGGCTACTCACTAAGTACTTCATCAAAGTTTCTCTATATAATCTTTTAGGCTGACCAAATACTGAAATAGTTGCATAAGACATATCTAATTGAATAGATCCTCCGAGTTTAGCACCCCAAGACCTAGACAATAACATACCATATTTGGGTGGAATATCAGCGACTACTATGTCCATTAAAACAGATTTAGCAGGGTATTGGACCAAAGTGACACACAGATCTTTAATTAAACCTAAACATTTTACCTGACTGGAATCAAATGAAAACAAATCTTTGTATGGTCTAGTAATATCCAGATTCAATCTTTCCATTACTGCTTTTGGCATCAAATTGTGAGATGCTCCGGAATCAAGCATTGCATTATGGAGTATCTTGTCATGAACATTCAGGCTTACATAAAATGGAGGAGTTCCCCCACTTTCTGGTTTGCCATTAACCTCAGGGCCAAAAAGAAGTTTGGGTTGATCATCAAGAATATTTACTGAATCATCCAATCCGGTAATGTTAATGTTTAAAGACTTGGAAATCTGATTCCTATAGACATCATGTTTAGCCAATTCTGATAAAGGAACAGCTATCTTGAGTTTGCCTATTTCAGCTTCTAGATTAAAGGGTTTTTCTGTTTGAGCTTTAACGTTTTGCACAGTTGGATTTTCTCGGTTTACTGGATCTTCAATGTTTTTCTCTTTTTCATGAATGAAGTTTTGCTTTGAAGATGTTTCGGGACTAACTTCCACTGTTTCTTCTACAGTTCCTACTTGAGGAGATGTATTAGATTGCTGTTTGTCAATTAGTTGGTTGTCAGAGACATCTTCAATTATTGGATTTGAAAAACTAGGAGTTATCCTAGGCAAAATTTGTATTTGGGGAATGTTTTGTACAGGGGAAGTATTTTGTACAAGGGAAGTATTTTGTACAGGGGGAATGTTTTGTTTTCCTTTGACATTTTGTTTTGTGGTTTTCTGTTTATTTTTCTCTGGTACATCTATCCGTCTACTTCTCAAGTTGTACTGCTTATGAACCTCGTAGATTGCTGTGTCATAGCCCTCTTTGAAATCAAAAGTCTCACCTGAATGAGTGTGGAATGTTTCAAGGATATGATTCTCTTGATCATCCTGAGATAGGAAGATTTCTGATTCATCTTTGTCCTCATTGACATTGTTTATTTCTACATCTTCTGTAGGTCCTTCTGAGGTCGAACCTTCGACAAAGTTTTCTTGGAAAGGTGGTCTAATGTTTTGATCAGGGACATTCTTTCCAATATTTTGGTTCAGATTCCTTCTAAAGTTTGGGTTTCTTGCAACATTCTGGTTATCAGTAGCAGACTTTCTTTCAATGGTTTCCACTCTATCACCTAATCTTTCCATACCTTTAATGATTACATCCGGCTTCTTTTCAAAAGCTGAAGGTTCTTCCTTCATAGGCATTCTTCTCTCTGCTCTTTCTCTGGCTCGTTTTTCTATCAGATTTGCTTCTACGCTCACCACTATGCTCTGCATTTCCTCTAGTGTTTGTGGAGCTCTTTCCCTAAGAGAATAAGCTATTTCAGAGTCAAAACCGTCTGGGAATTTGACCAACACGTTATTAGGTGGGGTTCTTAGATTCAGAGGAACTGCATGATATGATTCATTAAATCTTATGATGTAATCTGGTACGGTTTCATTTGGTCTTCTTCTTAATTTTTCAAATTCTGATAGGATCTGGAGAGGATCTTTCTTTTTCTCCCATCTGTTCAAAAATGCCCTATACAAAGCTTCTAGGTCAGCAATATTGTTCGGGGTGAGAGCCCTAAACCAAGTTCTAACTTCTCCGGTAAGACTTTGTACAAAAATTCTCATACGGATATCATCAGTATCAATCTCATAAAACTCAAAGTAATCTGTCATCCTTTTGGTGTGTTGTTGAGCTGTGTAGGTGCCTAATCCGTCAAAAGGTGTGATCTTACTTTGGTAGTCTGGTGGTAAAGCTGGAGGGTTGGCTGGTAATATTAAAGGGGCATATCGATTGGCCATTGGAAGATAAAGTGGAGTAACAAGAGTAGCCGGTCTAGTAGGAGGAGATGGAGGTCTGACAGGTGGAGATGGAGGTCTGACAGGTGTTTGAAAAGTGGCTGAGTTCGGAGATGCTTCGGTTATTACAGAAATGTTTGAGCTTTCTTCAAAGGCTTGCTCAGATTGAATGGAGTTATGAAATTCTCTGTCAAGATGATGCGAAACAAATCTATATTGCAATTCTTCAATGAACCAAGGATCTGGAATCAACCTAGATAATTCGGTCTCAGAAAAATTTACAAACAAAGATGTTTCAAATCTCGCGTCAAAAGGAACGTCGTCAATATAAATAATTTTCACAGGACAAGATGCAGATCTAGAGAGTGGTCTAGAACTACCTGTACTTTCCTGACTTCCTCTTTCAGAACTTTCTTGACTTCCTTGTCTTCTAAGAATTCTAGGGATCAGATTTGGATTTTCAAAAATTGGTGGTGGATTTGGGTCAGGGTTTGACCTAGTATGTCGAATCCTTTCTGAAGCCAGTTTTCTTAGAATATGTGTTTTGAATTTTGGGTTTTACTTGAAAAATAAATACAACTTCTACAAATTCTTTAAGAAATAATGATATGTGATTAAGATTTCCTCAAAGATCTGTTTAAACTAGAGATTCTGATTGAAAAATTTGAAACTAAGATTCAATTTATAAGCTAAATCAAAGATAGACTGAAACAGCATTTATTTACTTTTGCAATTGCATAGCAAAAGCAATTTCAAAGGCTTCCTGGCTGATTTTCAGACTCTGTCTGTAGATTATAAATCAAACAATAGTATCAATAAAATGATTCAGAGTTCCCCAGTGGAGTCGCCACTATGTTATCACTCAGGTTTTCCTAGAAGTTGTGTAAGAGGAAATTATACCCGAGGTAACCACAAACCAATCTTTTAGATGCAGAATCTAGCCAATCTGCATCCAGAGAGGGCTCTCTCTTTATGATTTATCTTTGTTTTTGAATGATTTTAGACTAGTTATAGATTCAAAGTTTGTTTTGGGAAAATGGTGGAATCCACAAACTAAGGGCAAGGTTGAGGGCTTTCAGTCCATTGGGCTATGGAGTCTAAGGATGGCTTTACTGGATTTCTTTTCTGAACACAAGATGGTATTACAGGGCAAGATAGCTAGACGGAGAACAATCCTTAAAATTAAAAGTGGATGAATGGTCTTGAAGGGATGAAAGGCAACTAAGAATCTTTCACCATATTCAAGAGGAAGAAGAGAAATGATTACAAGCAAAGAGCAATGAAGGATTCCTTGTTACAGTAATCAACAATATTGAATCAGCAAAACATGAGCAATTAAGAATTCATGCTTATAACTAATCCAGAAGAAAACATCGAGAATAATCACATTTGAAAACAGAGTACAATTAAGCAAATTTTGTTTCAATCCTTTATGTAAACTATTCAGAAACGGATATGATGATAGCATAAACTAATATAAAATTTAAACACAAGGGTTGGAAAACTTATTGAACTGAAGTCCAACACATGAATCCTGCAATAAGTCCAGTGTTTCAAAACGTCATCCAGTAAGCCACAAGTAAATTTGTCCAAAAGCTTTTTATTCCGAAAACCTCAATGTTACAGCAGAGTAATAGAATCCACCCCTCAAAACTCTCTTTGAAGGCTTATTTATACAAAAATAATCTTAACAATCTTACTCTATCCTAGCCAATAATTCAGGCTGACTTAAAGCGTATTTACAACAAGCAAGAGACACATGGTCTCGAAAATAGAATAATGAGTAACGGCTGATGTGCTGTTCCTTTCTTCATGGACGTGCTAAGGATAAGTGCTCTAAATAGGGCTTTGTGCTGTCCTTTGCGTATTCCTTTGACTTGTTGAATACTTTTTCTTCTCACGGATACTCTTTAATCTTTCATCTGATACTCTTTCATCTGCATTTCTGTTTTTTACCATTTACTCAATAGTAAAGATAAACTTTTATCCTGACAACATTTTTTACAAAATTTCAAGCATTTCCTTCCACCACTGATCATCTGGTATCATTGTTCTTCTGAGCTTCCTTAAAGTTTCATCGGCTTCAGTAAGTTTATAAAAAGTGGGCTCGTTCGGAAATAGATACTTTAACTCATGTTCCAGATGAAACAGATTTCTCACTTTTTCATAAATACTCTTCCCGGTTGGTACTGTAGGTTCTGATGAGCTAGTAGAACCTATACTAGTAGAACCTACAGCTGTATGTTTAGCATGAGCTTTGATTCTTTTCTCATAAGTTTCCAAGTCTACTATTTGATCCTCTGTGAGCATGGGACTTGGCAAATCGCTGTCCAGCAGAGCTTGAAATTTTTCTCTGAAAACGTTGATGTCGACCAAAATATCATTACACTTTCTTTCTAGATTTTGCATGAAAGTTCTCTTTGTAAAAATTCTCTTTGCTTCCAAAACTACACCTGTTCTATCATCAATTCCTAACAACGCTAGCTGTTGTTTTGTTCTGGAATTCAAAAACTGAATGAGCTGCTGGGCCAGCTCTGGCTTGCCTCTCAATTCATGTCTAGTTTTATTTATTTCCTCTTGGGCTATCTTGACTAACTCATTCTGCTCAAAAATAGCTTGAATGGAAGGCCAAATATCTCTTATTAAATTAATGATGTTGTCCCAAAGAATATCATTTATTTCATTCAGAGGCTTTTCCAGTGTAAGATCTTTTTGCAAAGCCTCAACCAATTTTTCCAATCTTTTTATTTCTCTGAGGTTGTCAGCAACTGTCTTTTTGGATGTGTCATATTTTCCCTCCAATTTTGTTAATTGTAATTTTGCTTCTTGGAGTTCTGTGACCTTTAGCTGCAAACTCTTCATCTGTTTAATCAAATCATCAGAATTCAAATTAGAAATATTCACCTGAGATGATTGTTCCTGTTGTCCTGTAGTACCTGCTGCTGAAGCCTGTTTGAGAATTTCCTGTTCTTGCAATGCCTTTTCCAGCTCCTTCTCGGTTTCATTTAGTCGCTCTGTCAAATTTAAGAGCAACTCCATCATTTCTTCTTGTGAATTTCCTTTTATTATTTCCTGTGTCTGGGGGTGCCTTGAGGCTGGTATTTTCAACTGTTTTCTCAGTGCATCTATATCATCCTCTTTCTTTTTTATCAGTGCCTCAATACCTTTAGTGTCTTTGGGATTGTGACCCAAACCAATAATGATCTCTTCTAGAGACTTTATTCTATTGTCCTTGGCCTGTAAGGAGGCCCTTTCAATCTTTAATGTTGCAGTAGTATTATTCAAGGAATCTTGTAGTGTTAAAGCTGCCATGGCTTTGTTGGTGAGAGTAGAATAAACCATTTCCCCTGTTTGCCTATGAAGCTCTATCTGATCCAAGGGATGGATATCCTTTGTTAACACTTCAAAATTTGTTCTGATGTAATCTGTTGTTGAAGTTGGCTTTGGCACTTTAGCTTTGAAGTGGCTCATTTGCATTTTACCTTGTGAAAGATCAAATGCTGACATCAACCTTTGCTGATTGTGAGGAGCCATCTTCATATACTGATCATAGACCTTCATTTTTAATGGTTCATTCCTTGTTTTGATATCGATGAAGGTTTTCTTTATGTCTCCAGTACCTGTCTTGGGCGGTCTGAAAGAAGATACTTCAGTGCTCAGTTGCTTTTGTATCCCTTTCTGGCTTATATTTGTTTCACTTGCTGTACCTGTTTGCTGACTATCTTCCCTGGCATCATCAAATATTTCATCTATGATCTCTACATCTGGAGGTAGATCAGATTTATGTTTTTTAGCTTGATAGACTTGTGGGGCTCCTTTTGAAGGTGTGATATCTGGAGCTGACCTCTTTTTCCCTATTTCCACATTCAGTGGAGTTTGCATCTCTGGAGCTTGGATTTGCTTTGCTGGTGTTTGAGAAGCTTTAGATTGTTCTGGTGTTTTGGAACTCTGTGATTTTTCTGCCATGACCAGGGTTTCAATGACCTGAACTATAGGTTCTTTTCCTTTACCTTTAGGCTCTGCTGCTACTGATGGGCTGTCTTCCTGTATAGCTTGTTGTAGAGTGGTTGTTGAAGATGTGCCAATATAGGGTACCTGCATTTGATCATATGTTTCTAGGTCAAATTTCTTCTCAGCATCTTTCATAAGTTTATTCAATTTGTCAGCTCCACTTCCCTCTTCAACAAGTGTTCCTTTAACCCATTCATCTCGATTTGCATACTGTTCTATGTCAGGAATTCTGTGATGTATATAAGGAGATGACTTATTTTTTAACCTTCTTTCACAAATGAAACCAAAGGGGTCATAAGGGACCCAACGGAAAGATGTCTGGAATTTTTTCTCTGATATAAGTTCAGCATCTCTTTCAGCTTCCCTAGAATTGCAAATGAAAGGACCTAACTGGCTTTTGATCCTTAACTGTGCTTTCTTCTTTACATTGCAGAAATGGATTACATCTGAATTGTTCATCTGTCTAAAGTATTCCAAAGAAAAAATTCTCATTGGTACATATCTGGGTAACTTGAATGGATGTAATTCACATCCATAAATCCTGATGACTGTATGGTTTTGGTACAAGTACCAATCCCCAACTTTATAGCTTTTTGACAATTGCAAGGTCTTTTTAATCTCAGTACTAAGCCTGGGGGGAGAAACTCCTGTTAACAAGGTTGTAGCAGGGTGTACGAACTGATCAATGAATTCTGAATAAGAGTAGCGAGAATCAGAGGACAAATGAATGATGGGGGACCAAAAAATAACAGACCTGGGATTACCTTTAGCATCAAGTTTCTGAACAGGGAAAGGGAATTTGTCTGAGTGATAGAAAATTATCAGATGATAGATAACTGAGGAGTACTTGACAACCTTTTCATCATCTAGCCTTAAAAATTGATCATGGATTTTGTTGGCAATGAAGGAAGCATAGTCATACTTAATCTCGGAAGGCTGCCCGAGTAAAGATAGATAGCAAAAACGGTTATCTCGTCAACATACTCCTTGGTATTGAATCTGCAGACAAAGGATATTACATTCACGATAAGCCTTCCCAATTGATTGAAAAAGTGAAAACCATAGGGGGGAGTCCCTTTTGGCTGATGCTCAGGTAACATGAAATACTGACACATTGCTTTTAATTTCTCTGGAGTTAACAGTCTGGTTTTCTCAATTAGCCCTTCCATGGATAGAGGTGCTAATTCTTGTTCTGGCTCAAATTGTAACATAGCATTGATAGCCTGAGGTGTTATAGGGAACAAAACACTTTGATCAGGAGCTAATACAGCTCTTTGTAGGGGATCATAATTTGCATGACAATAATGAATGATTTCAGGGAAAACGTGAACTGTAGGAATGAAATACCTTGGGAGATTGGATTCCCACAACCCTATAAGATCTTGCCCCTTTGAGTGTTCGTCTCTGCAGCGACAGAAGCTCAAACAAGGACTTTCATCAAAATGCAGGTCTTTTATTTGGAAATCTTCATCTATGAGAGGCAAGTAGTCTAAATCTCGGTGGGGAGCATTCAAAGGAGTGACATTTGGGGCGGTAGGGGCCTCCATTTTGGTTCTTGTGGATTCAAAATGGAGGTTTCAGTTTTTCTTGCAGACCGGACGGGATATCGGACAAAAGAAGAAATTGGGACAAATTGCAGGTTTTGGGAAGTAAATTCACAGGTTTTAACTCTTCAATGAGGACTCGGAAATCGTTGCAACCACTTTTTCAGAGAAAAACACAAGAAACCAAGCTTAATTTGCAGTCGGGGTACGGAATGATAAATACCTGTTTTTTAATGGAAACTGGTTCTTCAACAGGTAATGGACAATGGCAGGAACGTTCTTCAACACGGGCGCAGCGGAATTTCTGAGTAATTTGGTGTTTTTGCAGCGAATTTTGAAATTTGCAGCGGGAGCTTAGTCTCTTTCGAAAACCAAAATAACTGAAAAAAACGCGAAAAATGGCTTAAAAACAAGTCAAAAGGGTTTTTGTCGTTTTCGAGGTGATGACGTCATTCGACGTACGGGGTGACGTAAGGGAGTGGGGCCGGCGGTATGTGGTAGGCGGTAAGCGGTAAGCCCGCACCGCTTATGGAGGAAGGCGGTAAAAATCGCAATGGCGGCGATTCCACAGGATGCTTGCCACGTGGAATGCTGAATAGTCAAACCCGCCCACTCCCCGCTGGCTAAAAAACTCACACGCGATGGGCAGCGGGATTGATCGGGACCGTTGATCAACGGAGGAATGATCTGACGGCTGGAGGAAAGGGAAACTTGTGCGGTTTCGAAAGTGGGCCCGTCGGGGTTTAAACAAGTTTTGACATGTAATCTAATCACCCCGGGGAGAAGCTAATAGGCGGGAATGGTTGTTAATTAGTCCAAATGACTAATTAACCCCGTGAATTTATAAAATGAATTGCGGTGGGGTTTGGCCATGTGGAATGCCACGTGGAATGCTGAGTATGGTGGCGTAGGATTCCGTCGTAGTCTTTTCTTGTTTTTGGTGTTAAACACATATGTTATGTGTCTAACGCTTTTCTTCATATATTTTATTATACGATGAATAAATTAATATAATTAATTCATCATAGGGGCGGAATGTATATATAAGGTTATAGTTTTACCAAAGGGCTTTTATAAAGCGGGGTATTTATTTTAAATATGCGGGACTATATATACTTTGGTAAAACATTATAATAAGAGGGTTTTGGGGATATTTATTAGAAAAGGGAGTTATATACATAGGAAAAAGGGATTTCACTAGGGATTTAATATAATAGAGTTAGGTGTTAATATGAAAAAGGACAAGGAAAATCAAAACACCTTTGTACATCTAAGAAAGTGAAAACTTATGAAGTAAATTGCACATTTTATCTTCAACACTTAAACTTAGAATAACAAGTTGTTTTGAGGAATTTTATGGAATGTTGCATCAATTTCCTAAGTAAAATAGGATTTTACTTAGGAAAAGTTAAAGATGGAAGATAACAATGATGAATTATTTGAAGTGCTTAGGTCTTTTTTGATCATTAGGCCGAGGGTCCGGTCCCTCCAGAAGTCAAGGAAATGCCTTGAGCCCCTTTGATCTCAAATTACCTTAGTACTTTTGGGGAAATTAGTAAAACTCTTGAGGGGGAAAAGTGATGAGGGAGGTTAATGAATTTGACTTTGCTTGCTGTGATTTTCCAGTGTATTTCCTGCTTTAGTACTTGTGATGAAAGTAAATGATTAACCATCATGTAGCAGCACCATTCATCAGATAACACTTTTGTAGCACCATCTACCTACCCTATCTACTTAGCACTACCATTTTGTCTTCTTTATTAGGGTGCATTTAGACTTGCAAACCCTGATCAATCTTTTCTTTTTACATGATGAATCTATCTATTTCTACCCTTATTACATCCGAGGGCTCAGATTAAACTGTTGAGCACCTTTTATTCACTCTACCTAGCTACTTATCTGCCAAGATTAAACTGTTTGGCTAGATATTTATTCTCTAATCTAAAACATGAAATTGAAATATGACTAAGCCAAGTTTAAACAGTTTGACTTATTCATGAATAAAAATTTGACTCCTTCAGAGTTAAATTATACTGTAACTGAAAAAGAGTTCTTAGCTGTTGTTCATGCCATAAATAAATTCAGACACTATTGTTGAGGAGGTAAATCCCCCCCGCGGACTGCAGGCGATCCCTACTAGCCCGCAACAGGGTTTAGCAACAATCATCAAATGCTACAGCGCAAGTTCCTAATTGCGAATAAATAAGCCAATGATGGAGGCCTACCTGGAGTCCAATGCTATGATTCGTAGAAGAGACGACGTTCCCGTTCCTCAGCCTCGGTAGATCACGATCCCCACTATCTCCATGAATGGACACCTGCACATGCAAGAAACAACACGAATACAAGCATAAAATCCAGAATGCGCAACTATATATCAGTCAGAAAGGATATAACTCATTATTAACATAAGTGAAAAACAGAGTGGAACCATAACCGGTAGTCATTCATTAATAAGCAATCGAAAGAGAGTACAACCAATGTTCTGACACCGCGGTCTCTTTCGAAAGGGTCCCCAGTTGTTCACGTCTCGCAAAGCTCGCCAGGGAAAGGGCAAACCTCTCTAGAGTCTCTCGACGATAGTCTCCTTACTTGAGTCGGCCTTAAGGGAAGAAAGAGGGCTCTTACAGCACAAAGGCTCTTGGGAATTTGGAGATTCAAAGCTTAGGCACTTCAAGACTAGCTTGCAATGGCAATGGGAAAGCTTTTATAGATGGGGAAGGAGGGAGTTGGGATCCCTATTATTGTGGGATTGGCCCTATCATCAAGGAAGGTTCCATGAAAGGTGGCAAACCACTTCCCTTCCATGGAACTCCCGTAGCCAAACCTCCCAACTCAAGATAGGCAATGGTTTCTGAGTTTGTTGAAACACAAATTCTGCCATCTTTATTTAAAAAACACTCCTTAAATTGGCTGGCGCGACTGCGACTCTGGGACAGAGCGCCAGTTGGCGTGGCCTCTTTGCAAGATTTTTTCCATTAGCGCGAGTGATGAACTGTCTGCCCGCGCCAATGAAAAAGGAGATGTTTTCATGGTTTTTGCAAGGAGATGTCTTTAGGGCAATTGAAGCTCATGTTTAGAGGAATGCATTGATAATGATTTCAAGGCATGAAAATGTTCACAGGTCACAAAATGGGTCCTCCATTGTGCGGGACGGGGAATGGTAGGGACGGTGACAAGTTACTGTGTAACATATGCCCCCTAAAGTATGAGGCCCGAGAGAGAGAGGGGTGAAATGCTTTACGAGAACATGTCCAACTGAAGCTCCGCTGTCGGAAAACCTGCGTGGAGAAATACAACTGATATCTCAAGTACATGATGTATATGTGGTATGGACGCAGCCATCCAAAACAGAGTATACAATAATCCAGATCAAAGTTATGGTCGTAGCCATCCAGTGAGGATCGATAAATAGACTCAGGTATGGTCACATCCATCCAGTGAATAAGTCATGTAAATAATAATAATCCACAATATCGCAGCCTAGATTACAACAGACACAATCCAGGGTCTTGCGCTCCATCTCGACCCGAACAAAGTACAAGTTCAAGCATGCGAATATGTGAGCTGAAGTCGAACATGAAAGAACATCGTTTGATTACCAGCCAATGATGAGCGCTGTTAACAGATGCGAGAGGAACCACCAATAATGACAATGGCCCTCAAGGTACTATAGGTACAATCTACGGCGTGTGAATCAATGAGATGGTGTCGAACACCCGTAGAATCACTCGATCGGAGGCCAATGATGAGAACCTCATGTCAAATGCGACGAACCTGCCATTGAGGCATGCAGGCTCCAAGATACCATAAAGGATTCTTTAGATCAGCTTCCTGGATAATGAGATGAAGTCGACAGGAAGTGACCTTGATCGAAGGTGGGCCATAATGTTTCCCACATCATCGACACGAGACAGAGGAACATGATGTTTTTGTTGTGAATCAGGATCATACGAGAATCAAAGGAAGGTTGATATTTGCAGAGGTCAACTTCTCTTGAACATGTAACAGCACAAATAGTGGTTTTGGCAGTATCTGACATCAACGGATCAGAGGTCATGGTGACGAGGCAATGAGCAAAGGAGAGGTCAAAAAGGATTATCCAAACCCACGGAGGCAAAGTGAAGAAACGAGATGTGATGTCCCCAACCCGACACGAATGCAGACAAGTGCCATGTTCAAGAGCGACATAATGCCGACACGACAATGATAATGGTTCCATTTTCCCCCACCATTTCTGGTGAGTACCCCAATTATTTTTGATAACAAGCTTGAAGGGGATAGCATATGCTTGTAATGTAAGTCCGCCCTTCGGGCGAATCCATCCTAGTACATTTAACGAGCCCTAGGAAGGAGGAAGGAGGAGAACGTCATTTCGACTGAATCCTATGTCATCAGGGTTTAACGAGTCTGACAAAGGAAGAACTCGGCGTCTTTTCATGTTTAGAGAGTTTGAAAAGACAGCAGCAAAGTAAACTCCAGCGGTCCCTTTTCGTAGATAGTTCCCCGGATCTGAAAAGGTAGAAAACAATATCCAGGAAAACCTCCTAGTCGCGATAGGCTAGGGTATTCCTTTTTCGTAATCAATCTATCCCAGCCCGAAAAAGGGGTAAACGTATACTGGGTAGATGTCGTTTCGCAGCCACTTTAACGAGATCAAGACGAGAAGCAACTCGACGATCTTTTCATGTTTAGGGAGTCAGAAAAGAGCTAAAAGTTGACTCCTCCTAGAGGAACGAGTGGTATAAAGGGTAGGAACTGGTTCCGGTAATGGTGGAATTTCTCAAAACAAATAAAGGTCAAGAGGCTGGCTAACAAATACCACTCATCACAGCGGTTCCTTAGGAATGGGTAAAACAACCAAGTGAAGGCATATGATCGGCCAAGCAGATAGTGACGATGGAGTGAGAAAACCAAGACTCATCTGGAAAAAACAGGCTGATAAAATGAAAATCACAAGAGGTAAAAAAGGAATGGTTTCATTTTTACACAAGCTTGAAATCAGGAGACTCTGCTTGAAGTTGGTTTCATTTTTACACAAGCTTGAAACAAAGATAAACTATGATTGAAACCGGTTTCATTTTTACACAAGCTTCAAACGGAAACAAACTATGCTTGAAAAAGTGAGCATGCCCCCAGCATGGTGACTCAATTCGAGGTACATCCCTCCCAAGATTCAATCCATATGAAAGGTAGATGGAGTGAAGGTTCAAGTTACGATATCAAGAGAAAGACTCGACTGGGATTTTACGAGATCTTAACAAAGACTCGAATTGAACGGGAACGTGTTTCATTGTTTTAACGAGGTTGACAAATTAAAAGAACTATCCTCAGAAGACCTTGTTTCATTTTTTAAGGAGCTTGACACAATACAAGGAACTCTGCTCCCACAACCTCATCATAATGAACAAGAATTCATCGCTTCCAAGAGTTCCACTCCCGATGGAAGGAAAACATCCTGGAAGTCTAGACCCAATTCCCCCAACACCTGACGCATGACGGCATCATCACTGAGCATAGGCATAGGGTAGGTAGCCACATAGTTGACCTGCGGTGGGGCAGATACAACGGGTGGATAAAAACCAGGAAGGGATGATGGTGGGCCAGCTGCCATATCAGGACCAAAGAACGAAAGTTGATCGATGGTCACGATCTGTCCTTCATGTGGAAAACAGACCACATGAAAAAGGGAGGAGGCAAGCGCTCCCATGGCATAGGTGTAATCGCACCCCAAAAGAATATTGAAATCCAAGGGGCCTGGAACAACCATCACGTCCATCTGGACAGTTTTACCTCCCAAAGTAACAGGTAACCTTGGAAGGATCCCTAACGGTTGACTAGTTCTTCTGTTAAATGCCAACAGATTCTGCGTAACAGGTGCAAGTGGTGGCGAACCGAAATCTTGCCAGGTAGTGGAGGATAAAATACTAACAGATTCACCTTCATCTATAATGGTGCTGGGTACGACCAGACCAAAAGCCTATACTGTAATCTCGAAAGGCACATAAGACGGAAGGCGGTACCCTGCAAATCGATTCCAATCAAAGGAAGCGACCAAACTACTCGGAGGGGCTACCATCGAACTGAGAAGGTCTTCCCCTGATGTTATGGAAGAAGGAGCATCCTCCACAACCTCCATCTCGAAGGTGGGAGGGGGATCCTTCGGGACCTCCAACACTGGAGGCGAAGGAGCTTCTTCTTGAGGGACGAGGACAGGAGAATCTTTCTCCAAGTCTGAAGAAACAAGAAGAACCTGAGGGATGTGAGGTCCACTCTCAATAGAAAATACCTGGTGCACCATATACGGGGCCAGCTCAACCGATCCCACGACCAATGGTTGGTCAGGGACGGATTCGTGAATTCGAATTTCTAAGGGAGTGGGAAGGACCAAAGATGACTCTTGACCAATCGTAGGATCAGCTGGTGGAGGACTTAAAGACAACTGGTTATAACCAACCGAGAGGCATGGTGTAGAAACAGTTAAGTCATCCAAAACTCGCTTGGCTTCATCCATATAAGGACAAAGGTGAATGGCATGGTGCCCTTCACACAACTTACAGGGATTGGTGATCTTACCCTGCTTCTTAGGAGCCTTACCAGCAGCAGCTGAAGACGTGCCCCCAACCTGACTCCCGGAAGCCAAAGGCAATGGCGGGCGACCGTTGGACCATACTTCGAGTACCTTGGGAATGCTAGGACACTCTCGAAGAAGATGGTCTCCTGTGTACAACATGCAAGGGAACTTGACTTTCCGTGGAGGGTTGGAAGGTTTATCAAGAGGAGGTGCATTAGAAGCAGCAGCAGCAGCCTTAGCCTCTCTCTTATCAGACTTCTTCTTCTTTGTCTTCTTCTTCTTCTTCTTAGCCACCTGGTTACTTGAATCCAGACTTTCACCAGGCGAAGTAGAAGAGGAGGACGCAGAAACAGGCGAAGAAAGGGAGAGGTCCACCTTGGAATCAACATGATGTTGTTCAGGTGGAGGAACTGATTGAATAGAAGCCGATACATTCGGGACCACAGAGGTTGAGAACAACCAAACAGGAAACCCAACAGTTAACCCAGGAAGGGACAACGTTGCCATATAAGGAGCACCAACATTTCCAAAAGGAGGAAAAGGACCAGGATTCCCATCGGAGGGGATTCCTTGGTTGGTGAACTCCGGAAAAGTTTCCATTAGAAACGATCTTCAGAACAACGCCCTAAGGAAACTAACTTTAACCAGGAATATTTCGTGGGCAGTTAATTTTTAAAACATTGAAACAAAACTCTATCGTTTCATATTTTAAGAGTCAAGAAATAGGCAAAAGGTGACTCTATCACTTTCAGATTGGAAACAAGCATGAAAGGACAAGCGCTTGATGACCTTTTCAAATTTAAAGAGTCAGAAAAGATCGAACTGACTACTCAAGAATGCTAGGCAAAGGGTGTACCAAATAACCGTGAACTGCAATATACACCTTGGTTTCAAAAATGAAAGAGAAATCAACCAAGGACTTAACGTACGTGCAGGGAATCTCCCCGAATGCTGTGTCCGGTGTATCACGGGTATAAGGCGGCAGACGCGGCTTCCTACGGATAAAGGATAGTAACCTAGTGGGGTCTCCCTTTATATACGCGACGGTACGGGGAGCACAAGTCCGTACTAGTGCTGTCTAAAGCCAAGAGGTGAACAACAGCTACTAGGTTTAACAACGCCGGAACACGTCTCTAGCCTAGACCTCTAAATATTTCGTTAATGTTTCAATGCTTCCTTAGGTAAATTGAGTAAATTTTATGGTTGATCTTCAATTATGTTTCGGTTTCAAGGCCCTACCGTATGTCATATGACAATCTCCTGTATGCAACTACATGAGAAAAGAAAACTTTTCAATTCGATGAATGCTATCTAGTTAAGGGAAGAGCTTCAAACAATGATGCAACAAACAGCAAAACTGAAAACGAAACTTTTCCAAACTAGATGACTTTCACTATCCAAAAGTATTCTAAAACATTCAACGAAGCGAATTATGCAATGTAATCTATGCAAAATTCTTTTTCCGAAAAATATGCAATTGTAATCTATGCACAATTTCCTTTTTCTTTTCAAATAATAAGAATGCACTCAATGCATTTTTCGATGAAATGAGAATCTACTTAATGCATGCTTTCAATGAAAGAGAATGCACACAAAGCGATTTTTAGCTCTCAATCATTAAAAAATGTGATCTAAGTTCAATGATAAATCTCAAAATACTTTTCAATGCGATGTGATCTAATGCATTTTAACAAAAAGGACACTTTGAGACGAAAACTAAATAAACGGAAAGCTTCTTAATGAAGGATGAATGCAAAAAGAGATGTAAATAAACACTAAGAATGCAATCGTTGTTTCAAAACACTTTGTAACAAAATTCCTCAAAAGTTGACAAAACACAAAGAGGACTTCCAAAGAATGAGATCAAAACAAGGCATTCATTCCCTTTTACATCAAGCAAACATGGAAAAAAGACATCCCAAACAATGAGCAATGTAATCTATGCTCATAAAAGGAAAAGACCGGAAGGGAAAGACACACTGGTGAAGGATTTAGGGAAAAAATCTCAATTTTCATACACCCTGAAATTGGCACGACTTGTCCATTGACAACTAGCGCCAATTGGCAACAATTGGCGCGACTTGCACATTGACAACTAGTGCCAATGGCCAATTGGCACGGGTTGCTAACTGACAACAAGTGCCAACGCCTGAAAATGAAAAAACAAAGAATTTCTCCCAACCAAGACCAAACTCGCCACTTCAAGCAGAATCCAAAACAAACCTAGAAGCAAAGTACTGACCAAAAGAAGCTTCCGAACAAGGGTAACCCTACCACCTACAGGAAATGGCGCGATTGTCTGGCTGTAATCCGCGCCAGACAGGGGATGGCGCAAGTGATGAACTAGAAAACTGCGCCAATTGGCGCGACTGTCAGGGCTAAACTCGCGCCAATCAAGCCAACTGTGAAAAGGTGAAAGTTCGGAAAAGCAGAGGTCAGATCTGATCCTCTGGGGCTGAACCAAAAGCCAAAACACAAAAGAACCCAGCCCAGAAGGCCAACCAAGCAAGGAAAACCACGAAACAATCAAAACGAGACAATTAAAACTAGACGTCCCCAGCAGAGTCGCCAAATTGTTGAGGAGGTAAATCCCCTCTGTGGATAGAGGCGATCCCTACTAGCCCAGCAGGGGTCTAGCAACAATCATCAAATGCTACAGCGCAAGTTCCTAATTGCGAATAAATAAGCCAATGATGGAGGCCTACCTGGAGTCCAGTGCTATGATTCGTAGAAGAGACATCGTTCCCATTCCTCAGCCTTGGAAAATCATGATCCCCACGATCTCTGTGAATGGACACCTGCACATGCAAGAAACAACACGAATACAAGCATAAAATCCAGAATGCGCAACTATATATCAGTTAGAAAGGATATAACTCATTATTAACATAAGTGAAAAACAGAGTGGAACCATAACCGGTAGTCATTCATTAATAAACAATCGAAAGAGAGTACAACCAATGTTTTGACGCTGAGGTCTCCTTCGGATGGGTCTCCAGTCGTTCACGTCTCGCAAAGCTCGCCAGGGAAAGGGAAAACCTCTCTAGAGTCTCTCGACGATAGTCTCCTTACTTGAGTCGGCCTTAAGGGAAGAAAGAGGGTTCTTGCAGCATGAAGGCTCTTGGGAATTTGGAGATTCAAAGCTTAGGCACTTCCAGACTAGCTTGCAATGACAATGGGCAAGCTTTTATAGATGGGGAAGGAGGGAGTTGGGATCCCTATTATTGTGGGATTGGCCCTATCATCAAGGAAGGTTCCATGAAAGGTGGCAAACCACTTCCCTTCCATGGAACTCTCGTAGCCAAACCTCCCAACTCAAGATAGGAAATGGTTTATGAGTTTGTTGAAACACAAATTCCGCCATCTTTATTTAAAAAACACTCCTTAAATTGGCTGGCGCGACTGCGACTCTGGGACAGAGCGCCAGTTGGCGCGGCCTCTTTGCAGGATTTTCCCCATTGGCGCGAGTGATGAACTGTCTGCCCGCGCCAATGAAAAATGAGATTTTTTCATGGTTTTTGCAAGAATATGTCTTTAGGGAAATTGAAGCTCATGTTTAGAGGAATGCATTGATAATGATTTCAAGGCATGACAGCATTCACAGGTCACAAAATGGGTCCTCCATTGTGCGGGACGGGGAATGGTAGGGACGGTGACAAATTACTGTGTAACAACTATATAACAGGCTATGAAACTTTTGTTCACACAGATCACTCTGCAATTAAATATCTAATGAAAAAATCAATTACGAATGGCAGAGTCATAAGATGGTTATTGCTTTTACAGGAATTCAACTTTACCATTCTAGATAGGCCTAGGAAACAAAATACAGTAGCTGATTTCCTATCTAGACTAAAAAACATCAAAGATAATACTCCGGTTGAAGATCAATTCCATGATGAATATCTTTTTGCAATTTCTACTCAAACTCCTTGGTTTTCTGACATTTCTAATTATTTAGTTTCAGGGAAATTTCGTTCAATAATGAATGCAAGAGACAAAAGAAAGATCATTTATGACAGTGCAAAATATTCATGGGTTGCTAATGAGTTATACAAAACAGGTCCAGATTTTATCATTAGGAGATGTGTTTGAGAAGATGAGATGCCTGAGATCCTCAAGGCATGTCATGATGAACCTTGTGGAGGACAATTTTCTGATAAAAGGACAACTTATAAGGTCCTTCATTTAGGATACTATTGGCCATCCCTTTTTAAAGATGCTAAAGATTATGTCAAAAGGTGTGACAACTGCCAAAGGGTAGGGAAACCTTCTCCTTCAGGTGAGATTCCATTGCAGCCTCAGGTACATATTGAACCTTTTGATAAATGGGCTTTAGATTTTGTAGGACCTATTAGTCCTCCATCAAGACAAAAGAAATATATATTAGTTTGCACTGATTATGTTACCAAATGGGTAGAGGCCAAGCCAGTACTTTCTGCTACTGAAGCATCTGTAGTTAATTTTCTTTTTGAGGATATTTTTACTCGTTTTGGTGTCCCAAGAGAAATTGTTACAGATCAAGGACCTCAATTCACATCAAGGCCAGTGGAACAAATGATGGAGAGGTACAAAATTAGACACAGAAAATCTACTCCCTATCATCCACAAGCAAATGGTCAAGTGGAATCTACTAATAAGGTCATTGAAGGGATCCTAACAAAGACTGTTCATTTACATAGAAGAGATTGGGCAGACAGGCTTCCTGAAGCCTTGTGGGCATATAGAACTACATGAAGAAGCACAACAAGTCATACTCCTTATGAACTTGTTTATGGAAAACAAGCCTTGTTTCCCATAGAGTTTCATATTCAAACTTTTAAAATGGCAGTCCAGCTAGGACTTGATCTAACAGAAGCACAAAAGCATAGGTTGGAGCAGATTAATGAATTGGATGAGATCAGACATGATGCAGTCCAGAGAAAAAATATAGTCCAGCAGCAAAGGACTAGATGGCATGATAAGTACATTAAGGAAAATAAATTCAAAGAAGGTGATTGGGCCCTCTTGTTTGATTCAAAGTTCAAATATTTTCAAGGTAAATTCCAAACACATTGGCTTGGGCCATATGAAATTGTGAAATTTTTTGACAATGGAGCAATAAAAATCAGGACAATATATGAAGAGAAGGTCACTTTTCTTGTAAATGGTCATAGATTGAAGTTGTATCATAAGCCACTTTCAAGAGAAGAATTTGTCAAGAGATTCCAGGAGAACAGTGATGTGAAGTTAATGAAGAAGAATCCTTCTTCTTCATCAACTTAATTGAATTTTATGAATTCAGATGCATGAAAAAAAAATGAGTATAAACATGAAAACTAATCAGTAATTAGCATGTTTATACAGAAAAGATAAAGTGAAAATCAGAATCCTTCTGACACTTTAGCTTTTCAAATTTGTTCTTTTCTTGCAAGAAACTATCATAAAATCATAAGTGCAGGCCCATTCCACTTATGATCCATTTCACTCCATCATGTCTCACTTCATTCATATTTCATTCACTCCATTCATCCATACTTCATTCACTCCATTCCATGGTCCACCTCATTTTCATTTCAGATTTTTAAATTTGATCTCTTTCTGCAATTGAGTATTACAAATCATAAGTTGCAGGCCGCTTTTCATATTTCATTCCACTTTACATCTATGATCCATTTCATTCCATTATATTTCACTTCACTCATGCTCCATTCCACCATATTTCATGATCCAGTTTATTTCATTTCATACTACACTCCATCCATGTTTCAAATCATTTCATTTCATGTTTCAATGCTTCTACAGGTATATTCTGTAGCCAGAAATTCTGCAGCCAGATATCCTGCAGGAAACTATCCAGCAACCACTTGTTCAGTAGCAAATTGATCCTGCACACCTATGTCAACAAAAAAAATAAAAGGGATTATGAAGACTGAAAGATCAATGATTTTCAAAGGAAGACAAAGCATATTAAAAACCACAAAAATCAAAAGAAGGGCTAAGGTAACTTGTTAAATTATTCTGATAACAGATTATGAAATTTATAGTATGGTTAAGTTATATGTATGTTTCATAAAGTTATTTTGATTATTCGTATTGATCAAGTCTATCAAGCCTATCATAAAATTCATGGAAAAATCCCTTCCATTCCGCCATATCAAATCATCATTTATTAGAAATTAATGATTAGTATTTGAAGTGACCTATTAGGTCATGTCACTAACCCGAAGTATTCAGTGATGATTTTGAAATTCTCACGAGATTTTTCCGCGGTCTTTCACTCCATGACAACTTTCAAACTCATTTTTCGTGTAATTTACCCTCACCGTATTTCACTCATTCCATAACCACTTCATGTCATTTTTCCGTAGCCAATTCCTATCTGCAAAATAGAGAAGTCATCTTTGGGGTGAAAACAACCTTCTACAGCCATTTTTACCATGAATAGGAGAGCAGTTATGGAGCAGTAAATTGAAGATTGAGAAAAGGAACCATGGGACTCATTGTAAGATCCGAACCAGTCGGAACAAAATACCTAGAGGGTTACCCATAGATTAGAGAAATGTTACAGCAGGTGGGGTGGCTACATTTTTTGGAAAAGTTCAATGGATTCCATAAGGAGGTTACCAAGACATTTTCCCGGTCCTTCAATGGGTCAGAAGTTGAAATAGGTGATGTAAAATTCACTATCACAGAATCCTTCATTGCAGAAGCAGCGGAATTACCAAGGCAAGGTGAACGATGGTTCAAAAATAAGGAATTTCACAATGAGGCATGGAGGCAGATGCTCAAAACACCAGGTATGGATATCTCAGTTTTCAAGAAAGGCATTCCTAGTTCAGCCTTAAAGAATAAGTGGCGAAATATGTTGTTAATTTTGCAAAAGTTTATAACTTGTGAAGGAAGGTTTGGCACCCTATATGTTTATCATATTCGGCTTATGATGCATTTCCTAGATGAAGAAATCAATTTACCCTTTTTCTTACTCCATAGCCTAAAGAGGATGGCTTCTAATGTACAAAAAAGGGTTCAATTCTTAGAAACCACCTTGTATCACCATGGCCTAGTTAAAATCCTAATTGAGCATCATTTGAGAAAGGTGGGAGACAATTGGGATGAGTTCCTCTTGAGGAATCACTTTGAAGAACCTAAAGAAACTCCATCTAAAGGAAAAATTGCAAGAAGAAGCAGGAGAGGAAAAATTTCCAAATCTATTGAAATTAAAACTGGTAAATCCATACAAGAAGACAGTGAGGAGATTATCTCTGAAAAATTGGCTGAAATTAAGAAACAACTTAAAAAGGAGAAGATAATAAGAAAATATGCCAAGGAGAGAGGTGAGGGACCATATAAATTAAGACGAAGCCATAGGCTTAGAGGCATATTAAAGAAAACAGGGGTTAAACAAACGGGAATCATAGATATTGAGGATGAAGAGACACCAACTGATATATCTCCTGAGTACCAGTATGAAGAGGATCTTGATAGAGGAACTCCGAAGGTAGACCCAGCACAACAAAAAATCTATAATTATGTTGAGTCATTGGAAAAGAGAGCCTCAGAAAACAGAGGAAGAACTCCTAGCCCACAAGAGTCTTCCATTGAAGTGTGGAGAAGGGATAAATATGAACTGGAAGTACTTAATAGGAACATAAAAAATGAAAATGAAATCTTAAGGGAACAAGTCAAGCTGAAGAGTAACATGAACACAACTCTCTCTCTGCAAATGGAAAAACTGTACAAGGCTAGTGAGAATCTAAAGAAGAAAAATAAAAAGTTGAGCAGGGCACTATAAACCTGAGGTTCAAATTGGTCACAAGGAAGCCTAGGATGCCACTGAACATCAAGAAAAGTAGAAAAAGGAAGTTAGATGTCCTAGAAAAAGTTTCATAATACATGGATTAACTGCATGAGGACATGCAAAAGCTTTGCAGTGGGGGTATGTTGAGCCCCAAAGATGTCCTTTTCTTTCACCAAATTTCACTTCATTTCCTTTGTCCTTTATCAATTATAGGCTTAAAATATCAATAGGATTGATTAAAGTCACTTTAATAATGCATACAATAACTGACTTACTAAAATTTTGTGGTCTTGTTGTTGTAGTGATTTTTTACTAGACTTAGCTATAGAATGTAGCCATTCTGTAGCTAGTCGCATATTCCGTAGCTATCTTTATGTTCACACAGGTTACAGGTGTAACTTAAAGGAAAAATGCATATGGTTTAATTCCAGAACTCACCTACATCATTCCTTGCCCTCTATGAAGTCTGAGCAAAAATCTGCAAGTGGTTATGCACGTGGAGGAAACCAAAACTAAGAAGTAGACTTCTACCAGGACAAGGACTCTGCAGGTGTCTTCAGCAAAGTACGAGGCCTCAACAGGAGTTCTAATTCGATTTTTATTGAAAAATACACCTTCCCTATTTCTTCTCAATGACAGTTATGTATTTTTTTTATAAAACTAACTTGGTGAACCGAGAGACAGTTAGCTAGTTGATGTTTTGTTGTTAAGTTGTCCAAGACTGTAATACTCCGTTTTTGAAGCGTTTTCCTTTAATGAAAGAAGTACAACTTTAATACATGATCTGAAGCAATCTTGAGGAGATTCGTGTGTGCTAATCTGATGGTAGAGGGCCCCTACTGTCCGAAAGGCTTTGTGCATATTTTTTTTAGATAAGTAACTTTAGCTCTATTTAGTTCTTAATTTAGGCAGTTTTCTGGACTTCATGTTTTATGCTTACTTACATCGAATAGTGCAGTCAATCTTGTTCTCATGAATTGTTCCAAAATATCACTAACACTGAATGAGATAGAGTTGTAGTATTTCAAAGGCTAATTGTGTATTAGTTCAGTTCTGTTCATTGCATTTCAAGTTTTATTAGCTAGTTGTATTCTAGTTCTGTTAAATTCGACTTAAAGGCCTTCATTATTTACAAACTGATCTTGTTCTTAGTCTCTTCTAACACATTATTATCATATGGACAAGAATTAGTAATATCATTTTGAGGTCTTGACTGTTTTGCAATTTCTCATAATTTTACAAACAACCTTTTTTCAAAAGCTATTCCAAGAGATCTCTAACCCTTGAATGAGGCTTACATGGAAAATTTTAGGGGCTAATATTCGCAGGTGGGCTAATTTTCCATGGTTTTTCCAAAAAAAAGATTCGCCAATTTCCATTTTTTTATAAAAATGATTCGCCCAAATTTTACAATATAAAATTATTTTACCTTAAAAATCGCCAACATTATATAGAAAATATATATAATATCATTATAAATTTGAATAATTTTACAAATACATCAATAAAATTTTTATAGTTTTCATATTAGGGACTAGTGAGATTCGCCATTTTTTTAAACTTCAAGATAATTTTCCATCCTTAAAATTATCCCTAGAGGCTTAATAGTAACATTTTGAGTTGCAGAATGGGTTGATTTTAGTGTCATAAGTTAAATTATCATAGAGTTCCTTACTATGTTGCAGATAATATTTTCTCAACGTGTTCCAACAAATTTCTAACTATGGATGAGATTTTCTCTGTGATATTGTAAGTTGTTGTTTACTTAAAAGAACCTCATTGCATCAAACTTATCCTTTTCTCAAGTTGTTCCAACATACCTCTAATTAAATGAATTGGACTGAGTTAATGTTACAAGTTTCTTTCCTTGTCAAGCTTTGCAATTGGTGAATCAACATTTTCTGTTCTTAGGTGCCATACATAGTTTAGAGTAGATTTTGTTCTGTTTTAGTGTGACCAATAACTTCTCTTTTCCAACAATTTAGTTCTTTTCCTCTTAGCACAAAAACACAAAACCAAAAACATTAGAAAAACACTAAACACAACGAAGTAGTAAGAAGATACCTAGGCACATATCGTGCATTTCACTTCAACAGTTTACTAGCCCTGGTTGACAATTTATGACATCAATTTAGGAACACTAAGTTGAGCAGACAATACATATGTTTTATATTATGATTTCATGCATTCTTACACCATGTTTTTGCAAGCCATGAATCCAAGGAGGAGTAATATATTTTTTAAGCCTCATGGCCAATATTGGGCCCCAAACATTTATGAATTGGGCCACTCCCGTGGAAGAAAAAGGGAGATTTTTCATCATGATGGGTGCTTCCGAAAGGCACCAAATATATCTCACACTTTCAACTATGGTGAGATGGTATGGGCAGAGAGTAAGTTGTGGGAAAACCACTTACCACATCTTGATTTGATGCAGGCAGTGGATGCTCTGCACTGGTTCCACATATGGGACTATGATCCACCTACATGTGCACACATTTTTGCTTGTTTGTAGATTGTTTTGATCCCCTACATTGATGGTGTACTTGTACTTTTTATGGGGATGTATGGAGGAAGGAGGATGGCATGCATGTTCCCTATGGGATGACTACACTCCCTGTAATTTCTATCTTACATTTCAGGGAGGGCATTGGGAAAATCATGATTTTTTCATGTGATTTATTGTTTCCTTATGGGATGAGCTATTTGCCTCTCATGAGAACATTTTTGGAACAAGTCATGGATGGATGGATTGGTGATCACCTAGCTTTTGGTAGAGGCTTATCATTTGTTTGTGTCACCAATGGAGGAGGAAATGAGTTGCAGCACTCACCTTATTAGTTGCTTGAGGACAAGCAACATTTTGGAGCGGAGGACTGTAATATTCCCAATTAGCCCAAGCTAACGGTAATGAAAAATTTTGTTTCATTTTTCATGTTGCATGAATACAATTGTAAAGGAGGATCAATAAACTCCTAAAACAACAAAATAAATCAATGCCCCATGTGAACAAGGCTAAATCTGGGCTGCCTTAGCAAAACACCCTTATGTGTGAAAGGGATTAAGTCAATTGACTGGATCAACTGGACCAAATCAACAGCACTATCTAGATACATTGAATCACCTATATGCACAATGTAGTTTTAGTTGGAGGCTATTCATGTGAATGCAGTTAAATCGTTGAGATGGTTTAGGGTTTGGCAAGGTTTCCATCTTATTTAAGGAGGAGGAGGACAACATGAGAGGGGTTGTTGAAGATATTATTTCAGAAGAATTTGTCTTCTTATACACTTCTCATTCTCTAGTTTTTTAGCTGAGAATAGTGATGTTTAGCACTAGGGTGTTCCTGGTCAAGAATCCCACCTCTTCCATTGAGTATCTCTTGGAGGAGTCTTGCATTTCTTGACCACTATCAGGAATTTGGCCAAGATCTTATTCCAACTACAACACAGATCCTTTTGAGGGTTTGGTTGTCTTTGTAAGCTGCAACAAGTGGAGGCTAGATCTATTCAGATATAAGCCATTCTAGTACCTCTTTGCAGTGGGAAAGCCTCCTATCCCACTGTCAAGAGAGTATTGGATGAGGAGAGCTCATTTTCAGATCTTGGATTGAGGCCACATCATGTTCTAGAGCCTATAGTGCAGTCCATCTTCCAGAATTGCGTTATTTTCAAGGAGAAAGTTGCAGGGTCTTTTGGCACTTCATGGAGGAGAGATATCTAGTGTTGGGGATCTGCCCTTCACTGTGGTGATCCTTGGATTACAAATATAATCCATGTTCCATTCAGATATGATCTGAATACTGATGTATTTGCTTCATAATTTTTGAATCATTTTGTAGATCAACTGCATTAGATCTCATATGTACTCCATGTACATCTTTTTCTGCTGAAAACCCCAAGGGGCTTTGAAAGAGGAGACTCTATAGTGTACATATCTGATATAGATCTATATTTTTGTACAAAAATCTGTTCTATATATGAAGTGTAACTTACAACACTTTTCAGCTAATAAAATAATGTTGTCAAGCTTGTATAGTCATATCATCTGGTTGCAACCTCTTATTTTGAGTATTTCTTCATGTAAAGTCTATTGATTTCTGTTATGTAATGAAAGGGCTTCAATATAACTCCAATTTAATATTATAAACAATCATATTGAGCCTCCATATTGGCCTCCTGCATATATTCGGCTGAGCTACGTTGTTTTCTGAGTATTTTTGTCACATAGTGCTGCAGTCCTTCTTTGGGCAATTTTCCAGCTGTACTAGGTATGGGAGACCTGTTTAACCCACCTCAAAAGATTTATTTATGATATACTCTTTGATTTGGATCTTAGATTATTAGATCTAATGGATCCAAGGGTTGATTGCCAGTCTTGTAGCATACATTCCTAAAAAATGCATATTTCCAAGCATGCCTTGCTAGTAGACCCACTTTGGGGATATTACAAACACCCTAGGCTCTGCGCCCTTGTTTGAGGCACTTTTTGGCCAAAATAAGACCACCAAAATATGTAAAATGACAAATGAATTCTAGAAAAAAACGTTTCTAGGATTATTTTGGAAAACTGGAAGGTGAAAAAGTCATAAAACACACATAAAATCAATGTTCTGCCTCCTTTTTGGCCTTGGCAATATTCCCTTGGCCAGTTGTGGGAGAATCACTTTTTGATAGGAAAAATCAACTCCATTATGAAACCTAAAGATATATCTAGAAAGTAGAAAAGATATTCTTTTGAACATGCCATCCTGAGCCTAATTTGGACACTAGGAAGGCCTCCAAATGTGGCCTGGAACATGGTGCTTTTCCCTCAGCACTGGCACTGCGCCCCAGGCACAAAAATGGCGCCCTTGACAAATGTCTGATTTTTCTCAGTTTTCACTACAATTTTTGTTTTTAATTTGGGAAATGATTATTTTACTTATGTAATTGATGGAGGTAAATGTAAATATCATGTTTTTATTGTTACCTATGGTAAATACATTAGATTAAAACTTACGATTAGGTGTAATGAATCAGTTCACTTAAGTTAGGGATGAGTCACTTGGACCTCCCTACACTCTAGGTATTCAGCTCAGCTTTTGGTGGAACTGATCCTCCTCTCATGGATTCAACCCCTAAGGCTAGGAGGATTTTTTTTTAGGCCTATATCATGTAATTTTTCAGTCATTTCACAAGTTGGAATGAGTTGGATGTTGACATATTGATCAGAGACTCTATTGTAATCATTTTTGCAGGAGCTTTAATAAAAGTGTTGTAGCTATTTATTTTGGATACCTGTGGTGTGGTTGTCTATCATTGTTTATTCTCTTTTTTCATTTGTATGAATGTATATTGGTCCATATTTAATTTCATGTCTACTGTATGATTAATTTCAAGTTAGAGAAACAAAATTCATCTCACATGCTTAGTTTTGGGAAATTTTTCATAGTATGTTCATCTTTCTTTTAGTTTAGGAAGAATTCATCTTTAATTCTCTTCCTATCTCCTCACATGTCTAAATCATTCCATCCCAATAATCCTAATGTCATAGAATTTATATCTACCTTGCCCTATTGAATGGACTGTAACCTTAATCCTATTTTCCTTGACCTAGCCTCTTTGACCTAATATACTCATCCAATAACCCAATCAAATAAAATCAAAACCCCTGAACTCATACCTAGCCTAAAGCCCTAATTTATCTATCCCTCTTGGATGTAACCTTGTGGAGAGATCCCTCTCCGGTTTGGTAGGGATATATACCAAGCTAAAATATTGGTCTTTGGTTACTTCTGTTGGGATTTCTTCTTCAGCCTTAGAGATCTAGCGAAGTGATAACAGGTCCTACAGAAGAATAAAAAACCGAAACATGAAGGTGTTAGGATCCTCAAAGGTCAATCCATGGAAATGTGGAAGGGAAGCAAGGCTTATATTCTTCATTCTATCCTCTCAATTGGTTTCTTTGATGGGGAAAATCTCATTGTTTATGTTTTCAACCATGTTTTGGGTAGATGAAGTGGCCTATTCTTATTCCCTAATAGGTTCTTAAAAAATTTCAAGTTGCTCACCTAGAGGGTCTTCTAACTCTCTTTTATTCAGAGAGGGAAGTTCACAGCCACCGAAGAAGAATTAAGGTTGGTTTCTTGAGGGTGTGGGGGTTTTTGGTAAGAATTTTCCTTGGTTATTCCTACTCCTACGAGGCATGAAAGAATAAGTTTTTTGAATTTTTCACTTTTTAAAAGCAATAAGAATGATGTAAAAGAGAAAAAAATAATTCTTAATCATAAATAACACCTACTTAGACACCTCCCTAGAAGAAATTCCAAAAAGTGGTGAGCCCTGGTATTGCACCAAGACTGTTGCAACTCCCAAGGGCTCCTCAACTTAAATTATCAACCCGGGGTTCATAAAAACTTAGAGGTGACAATGTTATTTGCATAATAGGTTAGGTTATCATCATGTCACCCTTAGTCATGACATTAGATTAAGGTGTTCAACGACTATTCCTACAACATAAATATAGTGAAAACTTCTTATATAAGTATCATTGAACCTAATTCTAACCATGAAAGTGAAAATTTCATTCATTCAAATGTGGATGCTAATTAACAATGCATGAAAGAGAAAGGGATAGTAAACTTGTAGAAGTAAACCTACTTTATTTTTCACATTTAATCAAATACGTAACCTACCCACATATATCATTGATCTACTTTACATTTTATTCAAAATCAGGAATCTAAATTTTAGCATGCTTGTAAATAAAACACTAATTATAAATTTGTTTTATAGTGATTAAAAGAGGAGTTTGGAATGGTCTAAGAGCTTCTATTAATCATAAAATCACAACTTGGGGGTCACTGTTTATCTTAACTAAGCTAAGGTCGAAGTGTGGAGAAATTTTTTTGGAGAAAAACAATGCTACAGGCCTACTACATGTGCTACAACCAGAGGTCTTCTATTTCTACAGGAGGCCCTATTTTTATACAGAAGGGGTTCCAAGAGCCTTTTGAGGTTAGAAATGATGTATGAATGGTAGGAGGAAATGGAATAAGGTAGGATGGAGTGGATGAAGGTTGGGGAAGCCTACTATCCAAGAATAGGGCCACTAAGATGTCTATAATTCTCTAAGGTGGATGCCCACAATGTCCTCGAATTGGCTTAACATAATGGCTATGGAAATAAAGTTTGGGATAAATGTGAGGTGTAAAGGGAGAAGGTGGAGAGGTTTAGGTGGATATGGAAATATGTACCAACCGCTGTCAATCAACACAACTCTACAACACTACTCTGGTGACTGAACTAACTCCTAAGTTGCAGAAAATAAACACGCAAAAGGATAAATAACATATACCTATTTCCAAGAAATCATAAACAATTTTTTTGGATTGAGATTGTAAATGTTTTCAATCAATTTTCCACAGGAGAGGTGATAGGGAAGCCTACAATCACAAGTTTTTATAGCTTAAAATCTACTGCAACAAGAGAAATACATGAAATGATTTGAAATAAGAACCATATATAAATACAAAAGAGGGACTAAAGCCTTTAGGTTAGGCCTAAACCCAAGGGTTTCAACCCTCTAAAACTAGATTATATGCAGATCCATGACAAGCTTCTCTTTAGCAGAAAATATAGTCTCATACATCACATGAAAGTTATGAATAAAAATGTCAAGCACTAGGCTCAGTGTCTATTCTTAGCTAAATCAAAAACTCGAATCCTAATGAGCCTTTTAGCTAGTGTTGGAGCCCTTGTTTTGAAAATGAAACGGTTTTGAGTTGCATAGAATAGGTGGCAGAGTGCAACCATGGTAGACAGGGAGCTATCATGGTTGCGGAGAGCTAGAGAGTAGGTGGCATGGTAGTTGCAGAAACTATAACAGATGACAGGAAGGAGGATAAGGACAGGAAGCAGAACTCCCAGTGATCAAGGAGAAACAACAAAAAATAAAGCAGGAAAGGAGGGAAAACTTACAGTTACAGTGGAAAAGGAACAAATAGGAAATTGGCCAGCGTAGACAGGGGGTTATTCCAGTAGAGGGCTAAGGATAAGAGCCACAAGAGAGGTCTGTTCCATGTTGTTCTAATCTGTTTTGTCCTGTTCTATTCTATCATTTTTGTAATATGTCTCTCTGTAATCAACTCTACAGAGTAATGTATCTGTTCACTATTTTTAATGAAATATACTTCTATCTGTGTTGGTTATTCTGAGTTCCTTATTGATCAATTTGTTATTGAGAATGTATGGCCACTTTTTAATTTTAAATCTCCAAGAAGTAAGATCTGGTTGTTGTTCCAAGTGCTTTCTATTTTTCTTGATAGTTATAACCCGTTGATACTTGATCTATTCCTAACCTCACTAAGGTCACAACAAGCCTCAGGAGATATGCTCTGTTCCTTGGATTTGGGCGAAAATTTCGGCATTGTGCTAGACTACTGCAAAAACCTTGTTGGCCTCTCTTCTAAACCTTGGTCTTACCCAGAGACCTTCTTTGTTGCCAACAAATGGTTTCATTGCCAGAACCTAAAATTTCATTTAGGAGCTAGATCATGGTATCGCGGATATTTGAGAGAGAAATATGAAACTGGTGGGATAACCACTTAGATTAGTTCATAGCACAACAAGCTAAGTTGAGACAACAGAGGGAGAAAACTATTAAGGATCGGGTTTTATTCTCTGAATCTGCGAGTGATCTCTACGAAATTTTCTGGGGAAAGTTTCCAGAGGAACTCTATAGCTGGTTGCAGAGACTACAAGTCAAGATAGTCTAAGGAAGCTCGCGTAAGATCTATCGCAAGTGGTTGCACGTGGATTGGTAGCACTCCATCGATTAGATACCGATTTGACCCGAGATGTAGATTTCTAGGTGTTACACCATTTTTTGGTCATCTAACCTATTATCATTAGATGGATCCAAGTACACCATGTAAGACCAATTTTACCCGAAGTAAAATTTCTTTCACTATAAAAATAACTTAGTAAACCACCTTTATTAAGTTGTTTATGGTCTAAACAGGAAACCCCATGAGGAAATATTAAATAAATCTACATTTGTTTGATTTTACTCGAGGAATAATTAATTAAACATTAGTTTAATTAATATTCCTGGTTATATTTACCAAAACAAGGAAATTAATTAGATAAATCATTATTTATCTTATTATTTTCTAAAGAATAGTTATTTAAACCTTATTTAAATAATATTCTTTGTTAAATATGACTAAATCACACATAAATAATTAAATAAATCATTATTTATTTCATTATTACTCAAACACGTCCTTAAAATGATAAATAAATCATTTATTTATTTATTATTTACAAATAAAGGGATTTGACCCAAGTCAAATTCCTTTTCCCTCCAACAAATATAATAAAATATTCCATAAAGTTGGATCTTGATTTGGTTAATAATATTTTAATTATGCACCAATATCTAGACTAACTCAATATTTTGTTATAAATAGAAGGGTTTCCCATTCATTTACCACTTTTTGTTGCCTAAAGATCACTCTGGATCTATACTTTTGGTCTGAATATTGATCCACCATCATAGTCATATTTTGCTACCATTTTTGTCTAGGTTTTCTACACCATCCAGAGAGAGGAATTTTAGATTTGAAGTGTTGAGGACTTACAAGAACCCATCCCATTGAGGAGAAATGGGAACACCCTCTTGCTTTTTCCTCCCAGGTGCCATTAATACAAAATTCATTCAACATATTCTTGTTGTTGGGTGTGGAGCCTGATTATCTTGTTTATTTTGTATCACAACATTGGAACCCTGTACCTTAATGGGGGCGGAAACGCTGCCCGTAATTAAACGCTGCCTGGGGGGTCTAGGGGGGGCGGTTGCGACTTCATGGAGCCCCCCCCCTGGCAGGGGGTTTCGGGGGTAGCGCCCTCGAAGCTAAAAACAGATGTAAAATTGCCTTGTAAAAGTATAGTAATTTGTAGTCAATCTGGGTTGTTCATTAGGCAGATGATCTGACGGTAGAAGTTATGTTTAGTTTAGGGTTTTTTTCCCTAGAAGGAACCCCCTCGCTTGTATGAGGTTATATTATTGAGGGAGGCTGTGAGAGAGAACAAAGGATATTACAGCGGATCTGTTGTAGGTTGTGTCTCTTCATTTTGCTGGATAATAGAAAGGAAGGACTGGTTGTTCGGGGTGGACGTAGCCCAAACTGGGTGAACCACGTATATTTGTGTCTCTCTAGTTTTATGTGTTTTGTGTTCTTGTGTTTTCTGCATATTTTATGTGTTTCATTGCTCTGTAATATTTAATTTTCTAACACTTGTCTTGTCTATTGGATGCATGGAGTAAATCTTGTTTTTTCTACTGCTTAATGTCTTTTGATGCATAGATCTATATTTTTGCAGCATTTATCTTGATCACCTAACTGCAGATCTAAGGATATTAGTAGCCATCTTTTTTTTTAGGGTTTTTTTTTATGCATAGCTAAAGTGGTATTTTTTCGTACGCTTGGAATTAATATTCATACTAACAATTGGCGACTCCACATGGGTTTACGATTACGATCTCTGTCGTTTTTCTGATCCTTGCATATCCAGTTGCTTCAAACCCTAGGATTTCTCTTCATCCCCTTGTATTTTCTTTTCTTGATGTTTTTTTTAGCCTATAAAACCCTAAAATAATAAAAATTCTAACTTTTGCCTGTTTTCGCACCTAATGCGCAGGTAAAAGACATTAGCTGCAGCTGAGACGACAATTTTTTTCTGAAATCTTTCGCCGAGAGTGCCGAAAGTGCAGGTCACACTTTTTCACCCAAAAACTATGACCTGGACCCTCAGGATGCACCTTTCAGTCCAAAAAATGTGACCTCTATTAAAAACAGGTCAAAAACTGCGACCTGGACTTTTTGTGGGAATTTTTTTGAAATTTTTTTGGGTTTGTCTGAGCCTTTATTCAGGGTTGTCTGACCTCCATCTCTGCCTATTTTGGACCTATACCTGTTATTTTTTTCTCAACTAAATGGGAACCTAGCCCCCTAGGGCTTCAGTACCCTCCACTTCTTGTGGAAGAGTTTTTGCTGTTGCAGGTTGTCTGAATTTTCAGAGTCTTCAGCCACTTTTTCAGATCTGATACCTCACCTTTAGATCTGCTTAAGATCGGCTTGTTACCCATACAAATCACCTCATTTAGCTTTGTTTTGGTTTTACTCTAGGGTTCAATCTACTTCCCTCCTGGAAATAACCTTTCGCCACCTCTTTTTACAACAATTTTTCCTCTGATTTGTTGTTGTTTCGACACCACTTTCCAATAGATTTTGTCCTTTAGATCCCTATCCCTCCTGACCTTAGATCTATTGGATATTTTAGTGTGTTTTGATTAGTTTTTTACTCACCTACAGAATAGTTGTTGAGAGGCCCACCTTCTTTGCTTTAGATTATTGCATTGTTAGTTGTTTATTTTTCTGTTTTTGCAGGCTTATATACTGTCATTTCCAGGTTTATTTGCAGCTATACATCACACTTTTTATTTTTCTCTACAAACGTCTGGGTTTGAAAATTAAAATTTACACACTTCACACAAAAACCCTAAGAGAAAAATGGCTTGGTTAACACCGCCAAGAAAAGACTCTAAAACATTGAAATTAATTGATCTTGCACCTCTCTGCCCTTGTTTCAACATTGTAATCAGTTGATCCTACACCTCCATGCCCTTGTAGGTCTCTTTTTCCTTTGTGTCGTGTTTTTGTCGTCATCATTGCGCCACCAAGGCATTCATTCTAGAGAATTCTTGTTACACTAAAAATTGTCATCCTGACATTCTTCTATGTGTATGAGCTCATTATTACTCATAATTCTCCCTTTGCAAGTCTAACATATCAGTTCCTCATGTCAAGCCTTGAAAATCAGAGAAAAGTTCCTAAAAGTCTCCTAAACTTTGGTATCGCACTCTATCGCTATCTTGCCTGCGGTCCTGCACCCAATGTTCAGCTATCCTGCGTACCTGAACACACTTTATCTGTGTTAAAAGTGCGGATCCCTGTAAGATCAAAAAGGCGCAAGTAATTTCCAAAAAGCTTAATAAAAGTGAATTCTAGAAGCTTCCAAAAAATATCTTGCAGTGATAGAACCGCTCTTATGAGGTGCATGTATCCCTTACCTTATGGAGCTAACCCCTTGATGTGAGGAGCTTATCCCTTTGAAGGAGGATTCTATCCCTTCATAGTTGGAATAGAAAACCTCCTCTATTCTACTATAGAAAGAGGCATTGGGTAGCCTCAAAGGGAGTTGAAGCTTTAGAATATTTGAAGTTAAGTGCTATTGAGATTCAGACTCAATTAATTAAGAATTTTGTGAGGAAAGATTACATACCTCTATTATTCTTGATTGGAGGAGTGCAGAACTTATCAAAGTAAAGGAGATTCCTGCTTCGGACCCCGGAAAGTCCTGTGCAACATCAAGGCTCAGGTTGTAAGGATTTTCTTCTTTTGAAATTAATACAAACATACTCATTTTTCTCAATAAGCTTTCAATCAATGGTTTATTTCGTAGATTCCTTTATCACTATGATAAGCATGGTTTATGATGATTTCTATATAGGTGCTATGTAATATTTTGCTTGTTTGTGACTGCAGGTTTACGAGGAAAACTCCTTCAAGCGCGCGAGGGACAACAACGACTTCAAACAAGCACTAGACGAATGGTAAGTCCTTAACACCTCTATAGAGCTTTTCATAGATCGTATATGCTTAGAGAAAGATTAGTTTATTTGGCTGTTTGTTGCTAGATACTTTTAGTACTAGGGAGATCAGTCTTATCTGCAAGACAGATTAATCCTCCAACAAATTGGCGACTCCATTGGGGAAAGAACTTGTTTTTTTTGGTTCTTTTTTATTTTGATTTGAGGAAACGTTTTTCCTAGTTTTTGATTGATAGACATCTGCCTGGGTAGCTTAGGTTTTCTCTATTTTTGAAAATTTTGAGGTCTTTTATGTTTTTCTCTAATTTTTCCTGGGACCGCATTTTGCCTTCTTTGCACAGTGCGGCCAGTTTCACATTTTTTCTTTAGTAAACAATGCGGTACCGCACCTGTTACTTCTGCAAGCCTACGGACCCTGTTAAAATTTTGAAAAACTTTGGATTTATTTCTTTAGTTTATCTTTATTGTGATTTAGAGTTTTTGGTTTCTGCCCAGATTGATGATTTCTTCTGTCAAAAGCTTTCTGTGAATGAATCTTAGCAGTATGATGTTTTGATGATTTTCTAGAAGTTTTGCGTGTTGGATTGTTTTTCGCTTGGTATTTGTAGCGATTCGAAGCATTGACTGTTGGAAGTACCTAAGATTACATTGGTCTTTTGTCTTTTGTTGAATCTGGCCTGATTGTGAAATCATCCTTTATTAAGAAATAGAGTTACCTGTTTCTTTGCAAACCTTCAAAAAGAAACTTTGTTATTGGTTTTTGAATTTCATTTTTTATAAAAACATAATTGAGTGTTTTTGATCTGTTTGTTATTCTGAACGAATAGATCCTTAGTTTGCTGAATAGCTAAGTAAAACCTTCTTCTTCAAAAAAAAAAATTTCTTAAAGCTTTAATTCAATTAGATTATTAAAATTTGTAGGCCTCAGAATTAGTTTGATAGTTTTGAGTGTTTTTCATAGAATTTTGTAGATCTCTTTTGAAGAAAACTTGTTTTGTAGCTTCAAGTTTCTGAAAGTGAAAGGATTTTTCTTATGAGCTTTAATAGTTTGTTTCATTTGGAGTTATTTCCGAAAAGACAAAAATATTTTCTTTCAATTGCTCTTAATGTTTAAAGAAGGAATTTTTCATTAAAAGAATTGCATTCTCCAACTTTTCCTTAATTAGAACTTCATTGAAAGGAAACGATCTGATTATCATTTTTAGGTGCATTTTTAGTGTGTTTTTGGAAGTCGAGTCTTCACACCATCAGAGTTTCATTTCCGCACCCATTGACTTAAGAAACAACTCCTAAAAGTAACGCTTAATTAAAATTCATCTAGCAATATTTTTATTTTCTAGGGCTCTTATCACCAACATAGCTTAGGCTAGTATCTTGGAGTAGGGAATAATTAACTCTCCAAGGTAGTAAAACAAACAAGTAGACAAATCTTGCGGTAGGAAATAAACCCAATCGTAATTTGTATAATCTGGGAATCTTCTCTTAAAGAAGTCAATCACGAGACCATGTCCGAACCTTTGAGACAATCAATTCTGTTTCATTGGGGAAGATAGAAAATTTTGCGCGTATTAAAAACGGTAAACCTCATATTAACCATTGTCGAGGAGCCTGGGGTCACTTGTCGGTAAACCTCGGATTAACCATGTCGAGGAGCCTTCAAGGGGATTGAGCTTTGTTACTCTGCCCTTGCGCATGAGATCGGATCGTAGACTGTTCCCCCAGTTATATTTGTTACTATTGGTAACCTTAGTGTCCACCAACTTAAGATTATTTCCTAAGGTGACGGTGAAGGAAATATCTCACTGTACCTGGAGCAGACGTCGACTAGACTCACTTGGACTCTCTGGGGGGTTCTCTTCACACGAGATGGTTTTGTGAGGAAACTTGTGCTAGTCTGTTTCATTAAGCAAGTTGTCGGGGTAAATGTTCCAACCACCCTTTCTATATTAAATTTCTACTAAGTTGGATTTCATCACCAACTAGTGTTTTTAGTACGGGAAGTTACTGTTTGTGTGTGGTTTGAACTCCTAGATTTTTAAGCGTGTGATTCAGTTGTCTGTTTCTTAGAGACTTTAGGTGTTTTCATTGAAATTTTCTTTGTTTGCGTGTGATTAGTTAAATAATTAATCGTGGCAGAATTGCCAAGACAATCCCGGAGACTACAAGGGAAACCCCCTGAATATTCACCAAGTCAGCTTGAAGGGCTTCGTGCTCTGGTATCGTCTAGTAGCGGTAGGATTAAATCAATAGAATTTGGAACTTCATCCATAGTAGTTCATCCTGATTATCAAACACCCATAATAGAACACATTCAAGAGCCAATTTCAGTTTCTGAAGTTACTGGTAGTATTTCTCCTGCCAGTGAATGGGCTGACGAACCTGAAATCTCTGAACCTGAAACTGAACCTTCTGTTTTGGAAACATCTTCGGGATTTATTTCACCAACTTCTAGCGATATTGGTTCACCTAGGGTAAGAAATATTGTCACTGACGATCTTCCATCTGGACTAATTTCTATTGAAGAACTTACTAATCTAGACGAAGAGTTATCTCTTCCCAATTCCCCTCAATTGTTAAATCTTAGGGAACGTGAATCAATTTTCTGCAGCCCTATTTGAACTACTGCTTGGTACTTATCCTTAACAAATTTTTTAGAAAATCTGGGTCTTTCTTTTTCTCCACCTCGAGTTCCATTTCATCCAACACCCAGAGGTTATTATCCGTCATCCATTATGGAAGGAAAATCATCCATGTTTTCCCAGACACCAGAATCATTTTTACATCGTGGTCCTTCTATTCCTTCGGGATATCAGGCTCTGTCTGGTACTTTCTCGAGGGAAGCTCCTCAACCGATTGAAAGCATGTTATCATCTAGTTTAAGTGGAATTAAAACTAAAAAGTCGAACGAAGGGAAAATTTTTATGATGTCTAGTAATATTCTGAATCCGCAGCCTCAAGGCAGTCAGGTACCTCCTAGAGGGAAATCTCAGGGAAATCAGTTACCGCCTGGGGGGCAACCTCAAGGTAGTCAGTTACTGCCTGGGGGGAAACCTTCAGAAAGTCAGTTACCACCTAGGGGTCAACCTCAAGGTAGATTTTTCCCAGGACAAACTGTGGAATCATATTATTTTGGGGGACAACCCCAAGGACAGTACATACCTCAAGGATATCAACCTTCAGGACAGTACACAGCCCAGGGTCAACCCTAAGTTCAATATGCTCCTCAGGGTCCTTATCAACCCCAGCTTCAGTACGCGCCTCAGGGTTATCAACCTCAAGGTCAGTACCCAATTCAAGGTTACCAATAGCCTTCTGGTCAGTCATCTATTCAAGGAGCCGGAAATTTACCACTTACTTATCAACCCTACATTCAAACAGGTTATGGTCCTTATGTTCAACCTTCTACGGGACAATATCCCAGAATGAATATGGTGTGGGATCCATCCCAATATCAACAGCCTATGCAGCCTAATGTGCAGTTACCTTTTCAACCTGGACAACCTTTGGTTTCTGGTCCAACCCAGCAACCTGTCTAGCCTACTATTCAAACTCCTGCACCTAGTTCTGTTCAACAGTCTACGCCTAGTACACCTGAAACTCCGCCTCAAACTGCTGCAACTGCTGCTGCGTCTGTCCAACCTGTAACACCTATTTCTGGAGTATCTATAATGCCGAGTTCGTCTATCCCTACATCCGTGTGAATCCCTCAAGTCTCTGTACCCCAGTCAGGGCCTTTCGTTCAGACTTCGGTTTAGATGCCTGGAGGACAAGCCAGTACGAGTACAGTTGTCACAAGTCAACTGCTATTCATGTATCAACCGTACCAGGGATATCCTCAATTCGGTCCCGGTTCACAAAATCCAAATTATCAGTATCAACCGTACCCTGGCTACACTTATCAACAGCCTCAAAAACCCCATTTTGGTTCGGTTAATCCTGGTTTTCCAGGAGGTTACATGATTCCTAACGCAAATCCAATTCCCAATTATCCTAGGTATCCACCTCCTGGAACTGCTTTGGCTACTCAAGGTTTTCGTGACCCTAACCGTCAGTTACCATTTATTGCAACTTTGGATTTACCTGATTTGACGCGCCTTACGAATGATCCGATTTTTTATTATCCATACTGGCCGCCAATGCCACATAAGTTGCCCAGTGATATACCGAAGTTTGAAGGAAATTCAGGAGAGGATCCATCAAATCATGTCATGACTTATCACCTCTGGTGTGCATCTAATTCAATTATTGATGATTCGATTCGCTTACGTCTTTTCCAAAGAACTCTTATTGCTCTTGCAGCCAAATGGTACATTGAGTTACCACAAGGCTCGTTTCATAATTTCAGTCAGTTAGCGACTGCCTTCTTGACTCATTTTCAGTTGCCTGTCAGATACGACAATGGCACGGAATTATTAACTTCACTTAAGCAATATACGTCTACGTATATTTCTGATCATATTCATGAATGGCGACGTAGAAGACGTTTGGTGAAAGTTTATATTCCGGATCAAATTTTGGCAAAGTGGTTTGTTAAATCATTGTTACTCAAGATTACTGAAGATGTAGCTATGGCCGGTGTTGTTACTGAAGAGTAAGTGATTGCTCAAGCTCAGTACCTTGACCTCGTTTACACACAATTAGGTACTTTACATGAAAAAATCCCCGAACTTCCAAAACAAGGTCAGATAGTTGCTGCTCCTTCAGGGTCTCATGCTGCTGATGGCATGATTGGTACAGTCAATATGAAAAGTAAGAAGAAATCTTCAAATAATAATTCTCCTATTATAACTTTACCAGATTCCCCGAAAGGAGAATCTTGCCCCGAAATTTCTGCCGACATTCATGTCGTGGAGACATCTACGGCTAAATCTAAATCTGGTGGTAAAAATAAAGGGAAGAGTAAAAACAAGAAAAATTCGAAAGAGAAAACTGATAAAAATGAATCCAATGATGAAAAGCGCAAACCTCATTACCCTTGTTACATTTGTGACGAGGATCACTTCACTAAGGAATTCCCACATCGTGCAGAGGTTGCAAAATTCGTTAAAGGTTCACAACAACCTGCTGTCTTGAAGGATCCTTTTCCAACTCAAGATAGCAAGATGGTTGGTTCCACTTCAACTGCTTTAGAAGAACCTATTTTGATGATGTCTCATGTAAGGATTGCGACACGATCGCAAGATTATGGTACTAAGAATCTTGTTGATGGGAAAGAAGCATAATATTCTAATGCAAATGCATCAACTACACCTCCTCCTGTTTCTGGTCTGCTACAGATCGAGAAACAAAATCCAGACTTAATAATCAAACCGCCTGCTAAAGGTTTTCTTCGTAAATCAGCTTTCAATCCACATGCGAGAGCTGCTCAGAATTACAACATTGTTGAAGACTTAGCTATTTCCCCTTCAGCAATGTCGGCTTTGGAAGTGCTACAATCATGCCCAGCACAGCGTAAATTGATTTTGTCTGCTATAGGAGCTGTAGATGTTCAGGATTCTAATCTTATAATCTTCGATTTATAAAATAGTACACCTCGTCTACCTCATAAAATGGCTTTCCAGATACCAGTGTTAGTAAAAAACAGACCGATCTATCGAACTGTGATTAATGAGGGAGCTTCAACGTGTATTATGTCAATTCAGTGTTGGAAATCGCTTGGTTCTCCTACACTCAACCAATCTCCGATGATTCTTAAGGCTTTTGATGGTCGAGGTTTCCACCATTTTGGTATTTTGCAGGATTTACCCATAGGGGTCGAAGGTAAAACCATAAATCTAGATGTGGAAGTGGTTGATGCCCCTCTAGATTACAACCTTCTTCTAGGTCGCAGTTGGTCTTATGCGATGATTGATGTTGTTTCTTCGGTCTTTCGACTCATAGAATTTCCATATCAAGGAAATATTATCACAATAGATCAGTTAACTTATTTCTCTTCCGACCCAGCCTCTACAAAAACAATCCACCACATTGGTAAAGTGGCTATCCCTTATAAGGATGTTGGAGTAGGATTAGTTAAAGATTCTGGTTTACTAGGAAATTTTTCCTTTCCTCCTCCTAATGTATTTCCTGCTGTTGCAACTATTCACATGATTTCGTCAACTAATATTATGTTTGATGATCCTTGGATCATACCTTCTGATTCTGAGTTAGATTCAATTGATGGCATGATGCCTTTGAGTCCACTTGAACTTGCATACCAGGCTGTACAGTCACTTTCCGACACCTCTTCAACCGGAATTGATCCAATGAATGGGATCCCTGAGGAATCACTTTCTATATCCAGTTCAGCCACAACGAAATTTCTGGATGTTGTTCATACTGATGAGCAGATTCGTGAATTTTTTTCTGTTGATGATTTACCATGGGAAGATTTTCATCACCGATCTTCATTTTTACCTGAACCAGCTCATTTTGAAGATGATTTCGCTTCAATTTTTACTGCTGAATATGTCAAATAACCCTAGAATCCATTGCAAAATCCTGATTCTGAGTTAAATTTGGAAAATATTTCTCGAACGGTTCCAATTGAAATTTCAGTAAAACCAGGAATAATTGAAAACATTCATATAGGTGCTTGCTGTACTGAAGATGAAATTAAAGATTATAAAGCCCTATTTCAAGAATTCCATGATGTGTTTGCCTGGTCTTATGAAGAAATGCCAGGAATTGATCCGTCAATATTCATACATGAAATCAAGACTTACCCGGATGCCAAACCTGTTCGTCAGCGTTTATGTCAAATACATCCTAGAAAAGCTGCTGCTATCAAAGCAGAAGTTAAAAAATTACTTCGTGCAGGTTTTATTTATCCAATTCCCTTAACGGATTGGGTATCAAATATTGTTCCTGTGACTAAAAAACAAGGAACGATACAAGTATGTATCGACTATAGGGACATTAATCGAGCTTGTCCCAAAGACAATTATCCAACTCCCTATATCTATCAGATAATCGATGATTGTGCTGGTAGCGAAATTTTTTCCTTTATGGATGGATTTTCTGGGTATAATCAAATAAACATACTCCCTGCTGATCAGCCAAAAACATATTTTATTTGTCCATGGCGGACATTTTCTTATCGCAAAATACCCTTTGGTTTGAAGAACATTGGAGAAACTTTTCAAAGGGAAATGTCTTATGCGTTTCATGACATTAAGCACATTGTGCAGCCGTATCTCGATGATTTACCTGCTCATTCATCACACAGGGCCGACCATCTCACACACTTACGAGCTATCTTTATGAGATGTCGGCATTATAATATTAGGCTGAATCCACACAAATATGTTTTTTGTGTAGATTCAGGTCGTTTACTAGGCTTTGTTGTCTCGAAATCAAGCATTCACGTCGATCTGTCGAAAGTCGAAGCTATTATTAAATTACCTCCTCCTTCGAATTTATGCCAACTCCAAAGTTTGCAGGGGAAAACAAAATTTTTACGTCGGTTCATTCCTAACTATGCCGAGATTACAAAGGGTTTTACCCGGTTGCTGAAACAGAACATTCTGTTCCTTTGGGACGAGATCGCTGATCGATCTTTTGATGCACTTAAACACGCGTTGACCCATGCACCGTTATTGCATCCTCCCAACTACAACCAGGATTACATTTATTCCACCATTGGGATGGTGTTAGTTCAGGAAGATGAACCTCACAATGAACATGTGATTTACTATCTTAGTCGGAATCTGCATCCGACCGAGGTCAAATACACACATGTGGAGAAATTGGCATTGGCGGTTGTCCAAGCTGTCCAGCGATTTAGGCACTACATCTTGTTACGTAAAACCACGGTAATTTCTGATTGCAACCCTATGATGTATATTTTAACCAAACAATTTCTAGGGGGCAATTATTCCAAATGGATAGTCATCCTGCAGGAATTTGACTTGGAGTTTGAGAAATCCAAGGCAAAGAAATCTTTGGTATTTGCGGAACTGATGTGTGATTTTCCCTCTACTGATACTGAAACTGTGGCAGAAGAGTCCATTGCGGACGAATCTCTGTTTCTTATCAGTACACTAGATCCATGGTATGGAGATATTATTGTTTATCTCCAAACCCAATATTTTTGGCCTAAAATCTCACAATCTCAGCGACAGAAAATACGCTTCCAATCCCAAAAGTATAATATTATTGGTGAAACACTCTATCGTTGTGGAGCAGATTGTGTTTTCAGACATTATCTTGTTCATGAAGAAGATGAAAAGGTGTTAAATGATTGCCATTCTGGAGCATGTGGCGGTCATATGTCTGGGTATGCCACAGCCCAAAAGATATTGCGCGCTGGTTATTTCTGGCCATCGTTATTCAAAGATTGTATTTATGCAGTCCGGAAATGCCACAATTGTCAACTTTTTGATCGTAAGATGCGCGCGCCACCCGCTCCTCTTCATCCCATAATTGTTGTTGGTCCTTTCGCGAAATGGGGTATCGATTTTATTACATGTAACCCTCACTCAGCCGAGGTGCATGCATATATTATCTTAGCCGTAGATTATTTTACTAAATGGGCCGAGGCGATGCCTACATTTTCGGCTGACGGCAAGAATGCTGCAACTTTCGTATTTAATCACATAATTGCTAGGTTCGGTGTTCCTCAAGCCATTATTATAGATCATGGAAGTCATTTTCGCAATGTCATGATGACTGAAATGACAGATCAACTTGGCCTGCGTCATGATAGTTCCACTCTGTATTATCCACAAGCCAATGGTCTGGTCGAAGCCATAAATAAATTTTTAGTCACCATGATTAGACGAATTATTGGTATTCACAAAACGAATTGGCATTCCATGTTATTTTCAGCACTTTGGGCATATCGAACCTCAGTAAAAACATCAACTGGTTTCACTACCTTTCAACTCGTTTACGGTTTGGAAGCTGTGTTGCCGATTGAATGTGAAATTACGTCACTGAAATTAGCCATAGAATTACTCCCAGCTACGTCTAAGGAGGAGAAACGTTTCCTGTACTTAGCTCAGCTGGATGAGAATCGACGAAATGTCATAATAGCAAACGAGGCTCATGTTAAATGAATAAAATCTCAGTATGATAGAAATGTTACTCATCAGAATTTTTCAGAAGGAGACCTAGTCTTAGTTTATGATCAAGCCAACGATAAGCTAGGAGCTGGGAAATTTGTGCCCATGTGGCATGGCCCTTTTATTGTCAAGCGAAAGCTAGCTAAAGGGGCCTATGCGCTGATAGATTTTGACGGTGTCCCTTTAGATAAACCCAGAAATGGACTTTATTTAAAGCGATACTATGCTTAACTTGGTATGGAGATTTTTTATTAGATTATATTTTTTTACTGCTGGTGTGTTTTAGATTAGAAAAGCGTGCTTAGTTTAGAAGTGTGTTTTTATCACTATTCCTGCTTATCTGATTTTTCTCCTGATATTGCAGATGTCGACGTCTCTTCAAACCTACATTGGTTTTGCTGATGGTGCTTGTCGTAGCACACGAAACATTTCTTCCATAGCTTGGGTTATTTATTCACCCTCTGATGAGTTGGTATCCATGCATGGGGTAAGACTTGGTCAAAAAATGAACAACATTACCGAGTATAGTGCAATTATTGAGTTATTATCCAAATCCATATCATTTGGAATTCGGAGTTTGATTATTAGGTTGGATTCTGAACTTGTTGTATTACAATTGAACCGAGTAATGCCATTAGAAATCCAGTGTTATTACGGTTATTTTTAAGAGTTCGTCTCTTGGAATGTGAATTCGATTACATTGAATATCAACATATTCCAAGACATTTAAATACGTTAGCAGACATAGTTTCTTCTAGTATGATAAATCGACATTTGCAATGATCAAAACAGTAAAACAAACAACATCCATAATATGTATATAGATAGCTGGTAAATAGTGATATATCATAGTATAGAAAGTTTTCAAAAAATATACATCGTCTTCGATCATAGGTTGGAAACACCTTATGATCGGCAAAATGGTAACACAAAAAGTCAAAAATATGAGTCTACAACATGATCGTCCCATCACTGATGGTGATCAGGATAAGAAACCACTGCCCGAGCCACCCTACACATGAACCTTCTAAAAGGTCCTGGAACACCAATCACGTATCTCTGCAATCTGAGTGGGATCTCATCTATGTTCGTCTCTGGAATATCTAGAGTCAGACGCTTTAGATGATGCTCTAAATCAGCCAAAATTTCCGCTGATTGGCCTACTGGGGCTGGTGCGGCTGCAAATGGTTATCTTCTGTCATAAGGCTGGAGATGGGATGGTCGCCGTGGACCCACATCTGCATTCATAAAAACTTTTTGGTTATTAATTGAAGAGACGATCAAAAATAAAATAAAAATAGAATTTAGAATTCGTTGAAAATGTTTTTACCCGATTCATCCCACTGTTCCCCTGCTGGAAGAGTCATCTCCTGGTCACCGTGGAAGTCTATCCCAGCATACGGAAAGTCCTCGATGACAAAAAGTTGGCGGTCCAGCCAACGAAAATATGAAGGAGGAAATCGAACAATCTCAACACCCTCAATACTGTAACGGGCCATCAATGCAACCCAACGAACCATCCTAGGTTCTCAGGGTCGACCAGCATCAACATGAATACTTTGCGGAGCTAGCATGGGTACCCTCTCTAGAGCAAAATTGACCATGATGGATCCATATCCAAAGTTATTTAGTTTTCTATTTTTTCGCTCTAGTCAGTTTCCCTTTTACATTGGCCAACACAGCTTCGCACGAGTTGAAAATGGTGCCTCGGAAACAGTCTACAACAATACGCGTCTGGGAACCAGTAGCCACATGTAGTGCGGCACTCCCACACAGTCTGGTAACAGTAAATGCAATCACTTTCAGCTCAGGACGGATTATAGTTTTTATATCAATCTGTTTGTCCCTGGGGTCTACTTCATCATTACAGAACTCTTGTCGAAGACTAGCGATAGTTTGGCCACCTGGCCTAGTCCCAAACAAGGAAAGTTGTTCGCCCCTCTTGGACAAACCAGTCAGAAAATAAATATCCTCCAGCTCAATTTCGAGCCGGTGGCCGCCAATAATGAAACACTGGTCCTGCACATTCCACTTGTTTACCAGCCATGTCAGGAGGTCTACATGTGCCCTCATGCCCTGAATGGCCCAAAATTTATACAAACCGCATGCTCTTAAAGCTTGCATTGTGGGAAAATGGAGCATCGTGGCGTCATCCACATCCTCATGCTCACTTTCTCTCCAAATCAACATCTTGCTAATCCTACAATGCATAAAAAGATAAGTTAGAACAATCTAATTTGAAAATTTTTGGGCGGCAAATGGAAATTTTGATTTTGAAATTCAATTGCGCAGGGACCGCACTTTTTCTTCATACACAGTGCCTAGGAACGCACGCGTTCCGTAAGTAAAGTGCGGACCCACGACTTTTTTCTATATAGAAAAAGGTCGGGGTACGCAGGTCCTATGTGTTGTGCTTGCGAACCCCGCGGGCGGTTTTTTGAGCATATTTATCCCTTAAAAAATGAAAACTAAAGCCTAAGAAGAATTGTAAATGGATGAAAAGCAAGATTAAGAGGTCGTGGATTACCTGGGACTAACGGTTCTCGATTTCGTCAAACGAATCTTCCGGAATCTTCACAAGAACTTTTTACCCAAAAGCTTCTACTTTTCACTCTGAACTTGAACGGTAAAAATGAAGTTGAAAAAGTCCTTTTTATAAGTTTTTTCGAATAGATGAATTTTTAATTTATTTATTTTTTACTTTAAAAAGGGTATTTTGAAAGCATTTTTACTTATTTTAAACAGGTATGTGTAATGTTTCAAGTTTTTGTGCAGAAATTGGATTTATCAGGAGAATTGATCATTTTTCAACAAAGAGCATACTTTTATCACTTTTTCAGACTCTTTCAAAATTTTATGAAAGAGCGAAACATTGGAGTTCTCTTTTAAGCCCTTTTCAGACTCTCTAAACATGAAAAGATCGCCGAGTACTTGATTGTTCGAACTCGTTAAATTAAATGAATGATCGTCCCTTCAGTATAAGTTTACCCCTTTTACGGACTAAAATGGACTATTTACGAAAAAGGTATACGTTGAATAATTGCGATCAATAGAGTTCTCTCTCGCGTTATTTTATCATTTTTCGAGCTCGAGAGACTAAATTTATGAAAAGGTACACCCATGGATTTTTCTTAAGTTTTTTCTTCTAACTCCCTAAAATTTAAAAACACTGACTTTTCCCTATACTGGACTCGTTAAAATTTAACAGTAAAGGACCTGTTCAATTTTTCAACAGGAATGAACCACTCCTTCTTAGGGTTCGAATCTTAAACTAGGTTGGACTCATCCGAAGGATGAGATTATAAACAAGAAAATGTTATCCTCCTCAAGCTTGTAAAAAATAAAGAGGTACTTGCCAGAAATGGTGGGGGAAAAGAAAGAAAAATGACTTGTTTGTGGTATTTTGATTTTTCGAAAATCTAGTTAACCACTCTTGAACACGACACTTTCAATCACCCGGGTTTGGAAATCCTTTGCCTAACAGTTAATCGAAACTCATTTGAAATTCTTCATCTGGTTTCTGGGTATTAGCTTTGGGTCAACTGCTACCAAGCCATCTACAATGTCGTTATGTGTTCAAGAGGACAGTTCAAATAAACCATTCATCTGCAAAATATCTGTCATCCATTTTTTACCATCCCTGAGTCAGTCCTTGCCGATATATTTTCAAAATTTGATCTATGATTTCGTGTTGTGGGCTTGCCTATGATAGATCACTTTCTATCGACGACAACTCATTATCTAGGAAGTTGATCCAGAAATCATCAGTACCTTGAAATCTGCATGCCTCAATGGCAGGTTTCTTGCTTTCAACGACAGGTTGCATCATTGACCTTCGATCGAATGATTCCGTGACGTGTTCGACTTCAGCTCATTCATTCACATTTCATGGATTGTACTAGGTACTTTGAGAGCCATTGACATTATTGGTGGTTACTCTCACACTTGTTAACAGTTTACATCATTGACTGGTAATCAAGTGGTTTCTACCATGTTCGACTTCGACACATTCATTCACATGGATAGAATCGTACTAGTTCGAGATTCGGAAATCAAGACCCTGGATCTAGTTTCTACCATCCAGGCTGCAAGGAATTTTGTTATCATTTATACAGTAGACTATTCACAAACAGATGGCTGCGTCCATACTATGTATATACATGTCTATACTGTGATGTACTCAAAATCATTCCTGTATCGGAACAGTTTGAATTAGTCTCTAGTTAGTTTTGATCTGAGTATGGGAATGCCTACCTCAACGATGATATATATATATATTTTGCATTGAATGTTTTTACAGGTTTCGACTGGGGTGACCACAGGATGATCCTTGAAATGATAAAGTACTGCACTCTTCATATATGACAGACTTCGGCATCATCTATTCCAGACTTTGCACTTTAGGGGGCAATCTGTTACACTGAAAATTGTCATCCTGACATTCTGCTATGTGTATGAGCTCATTATTACTCATACTTCTCCCTTTGCAAGTCTAACATATCAGTTCCTCATGTCAAGCCTTGAAAATCAGAGAAAAGTTCCTAAAAATCTCCTAAACTTTGGTATCGCACTTTCTCGCTATCTTGCCTGCGGTCCCGCACCCAATGTTCAGCTATCCTGCGTACCTGAACGCACTTTATCTGTGTTAAAAGTGCGGATCCCTGTAAGACAAAAATGGTGCAAGTAATTTCCAAAAATCTCAATAAAAGTGAATTCTAGAAGCTTCCAAAAAATATCTTGCGGTGATAGAACCGCTCTTATAAAATGCATGTATCCCTTACCTTATGGAGCTAACCCCTTGATGTGAGGAGCTTATCCCTTTGAAGGAGGATTATATCCCTTCATAGTTGGAACAGAAAACCTCCTCTATTCTACTATAAAAAGAGGCATTGGGTAGCCTCAAAGGGAGTTGAAGCTTTAGAATATTTGAAGTTAAGTGCTGTTGAGATTCAGACTCAATTAATTAAGAATTTTGTGAGGAAAGATTACATACCTCTATTCGTATTGATTTGAGGAGTGTAGAGCTTATCAAAGTAAAGGAGATTCCTGCTTCAAACCCCGGAAAGTCCTGTGCAACATCAAGGCTCAGGTTGTAAGGATTTTCTTCTTTTGAAATTAATACAAATATACTCATTTTTCTCAATAAGCTTTTAATCAATGGTTTATTTCATAGATTCCTTGATCACTATGATAAGCATGGTTTATGATGATTTCTATACAGGTGCTATGTAATATTTTGCTTGTTTGTGACTGCAGGTTTACGAGGAAAACTCCTTCAAGCGCGCGAGGGACAACAACGACTTCAAACAAGCACTGGACAAACGGTAATTCCTTAACACCTCTATAGAGCTTTTCATAGATCTTATATGCTTAGATAAATATTAGTTTATTTGGCTGTTTGTTGCTAGATACTTTTAGTACTAGGGAGATCGGTCTTGTCTGCAAGACGGATTAATCCTCCAACACTTCTTGGCCTTCATCCTCAGTTTCCGATAGGAAGACTTACTCCTTCGCGTAGGATTCGAGTTAGTCCTCTACCGAGTCTGCACTCTGACTCTTCTTCTGGTCCATTGGGTTCTCCTCTCATTCCACCATCGGTTCTCCCCTTGACACCTTCACCATGTCTGGTGTAGGACCTCATGCTGGTGGTAACCCCGGCCCTCATGCCATGAATACCACTAGTGGGACTATAACGGACACTACCCTGGCTGCACCCTTTCTCCCCTTCATGGCAGGCCTCAGCCTCCCTGAGTTTGATTAGTTGATAAAAGACCCTATACACCATGACACTAGTTGGCCTGCTATGCCAACGAAGCTCCCTTCCAACATCCCAAAGTTTGAAGGCCTTGCTGGAGAAGATCCTAAAAATCATATGTTTGATCTTTCCACATGTGGTGTTCATCTAACTCCATTACTGATGAATCTATCCGTCTTCGATTGTTCCAACGTACGCTTATAGGTGAAGCTTCTAAGTGGTATGTTGATCAAGCCCCTTCTTCTCATACCACCTTTGCGACTATTTCCCGGGCTTTTCTGTCTTACTTCCAGCTCCCCTTTCGTTATGACACTGGTATCAAACTTTTGACTTCTTTCCGTCAATCATCTACGACTCGCATATTCGATCATGTCCAGGAATGGCGGAGAAGAAAGAGCCTATGTCAATCCCCTACCTTCGAAGATCGTGTGTACATGGACTAGTTCCTTAGATCTCTCTTTCCTCCTATAGGGAAAGATGCTGCATCGCATTTTCCTTAAACCGAAAACACCACTCTCCAAATGGTGTTAAAATATGACATAATCTACGCTCAGTCAGGTTATGCTTATACCGTTCTACTGGATCTTGCCAGACCCGGTGGTGCCAATGCACCGGGGGCATCTCATGCAACTGACGGTATCGTTGGAGCTCTCTCCAATCCATACGCTTAGCATCCCATGGGCTATGTTTTTTTCTGGGGGTTTCCCTCCTGGTAGCACGTATCCAGGATATGGCATGCCTCCTCTTTTTTCCCAACCTCCTATTTACCACACTATTACCCAACCACCTTATTAGTTGTATCCACAGTCTGGTGCTCCAGCTCCTCCAACATTAGCACCTCCGCCTCCCTTGCCTTCTCAACCCACGCAACAGTAGCCACCACTCGCTCAAGGGCAGGTGTATGCACAATAGGGCACGACTAATCCTCCTCCCTCCAAAGAGATGAGGAAAGGCACTCAAAATCAATCTGATCTTGGTAATTTTGGACCTAATCCTCAAAATAATGCACCTAACACTACTAACCAGCAACAAAGCACTGAACCCAAGCAGGAGAGGCCTATTCCCACGAACCAGCCGTGTTCTTGTTGTAGTGTTTATGATCATTACATGCATGATTGTCCTCTTTTACAAAAAATGAAGCAGATGTGGGAGTCTCAAGAAATGTTGAAAGGACAACAAGCCTCCCCTTCCGTCCCTCCCAATGCTGCACCTAGTCAAATGGCTGTGCTTACTAATCCTTTCCCTCAGCAAGGATTTGTGGCTACCAACCACCTGAAGGACAGGTGGCCACTCAACCTCTTCCATCTGGTACTTCCGATTACCAGATTCTCATGATGAACTCCACTCAACCTCTAACCGTAGACATCAATCTTCAGATTCGGTCTCGTCAGTACAACAAGCCTCCCACTACGTCTGTCCCCGAGCCGCCTCCTTTGATCTCTACAGAGCCTCTTTCAACACCTAATGGTCCCTTGTGGATCCCTCAGCCTAGGGCGGAGGTTCATACCAAGATCCCTAAGGGGCCACTACCCCGAAATGATGCTTCTGGCAGAGCTGCCCATTTGTATAGCATAGTAGATGATTTGACACAATCTCCTGCTACCATTTCAACGTTGGAACTCCTCCAGTCGTGCCCTTCAAAATGTAAAGCTCTACTATCTGCCATGGGCACTGTAGATCCTTCCGATGATCAATTGATTATCTTTGATGTTGACCGGTCAGAACATCCTCCTCTCCTTGCTTCTGTCGCCTTCTAAATCCCATTCAAGATCCGAAACGCCAACGTTTCCCAGTGCATTATTGATGAGGGGGCATCTACCTGTGTGATGTCCGTTTTGGTTTGGAAGAAACTCAGATCACCTGAGTTGGCTCCTTCCATGTTCACTCTCTGAGCATGGGATGGCCATGCCTCCCAGCCCATTGGCCTTTTCTGCAATTTTCCTATTAATCTTGTGGGCAAGACTGTTTGCGTTGACATAGAAGTCATAGATGCCCCCTTAAATTACAACATTCTATTGGGTCGTAGTTACACTTATGTGATGTCTACTGTCCCATCCACGGTCCACTGTAAGAATTCCTTCCCTCATAATGGAAAGATAGTCACCATTGACTAGTTGACATATTACAAACTGAAGTCTCAGACATCCCCTGAGTCCATCATCTCTTCGGTGGCCAATAAGCAAATCGTCAATCCTTTGACTAGTGTCTCACCTAGAGTCTACAAATATTCCTCATTTCTTGGTACATTCCTTGGTCTTCCTCCTTCTATCTCTGATCCCAGCTCATTGAATGTTTGTAGGATGCAATCATCTCAGGCTGCCTTCAAGCATCCCGCCTCGGCTAGTCAACAACCTCCTTGCCCTCTGCAGCCTACTCCTAGCCCTTCAATTTAGCCTTCTGGACCTCCTCCTCTAGGCCCTTCAGCTGGTATCCATGAGCCTCTTTATCCTACTGGAGTGGTTCCTCCAGGCCTTAACCATTTAGGAGCCATCCTACCTGGCCATTACCCCTTCGGTCAAATATAGTTCCTAGCTCCACCCCCAAGAGTGTACACGGTACTTGTCATGGCCACCCTCTCTCTTCCTAAGTTGACCCTTGAGATTCCCATCTAGTACCTTGATCCTCTAGCTGCTACCCCACCTAGTCAACCCAAACCTTATCTTGCTTCAACCCCAGTTCAACCGGTCCCCATGACTTCTCCCACGGCCCTAGTGCCTCAGCCACCTCAACAGGAACCGCCTCCTGTTGCAACTGCTTTGGGTAAGAAGGGAAAAGCTCGTAAGGAGGCAACCAAAGACAAGGCTTCTCTAACAAACCATGCCCCTCCTCGGCCTCCAAAGTGCACCATCCAGTGTGCTTTGTGTGTTTTCATCGGTCATGCCACCCATACTTGTCTAGAGTTTCCTCATCTCAAGCCCATGGTTAATGTCACGTTCCCTGAGTCTATGGCCCTGGAAACCTATGTTCCTTCCTTGACTACATCCAGGAACCCCAATAATATTCACACAAACTGCCCCTATGCTTTGTGTGATTTTCATGGCCATTATACCCACCTTTGTCCCCACCTCGAGGACTTTTGCACCTCTCTAGTGACAGTTTGCCAATTCGAGGCCAAGCGCAACGAGTCCACCACTCCCTTATTTGCGCATTTTTCTTCGACAAAACCAGAGGACACGAATACTCCCATTGACATTCCCCTTCCTAATGTCGAGATGACAGAGCCTTCATCCACCATTTTCTACCTATCATCATCTATGAGACCCTTAGTGGAAGTCCCCTTGGAGACTTCCCCTGATGTTTTGTCTGACCTCCCTTCAGCGATCACCCTAGGCTCAACATCGGTAGATCCTTTATCTGCTTACTCTTCTATCACCCCTTGTGACAATGCGCATGTGAACCTCTCTTCTCATGATGATGAGTTAGGTAGCTTCACTGAATCATGTGGTCTTTCTTCCACCAGTCACCCCATCTTCTATCATGCTGACGACATTATGGAAGAAATCACCACCCCTGACTTTATCTATTCCCCCTTACATCGAACCCATGCATTCGAACCACATACACCTTGTGTCCATTACATTGACACCCAATTTTTGGGTAAGGGGGAACCCATATTTGAGAGACCAGGAGAAGAAATTCTCCACAACTCTCCTAGTGTATCTAGTCGTGTCGACTCTAGTACCATTATTCTTCCACATTTAGAAGAACCTCTAGAGTTCCATATCACTTCAGATCACTCTAGGGATGATACCCCTCATCATTCCTTCATCTTACATAAAAAACCCAGTCCCTTCGACATTGTTGTTGACGAACCTGTGTGTTTTCTGGGAAAGCACCAGTTCATTATCTCCAAATCCTCTCTTTTGGATAGTGAAACCATGTATTCCAATCTAGAAACTTAAATTCCATTTGATTCATATATGCAGTACCAAAAGAGATTGGTAATCCTCCATTCCCTTTCTCAAACTGCATAACCATAACGAAAACAAATGGCGCATCACATCATTAAAAGGTTTTTAGATTCCCCTTTTCCTAAATAAATTTTGGCATGACCACAACATGCTTGGGGGCACCTATGCCCCTCAACCATAAAAATCCCAGATCTCAACCAAAAAACATCATTGAAACCCCCTTTCTCTGACAGGTCACACTTTTCAAGTCATTTCCTGGGATAGGTCCCTATTTTATGCCCAGTACCTACTACCCAGATAGCAGAATAGACCCCAAAAAGTGTGACCTGGCCTGTTCATGAACTCTGGGTACCTAAAATGAACTTTCAATCCACTGAAATGAAGAGTAGGATTAGGCCTCTTACCTGCAAACTGATGGATCTCAATTCCAACGGTCGATTTGTATGCTATGATCACCACAAGATTTAGGGTCTTCTCTCCTCACTACATTCACCATAGCTCCACCTAAAAATGAGTGAATTTGGAGGGAAAATGCCTTATTAAAAGAAAACCCTTGATTTTTCTTTCGCCTATTGTGGCCAAACCATAGCCCAGTTTGATGAACCTTCTGTACCATTGGAAATCTCTCACCGAGCCCTCAAATGGGTATATGTTAGTTTCTAGTGACTTGATACTTCACCAGGACACATTTTTTCCCAGAAGCGTCACTTCACCCCTCCTCAAAATCGAATTTCTTCACTCGAGACACTCGTACTGGGGGCACCACTTTTCCTCCATACTTTTTCATGTTCGTGTTGACTTTCATCGTGAGTTACCATCTTGTACTCATGATTTTATGGTCCCCATTGGAACTTTTCTATGTGGAAGCACCATCAAGTCACCTTGATTTAGAGCCTCCAAGTTGAGTCATCATTTCATTCATGGACTCTATCCCGAGTCCCTTTGCATCCCATTATAGTCATCCATCCTTAATTTCTTGGTCCCTCTCTCGTTTCACACATTATGGCCTTCAGTCCCACTGTCCCCTATCCCTCATGATATTGTGTCAATCGTTGCCAGGTCATCCATGCCCTTTATGCTCTAACAAGGGAAGTCATCCGTTCGCTACTCAGTACCCCCCAATTTCATCATCATCATTACTTTCAGTCTGTCAATCACTCTACTATTTTCTCTCGTGCCTTAGTTGAGGATCCCTTATTGCCTCACCTATGGCGTACCTCCTTTTGTCGACATTAGCTCATTCATTGTAGAAGACAGGTCTAGAGGGTGATGTACCTTGGTTCCAGCTTCCACTCTTGTTCGGTGCCTCGGTTCAGGCAAAGGGACTCCTTATTTCCCTTTGACTTGATTTTTTCTCATCTCCAACTCCTTTCAGCATGATCGAGATCCGTATACTCAATGGTTCATTGATGCAATAGCTGATATCGGTGATTCCCGGGTGTGTGTGATATGTCTCAGCCCTCATGAGGGGGTGGCCCTATAGGTAGCCCCCCACATACCCTGATGACCTCTTCATTACAACCTTTGATGCAACTCCATCCATTTGATAATGTCAGCCTTAGCCACTTGCAGCGCCTTTTTATTTGCATGTATCAGTCAAATTTTCAGAGCCCTATCCTGTTTTCAAGGGCATCTGGGTTGCATTTGTATCTCATGTACTTAGATTTCACTATACAAGTCCTGGTTGTTATCCCAGGCACAATATGTATGTGGGATTCATTATCGTGTTGTTTATCTAGCTCATTTTTTTGCTAGCATGTACTATATTGACCAGTCCCATGGTTTACTCGACGCCTTATTTTTTGTGCTATTGCCTCGGTGGGGATAGGTATTCCTCCCCCGCCACCTATAGTAGGCACTCTTTTATAAAAGATACTTGTCGCACATGTAAGTCTCGCCTCCTAAGGGTCTATTCCTTTCAGCACTTTGGTCTATTTTATACTTCTCTATCTTTGAATTCCCCTTCGGTGTCTAGTGATTGAGTTCTTACAACGTACTTCGGTCATACGATTAGCTCCTAACGCTCGCACGCTAGGGGGCAATCTGTTACACCATTTTTTGGTCATCTAACCTATTATCATTAGATGGATCCAAGCACACCATGTAAGACCAATTTTACCATAAGTAAAATTTCTTTAACTATAAAAATAACTTAGTAAAACACCTCTATTAAGTTGTTGATGGTATAAACAGGAAACCCCATGAGGAAATATTAAATAAATCTACATTTGTTTGATTTTCCTCAAGGAAAATTAATTAAACATCAGTTTAATTAATATTCCTGGTTATATTTAACCCAAAACAAGGAAATTAATTATATAAATCATTATTTATCTTATTATTTTCTAAAGAATAGTTATTTAAACCTTATTTAAATAATATTATTTGTTAAATATGACTAAATCACACATAAATAATTAAATAAATAATTATTTATTTTATTATTACTCAACCACATCCTTAAAATGATAAATAAATCATTTATTTATTTATTATTTACAAATAAAGGGATTTGACCCAAGTCAAATTCCTTTTCCCTCCAACAAATATAATAAAATATTCCATAAAAGCTGGATCTTGATTTGGTTAATAATTTTAAATTATGCACCAATATCTAGACTAACTCAATATTTTTTTATAAATAGAAGGGTTTTCCCATTCATTTATCACCTTTTGTTGCCTAAAAATCACTCTGGTTCTATACTTTTGGTCTGACTATTGATCTACCATCATAGTCATATTTTGCTACCATTTTTGTCTGGGTTTTCTACACCATCAAGAGAGAGGAATTCTAGATCTAAAGTGCTGAGGACTTTCAAGAACCCATCCCATTGAGGAGAAGCTAGGAACACCCTCTGTGTTTTCCTCCCATATTGCCATTAATACAAAATTCATTCAACATATTCTTGTCTTTTCTATTGGATGCATGGAGTGAATATTGTTTTCCTCTTGCTTAATGTCTTTGTTTTGAATCTAGATTTTTCTGACATTTATCTTGATCACTAAGCACATATATGAGGATATTGGTATATTTGTTTTTAGGGTTGTTTTTTATACCACATTAAAGTGGTGCTTTTAAATGCAGCTTGGAATTAAATTCATACTAACAATAGTGCAATCTACCTTGGAAGGATATATAGTGGAGTTCGCGGCTGAGTGTTACTAGTCCTTCTCAAAAGCAGAGGATGTATTCAGATCCGGATTGCGAGGAGAGCTGTTGAAGGAAATTCCTTTGTGGATCAAAGCTTTAATGGTAGATGAGGGATTGATATAATTTCAAAAATATGAGATGGAGACTTAAACCTCCAGTACTGGGGGAAGGAGCCGAGGGAGCAATGCTACAAGTAAGTTGGAAGGGGGAATAGATATATAGATGCCGAGACCTCCAATAGGTTGAGACAACGACGAGCACATCGGAGGGCGTAGATCGCTGAGAAGTGGCGGGAAAGAGTGATGAAGGAGTTGGAGAATTAGGAAAGTAGTCGACAGGACAAGAGAAGGCACTAAAAATGACAGAGGAGATGGAAGGTCAGACGAAATCCCAAGGAATAGGAGGGACCATCAAGGAAGTCAGGCAAGTGTATAGGAGCCCAGCCCAAAGAGAAAAGGGAGAAAAGACCAACATGGAGGACGGGCGCCCCGAGGAGATGTCCGATGTGGAGTTTCATGTTGCGATGGAGAAACTATTCCGAGAGGGGCCGACACCCATAACTCAAGGTAACTCTATTCCCCAAAATTCAAGTAGCTCTAGTCTCGACCTTCCCCTGGTACTTTATTAGATACTAGGTGAATTTTTTGCTAAGTTAGGAGAATTGAGTAAGTTGAATAGTATTCAGTGTACAATAGCAATACATACTAGCAGTAGTGCTAGTAATATAATTTCACAGCCAAGAAATAGGGGTTTTATTCTAGTACCATCCACACAAAGAAGTATGGCGGGATCATTTAACCGATACCCAGTGTTCTCTGGGAGGGGAAATGACAATGTGAAGCAGCACTGGTATCTCTGCGAAGCCATCTGGAGGGCTCGTCAGACACTAGAGGCGGTTAAGTTGATTGAGTTTCAAACTACTCTTAGAGAGAGAGTTCTTCGCTTGTTTATTAAATGGTCTAAAGCTCATCCAAACCCAGTGATAGCTGATGCAAAGAAATAATTTGTCAAATAATTCAAGTTACCTCATATAGATCAGCAGGGTTTATCAGAGATGTGGGAGATTAAATAGCAAGAAGGTGAAATTGCATGTGATCTGATGAGAAGGTTGTTGGGTATGTGTTATATTATTTCCACGACTAATCACGTGCGGGGGGGTAAGAGGGGGGGCGATAGCCCCCGCTGCGTAGGCACAATGGGGGGTCATGGGGCGTGGCCCACACTGTCCAGTCAGCGGCACCGGGTGGGAAGTTTCTGTTGTAGTCTTTCTAATCTCCGTTAGATGCATCACACATGCCCCATGGTTTTGTGCATGGTGTTGACCATGTTAGCCTCCTACTAAATTTTGATAAGCAACCTCGCTTAAACCTTTGAAACCCCCTTTTTGCTTGGCCTGAAAAAATCCATTTTCTGCTTATCGTTACCTTCTCCCAGCCTCAAAATTGCATAAAAGGGCCGCAAAACCCATATTTGAAAATCTGTAAGGCCTAGCCCTTTTGGTCCTAACCCCCTCTATTCTTTCCTCTCACATGACCCAGCTCCGAGACCAAGAGCTAGTCTGATGGGCGCTAATCAAATATATACATATCGGGCGCATCTTGAGCTGCCGACCTGTACAGATCGGATGGCGTTCGTTCATCTCCATCATGCCCGTAGCCCGCCTGTCTACCGTATGATCAAACCGTAAAATCAACGGCCTGGAGTCTATCTATCCCAGTGGTCCCTGCTCCCTGCACTGTACAAAACCGGTGGTTTATATCGCACCGCCTTTCGGAGGCGGGCGTTATTTCTCAAATCGGAGCGATTCCATACATCGCTTGCCACGTGTCTCCACGTACGGTTCCAAAACCGCCTTCCATCGCGCGTTATTGTTCGTCCGAAGTCATGACGTGATATTCATGACAGCCATCCAATCTAGAGGTCTTCATCCAACGGTCGTCACACTTCGAAGCTGCACGAGTGTTAATCCAAGTCAATTGCGCCCCTGGCCCACCATCTCATTGCCCTCTGATACGTTTTCCACCATCGATCTCCTTCTGAGATCGAACGGTCTAGATTTGATAAACACCCGCCATTGACCCGGTCTTGCCACGTCATTATTTCATGTGGTTTTTGTCGTGTTTTCATATGTTTCCCTATATGTTTCGTTCAAAGTTCAAGTGTCCATGTTTTACTTTTAGAACTCACCACAGTCTGCCAACTTTCACCATGGCCACCTTCCGCTGTGATGAACATTTTCCACCATCGCCCTGCATTTTCCCACCAATCCACTAGGCTATGCTATCACACCATTATCCCCACTGTGTTTGCATTCTCGTGCATAGTTTTCCTAACAATTTTGCAGGTTTTGTAGGGTTTCAGTGATGAAAGACTGTTGTGATTTACAGTCTTGATTTCAGTAATAGAGGACACATCAAAGGACCATTTCCAGGAGCCGAAATGATGAAGAGATGCCTAGGAAGGCAAATCAACAAGAATTCCATTAAATAAGTAGGGTTTAATCTGTCAAACCCTGCAGAGCCATTCAAAGCACAAATTGCGTAGATGAAGATATTAATGTTGCGACAAAGAGTATCAGTGGGAGATCAGAGGAATTCAACATTCAACATTTAAGATTTTAAGTTGTAATTCAGGTTTTTGAAGGCAGAGGGTACCATTCGCAGAAAACATACTCCAAAGTTTTCTTTTCAGCACCATTTTTCTTCGGGAAAGGACATAATGTCTATGTGATTTTATCTCTATACCGTGCTCCTGAAGAGATTTTCACCCAGTGCATTTATTTCAGAAAGCAGGCTACAGAGAATGTACAGCACCACAAAGTCATCAAGCAGCATGGGCGTGCACATCTCCGCCATTTTGTGTTAATTAGGAAAATTAAATGTTCATCACATACTCCCTTTTGGAGCTTTCTTGTTCTCCTATAGAGCTCCCAAAGAACGGATAATTTAGGGTTCCAGATTCATCAGAAAGTTGTGTAGTAGGAGAATTTTTGTTTACATTTTGTAAGAACTCTTGCATGAAGGCTCAGAGCCCATTGGGTTTCAGTGAGGAGGAGTTCTATCTGTTATGAGGATTCTGGTCTTTGGTATTTCACAGTGTGTAACTTCTCCTTATATGTTTTAATGTAATGTTCCATCTTGTTTTCATTCACTTTTCTTGTATCATGTTTTGGAATGCGAGTGGCTCACTGATTTTGGCAAGAATTTATCCTAGTTGATACTCATGTTAGAAACAATCAAGCGCTTTACATATGGCTCATGCATGATATACTATTCCATTTTCATCTCAACCGTATTTCTGCTATACTAGTTTCTTTGGGAAGGTGTTTTTAAAACGTTATCTTCATGTATGGACTCTTAAATTGGTAAGCCCGTATATGGGGATATTGTGTATCTGGATATCACCCCAATGACAGCTAGTATCCTCTCACTTTTTCCTACACAGTAAACACCTTCAAATCCTATATCTCTGTGAATTATTTCTGAACCGGCCTGCTTTACAGTAAGCTGTCTCTGAATTTTCTGATGCTTTGGTATTTGAGTTCTGCATCTTGTTCCTGCAATATCTCTCTCCCTGTGGCAAATTTCTGAAGGTTTTGGTCCCATTTTAAATTTACTTCCCTGTTTACAGGAGATAGCATGAGAGCCTTTTATTGATAACTCCCCTTGTTATATCACATGCTCCTTGCTATATAAGATGTCCTAGGCACTGTTCTTTGGCAACTCAAGGCTGTCTCTAGGAGCAACAACATCTTTTTGGTGCCATTTCCAGGGAATGAAGTTAAGAAAATATAAATCCCCGAGCCTCGGAAAAACCTAATTCACTCTTCAAGTAGGTGAGTATGGAGAGTTGACAGTTGTATATCCCTCACCTTGGCGACTCCACAGTTCTTAAATGATTAAAAGACTCCACTGGTTGATCAGTAGGCCGTTGATTATCTTGGTTTCACGAGACTCCACTGGGAGACTATGTCACCGTACAACATTAGCCATGCTGAAGACCAAGTCACTTCACCAATGCAATACTCTGAGAAGTTTTCAAAAATGAATCCAACTTTCATGGCTGAGTGTCAAGATGAAATGTCACGTGGCTTGGAAAAACTGGAAGTGGAGGACATTCCATGGGCTATTCTTCTTCTCAGCTCAAGTTGCACACTCGTGCTTAAGAAAATCTTTCTAAGATTGATGATTGAAAGATATGAAGCTGAGATCAAACTATTGAAATCACAAGAACAAACTCAAGACCTAGATAATGAGCAAGACATGTATGATGCTTTAAAACCTATGGAAGATGAGGAGGAAAGCGATCAGGAACTACCTGATTGCTTACCCATATCTTGTGTTACGTTGATCAGAGAGTATCAAGACCTAATAGCAAAAGCTAATAGGGAACAATGCCTTGAGGAAACAAGAGACCACATAGAAGAGGCAAAATCTGATGTGGAAGAAGAGGCTCAAGAGAACATCCCACCTCCTAGTCAGCTAATGCAAGAAAAAGAGGATTGTTGTGCTTCTATCCATGATGACAGGGAAACCCCCCTTTTGACAGAAGAAGAGATTGATCAGAAATTAAATCAGTGATCCACCTCCGAAGTCTTTTATAGAACAGATTCCCTTGCTCACTCATCTATTGATTTTGATGATTCAGATCCAGAAAACTCCTCTGAGGATCGAGATGAAGAAAGACCTGCTGAGAAGCCAACAGGTTTGATTGGTGACCTTGCTTATGATTATGAATTTCCTAGTTATGATCTATTTGATGATGACTGTTTCCAAAGAGAAGCTGAGTTCACACAACCATCATCAGTAGAATCATGGGAGGAAAGCCAGGGCCAGCAACTCCAGAGAAGCAGTGAACCCAGTCATCCAATCTATGATATTGATGGGGAGAGCTATGATAGTATAATAGCAGATGAAGATTCTTTGAATCTTCATTCTGCTCTACTACAGATCATCAGTGAGACTAGAAACCAGCAGCCTCTGCTTTCAGAAGATGAGGAGGAAAGAAAAGAAGAAGTTCTTGAGAAAGATGAAAACAATGAGCTTTCTCTTGAGAAAGAGGAAGCAAAGGAACAAACCACTGCTCAAGAATATATATATCTTTTCACGGAGCTCAGCACATTAGAGCAGAACATATCGGACCTCCAAGAGGACTCAGCTTCAATATATGATGAGTCCTCCAGTTCACAATGTGAAGAATACGAGGGAGATTCTCTTTCTCAAGAGAGTCTTTTTCTTGATCCAGTGGAAGAAGAAGAGATCCTTGTTGAAGCCTGCCTGTCAAACATTCATAGCCAGGTATCTGTTCATGATCCTTATGCTCATTTCCTACAAACATTTTAAGAAGGATCAAAGGTCTTTTTGAGCAGCATGTTGCAAACAGAAAGAAAATTTTCCAAAGCTGTTATTATGGAACAAAAAGAGTGGGAGCTGCCTTGCCTATCCAGCCTACTCAAGCAGTTGAGAAAGAAGAACTAGTCATGGGATCATTTGATGGACTGGTTACATTGGAGGACAATGTTTGTAAGCTAATCTGTGAATATTCTAGTTAGAGTAGGGTAGGTAGGAAAAGCTAAATAAGGCTCAACCTGTGAGCATGTAGTTAGTTGTTTTAATTTCTGCAAAGTCTAGCAAGCCAGACAGTCTAATCCTGGCTTGGATATCGTTCAATTTCTGTTTTAGAATGTAGAGAAGAAATATGCTAGACAGATTAATTCTAGCAGATGTAGTTTAGGTAGAGAAAATGTGAGACCAACAGTTTAATCTGGTCTCATGGAGTAATAAGGGTAGAGGTAGAATAGATTTATTTTTCCTGTCTATAAAAATTGATGATGTAGGTGGTCTGCGAAGTTCTCGATATGCCCAAGGATGAGTGTGCCGTCCCCAGGTGGAGCCAATGTTGACCATGTCAGCCTCCTACTAAATTTTGATAAGAAACCTCGCTTAAACCTTTCAAACCCCCTTTTTTCTTGGCCTGAAAAATCCATTTTCCGCCTATCATTACCTTCTCCTAGCCTCAAAATTGCATAAAAGGGCCGCAAAACCCATATTTGAAAATCTGTAAAGCCTAGCCCTTTTGGTCCTAGCCCCCTCTATCCTTTCCTCCCACATGACCCAGCTCTGAGACCAAGAGCTAGTCCGATGGGCGCTAATCAAATATATACATATCGGGCGAATATTGAGCCATCGATCTGTACAGATCAGACGGCGTTCATTCATCTCTGTTGCACCCATAGCCTTCCTGTCTATCATCCAATCAAACCGTAAAATCAACGGCCCAGAGTCTATCTATCCCGGTGGTCCCTGATCCGTGCACTGTACAAAACCGGTGGTTTATATCACACCGCCTTCCGGAGGCGGGCGGTATTTCTCAAATCAGAGCGATTCCATACATCGCTTGCCGCGTGTCTCTGCGTACGGCTCCAAAACCGCCTTCCATCACGTGTTATCATTCTTCCAAAGTCACAACGAAATATTCATGATAGACGTCCGATCTGGAGGTCTTCATCCAACGGTCGTCGCACTCCGAAGCTGCACGAGTGTTAATCCAAGTCAATTGTGCCCCTGGCCCACCGTCTCATTGCCCTCTGATACGTTTTCCACCGTCGATCTCCTCCTGAGATCGGACAGTCCAGATTTCATAAACACCCGCCATTGACCCGGTCCTGCCACATCATCATTTCACGTGGTTTTTTTCGTGTTGTCATATGTTTCCCTATATGTTTCATTCAAAGGTCAAGTGTCCATGTTTTACGTTTAGAACTCACCACAGTCTGCCAACTTTCACCATGGCCACCTTCCGCTGTGATGCTGCATTTGCCACCATTGCCCTGCATTTTCCCATCAGTCCACCAAGCTACGCTGTCACACCATTATCCCCACTGTGTTTGCATTCCCATGCATAGTTTTCCTAACAAGTTTGTAGGTTTTGCAGGGTTTTAGCGACGAAATATTGTTGTGATTTACAGTCTTGATTTCAGTAGTAGAGGACACATCAAAGGACCATTTCCAGGAGCCGAAATGATGAAGAGATGCCTGGGAAGGAAAATCGACAAGAATTCCATTAAAGAAGCAGGGTTTAATCTGTCAAACCCTGCAGAGCCATTAAAAGCACAAATTGCACAGATGAAGATATTAATGTTGCAGCAAAGAGTATCAATGGGAGATCAGAGGAATTCAACATTTAGCATTTAAGATTTTAAGCTGTAATTCAGGGTTTTGAAGGCAGAGGGTACCATTTGTAGAAAACATAGTCCAAAGTTTTCTTTTCAGCACCATTTTTCTTTGGGAAAGGACATAATGTCTATGTGATTTTATCTCTATACCGTGTTCCTGAAGAGACTTTCACCCAGTGCATTTATTTTAGAAATCAGGCTACAGAGAACGTACAACACCACAAAGACATGAAGCCGTATGGACGTGCACATCTCCGCCATTTTGTGTTAATTAAGCAAATTAAATGTTCATCACCTACTCCCTTTTGGAGCTTTCTTGTTCTCCTATAAAGCTCCCAAAGAACAAATAATTTAGGGTTCCAGATTCATCAAAAAGTTGTGTAGTAGGAGAATTTTTGTATACATTTTGTAAGAACTCTTGTATGAAGGCTTAGAGCCCATTTGGTTTCAGTGAGGAGGAGTTCTATCTGTTATGAGGATTCTAGTCTTTGGTATTTCACAGTGTTTAACTTCTCCTTTTATGTTTTAATGTAATGTTCCATCCTGTTTTCATTAACTTTTCTTGTATCATGTTTTGGAATGTGAGTGGCTCACTGATTTCGGAAAGAATTTATTCTAGTTGATACTCATGTTAGAAACAGTCAAGCGCTTTAAATATGGCTCATGCATGATATACTATTCCATTTTCATCTCAACCGTATTTCTGCTATACTAGTTTCTTTGGGAAGGTGTTTTTAAAATGCTATCTTCATGTATGGATTCTTAAATTGGTAAGCCCATATATGGGGATATTGTGTATTTGGATATCACCCCAATGACATCTAGTATCCTCTAACTTTTTCCTATGCAGTAAACACCTTCAAATCCTATATCTATATGAAGTATTTTTGAACCAGCCCGCTTTACAGTAAGCTGTCTCTGAATTGTCTGATGCTTTGGTATTTAAGTTCTGCATCTTGTTCCTGCCATATCTCTCTCCCTGTGGCAAGTTTCTGAAGGTTTTGGTCCCATTTTAAATTTACTTCCCTATTTACTGGAGATAGCATGAGAGCCTTTTATTGATAACTACCCTTGTTATATCACATGCTCCTTGCTATATAAGATGTCCTAGGCACTAGTCTTTGGCAACTCAAGGCTGTCTCTAGGAGCAACAACACATGGTTTTGGGGTATGATGGTTTTTAGCCCCTGGTATTTTGTAGATCCAGTCAAGGGAACTACGGTTATGATATAATCCAGGGTTAATAGATTAGGGTTTATGTATGCTTCGGCATGTATATATATGTGTTGTAACACCAAAAGGAAAATAATGAAATATCAAGTTGGTCATCCTGATTTGGGATCCAGGGGAAAATCTCTGTGTTTATCTGTTTTATGTTTTATGCTCTCGCTATTGTTTATTTTCTGTTATAAGATTCCTGTGTAGATAATTTTTTTTTAGGGTTAAAACCTACATTTGGTATCAGAGTTGTTTCGGCTTCAAGGGGATGCCTTTGCTGCTAAGGGTTTTTTTCTCGAGCCTAAGGTAGACCCTATTCAGTGGGAGATCTATGGGATCGATTCTTGCAGTGAAATAAGATGGCGAGCGGCGGAAAGATAGAGATCAAGAAATTTAATGGTCAAAGTTTTGAGTTGTGGAAGCTCAAGATGGAGGATCTGCTGGTGGATAAAGATCATTGGATCGTGGTAGATCCAGGTACTAAACCAACAGAAATGTCAGATGAAGACTGGAAGAAATTGGATCGGAAGGCTAAGAGCACAATACGGTTGTGTGTCTCAGATTCAGTATTGTTGAATGTATTTGGGGAATCTACGATAAAGAATTTGGGGGAAAAACTTGGGACTTTGTACCAATCTAAGTCTCTGGTGAATAATTTGTTCCTGCGAAAAAATTTGTATAACCTGAGGGTGAAGGATGGAGACTTGGTGACAGAGCATCTGAACACCTTCAATACTGTGGTAAGTCAAATGTCATTTGTTGATATTAAAATATCAGATGAAGATAAGTGCATCAGTTTGTTGTGTTCTCTACCAGACTCGTGGGACATTTTGGTTATTGCAATAGGTAGCAATACAACTACCTTGAATTTTGATTACATTGTCTCAGCCTTGTTGTCGAAGGAAATGAGACGGAGAAATATGGAAGGCTAGAATGGAGATGCCTTATCTATACGAGGAAGGTCCCAAAACAGAAACAAGAATAAGGTTTCGAGTGGGAGATCCAAATCTAGAGGGAGATATAAATCTCCTAAAAAGTTTGTAAAGGTATGCTGCGAATGCGGAAAGGAAGGGCACTACAAAATGGAGTGCAGATCTAAAGCTCCCGAGAAAGGAAAGCAATCTAATGATGCTCCTTCTGTAGAGGAAAAAACCACCTCGAATGAAGGTGGGGATGTGTATTTGGCTTCTTCTTCAAATACACATGTTGGTCATGAGTCATGGTTGATTGACTCAGGTGCATCCTTTCACTTCACTCCCCATCAGGAGTGATTCTGCAAGTATGAGAAATATGATGGTGGTGATGTCCTCCTAGGGGATGATAGGAAGGTTAGAATCATCGGATGTGGAAAGTTGAAGCTGAAGTGCAAGGTGGAAGGATTAGAACACTTCCTGGTGTTCTGCATATTCCTGCATTAGCCAAAAATCTGATTTCTGTAAGCAATATGGATGATGTAGGTGTAAAAATAGTGTTTGAAAAAGATGCCTGCAAGATGGTTCGGGGAGCACTGGTATTAATGAGGGGAGTTCGGACTGGAACTTTGTACAAGCTACAAGGTAGGACTATTATTGATGGGTGTAACAGTTATGTGGTTCCTGAAAGTGGAGCGGAAATCCTAGTTGTCTCTGGAGAAAAGACCATGCTATGGCATCAAAGGCTTGTACATATTGGAGAGAAGGGCCTTCGGATACTGCATAGAAATGGTATGGTAGAAGGTATGTCTAATTGATCTCTGGATTTCAATTTCTGTGAACATTGTGTATATGGGAAGCAGAATCGAGTGAGTTTTCCTTTTGGTGCTAAGAGGGCGAACAAGATATTATAACTTGTGCATAGTGATGTGTTTGGACCTGTGTTAGTTTCATCACTAGGAAAGTCTGTGTACTATGTTTCATTCATAGATGACTTCTCAAGGAATACATGGATATATTTCTTGAGGAATAAATCTAAAGATTTTGACATATTTAAATAATTTAAGGCTCTGGTGGAAAACCAGACAGAGAAGAAGATAAAGGCGTTGAGGAAAGATAACGGTGGGGAGTTCTGCAAGAAGGAATTTGAAGAGTTCTGTAAGAAGTGTGGTATAGCACGGCAGAAGACTACTCCATACACACCTCAGCAAAACGGAGTTGCAGAAAGAATGAACAGAACATTGATGGAAAAGGCAAGAAGCATGCTCAGTGGTACCGGGTTAGGACAAGAATTCTGGGCAGAGGTAGTGGAGACTGCATGCTATCTGGTTAACATATCACCTTCATCAGTGTTGGAGGATAAGACTCCACATGAGGTATGGACTGGTAAGAAAACCTCTCTTTCACATCTAAGGGTATTTGGATGTGATGCATATGTACATGTTCCAAAGAAGAAAAGGACCAAGTTGGATAATAAATCTGAAAGGTGCATCTTTATTAGGTATAAGGATGGTTTAAAGGGTTACAAGCTTTGGAACCCAGAAACAAGGAAGGTTGTGTACAACCGAGATGTGGTGTTTACAGAAGTGAAATATGTTGTTAAACATGAAGTCCTACCAAAGGAACCTGAGAAGATAGAGTTTGAGCTAAAGGAGGATGAATCAGACTCTACAACAGAAGAAGACTCAGAAGATGAAGAGCCACAAAATCCAGCTTTGAGAAAAACTCCGGCTATTAGAAGATCGGTTTGGGAAAAGAAGGCAACCGGAAAGGTATGGTCCATCTACTTTCTGTTCGAGTTTTCTTATTATAGCGATGATGATCCCCGGTATGGGCGGGGAGCGGTGGGTCGGAGGGTGAAAAAATACGGAAGGAGGCCATGGTCGAAATGGCCGTCCCTTACCTAAAAATGAACATGGGATCTGCTGGTTGCTAGTGGAAGGAAGCCCATCGGGGAGAAAAGCGGGTGTTTAAGAAGAAGATGAATGTAGAAGGCAAGGTGGAGAAATACAAAGCTCGTTTGGTAGCAAAAGGTTATTCCCAGGTGCCGGGAATTGATTTTGGTGATATTTTTTCTCCTGTCACCAAAGTTACTTCTATTAGATTACTTTTATCTGTTGCTGCTGCATTTGATTTTGAGATAGAACAGATGGATGTGAAGACAACATTTCTTCACGGGGATCTAGAAGAGGAGATCTACATGAAGCAACCTGAAGGCTTTATGGTGAAGGGTAAGAAAGAACTGGTATGCGGGTTGAAGAAGTCTCTGTATGGGTTAAAACAGTCACCAAGGATGTGGTATCAGAAATTTGATACCTATATACGGGGACTTGGCTTCACCAGAAGCAAGGAGGATCACTGTGTTTATTTTAAATTAATTGGTGACCTTGTTATTTATTTGGTCTTGTATGTGGATGATATGTTGTTGATTGGAAATGACAAAGAAATTATCCAAGATTTGAAGACCCAACTGTTCTCCAAATTCGACATGAAGGATCTGGGTGCTGCAAATTATATTTTGGGCATGGAAATTAAGAGAGATCGGGAAAAGAGGAAGCTCTGGTTAAACCAGAGGAAGTATGTCGAGACTATATTGCAGAGGTTCAATATGCAGGATAGTAAACCGGTGAATGTTCCTATTCCTGTAGGTGTAAAGCTGTCTGCTGAACAGTGTCCCAAGACACAAGAAGAAGAGGATTATATGTCCCGTGTTCCATATGCAAGTGCAGTGGGTAGCTTGATGTATGCAATGGTCTGTACTAGACCAGACATTGCACATGCAGTGGGAGTATTGAGCAGGTTTATGTCAAACCCAGGGAAGGAGCATTGGATAACAGTGAAGCGGGTTTTCAGATATTTACGTGGCACTAGTGATTATGGCTTGTGCTACCAGGGAAGACCAGGATTGGAAAGAATGTTGGACATTCGTGGTTTTGTTGATGCAGACTGGGCTGGAGATCTGGACCAAAGAAGATCTACAAGTGGGTATATGTTTAGCCTATTTGGAGGCGCAGTCAGTTGGATGAGTAAAAGACAGTCTATAGTGGCACTTTCAACTACAGAGGCAGAATACATAGCAGCCACTCATGCAAGCAAGGAAGCAGTTTGGTTGCAGAGATTGTGTTCAAGTATGGGGTTGTTACAGCAAGCTATAAGGATAGACTGTGATAGCCAAAGTGCAATTTTCTTGGCTAAGAACCCTGCTTACCATTCAAAGACAAAGCACATTGATGTTCAATATCACTGTGTTAGAGATATGGTTGAGGCTAAAAGGGTGTTGCTGGTAAAGGTGGACACTTTGAAGAATGTTGTAGATCCATTAACAAAGTCTGTGAGCACTTAGAAGTTCTCTTGGTGTAGAGAAACAATGGGTGTTGAAGAATTGGGCCAATGACTAAGCTCTCCTGTGGCCCCCTGCGGAAAGAAAACAACAAGTGGGAGAATGTTGGGTATGTGTTATATTCTTTCCACGACTAATCATGCGCGGGGGGGTAGTAGCCCCCCCTGTCGGGGTCCAGGGCAGCGCCCCAGTGAAAATTTTTTGGTCCTTGATTTCCGGTGGATGGTCCACACCCATGGTAATGTGCATGGTTTTGCACATGGTTTTGGGGTACGATGGTTTTCGGCCCCTGGTATTTTGTAGATCCGGTCAAGGGAACTACGATTATGATCTAATCCAAGGTTAATAGATTAGGTTTTATGTATGCTTCGGCATGTATATATATGTGTTGTAACACTAAAAGGAAAATAATGAAATATCAAGCTGGTCGTCCTGATTTGGAATCCACGGGAAAATCTTTGTGTTTATCTATTTTATGTTTTATGTTCTCGCTATTGTTTATTTTTTGTTATAAGATTCGTGTGTAGATAATTTATGTTCAGGGTTAAAACCTACAAAGGTTCAAGGATGCGGTTGGAAAAATGAGTTACCCCATCGACCCAAATCATCAGAGATATTGGTTTATTAAGGCCCTTCTTCCATTGACAATAACTCCCCTAACGCAACTGAATATCGATACATTACAAGATGCATTGGAACAAGCTATGAAGTTAGATGTTATGGCGGGGTATCTGCAGGAGTTCAAAGGAGGGGCAGTAGCTCAAGACCCTTCCATATTGGGGTTGCAACATCAGATAGCTAGTCTAATGAAAAATTTGAAGGATATCCATCCAATGTGACCTACAAGACCCAATGTGTGGTGTACACACTGTCTGATGGAGGGACACGTGGTCACCGAATGCCCAAGATTGTGGGGAAAAAATTCAGGGACCTTAGTAGCGGGGACACAAGGAGCACCACCAGTAGGGGGAGTTGCATAGATAAATACAAAAGGGATATACCCGGCACAACCCCACTTACCAGGGTTCCCTACACAATAACATTAGGTCGTAACTGAATACTACGAAATATGAAAAAGCATTGGTCATCCACCCCGCCTATGCCTAATTTGGAAAAAATACTCCAACATTCCAAACAACATGTATTGTGAGTTTTGTGCTTCAACAATGCACAATACAGAACAATGTAGAGCCCTGGATGCACTGGCGGAATGATTGGATAGGCCATCATATAGAGTGAATGAGGCTCCTAGGGGACGGGGAGGAGGAATGAGAGGAGGCAGAGCTGGAGGAAGATGACCTGTAAGATGTTACAATTGTGACCAAGAGGGCCACGTAGCTAGGGAATGTCTGCTTCCCAAAAGACCATGGTGCTCTCAGTGTAGAGTCAATACACACGCAATAGAAGAGTACCTAGAGCTAATTAAAAATGGGAAGAAAGAGCCAGACAAAGAGGAGAAAATATGGTAAATGTAGAGCCAATAATAGTAGAGGCTCAGGCTATGCAAAATGTAGCCATAGTGACGCGGGAAGGAAAGAGAATAGGGGAAGATGCACAAAATATAGGCCTAATAACGCTGATAAAGCCAAAATCTCCAAAGCCAGTGTTTAGGCTAGATAAGCAGAAGAAATACTTTAAATAAGCGGTGGAAACATTTACCCAACTTGGAGGGAAAAAAGGAAATGAGTTACCATAGCCGAAGGTGGGCAAGGAGAAATAGACTAATACAAGCGCTATGATTGAAGAATGGTTCCGACTATTTTTAAAAATTGTAACCAATGGACCGATGCTAGAGAAATTGAAACAAAATGTGGAGATGGTGGTGCAGGAAACCACAAAACCAGAGGATGAAAATGATGCAATGCAGAAATACATATGGAGAGTCAAGAGAAATAAGAAAAGAACAGGTCAATAATTTCGTGTAAACACTCAAGTCGCATGATTCCAATTAAGGACACAATTCTTGACCTAGGGTCAGATGTCAACATTTTTCCAAGGAAGACATGGGAAGCATTGGGGAGACCAAAAATAACATATTCACCAATCCAGTTCCACATGGAAAACCAGTACTACATTGTGCCCATAGGTAGGCTGGAAGAGGTCGAAGTCAATGTTGCGAGGGTAAATACGTACATAGACTTTGAGGTGATAGATATCATGGGGGATAAGGATCCCTATCCAACATTATTGGGGATAGAATAGGCTTTCGAGAACTATGCAGTGATTGATCTAAAAAAGGAACTAATGATATTTGAAGATGGGGAGGTCAGGGTCACTCAGACACTTGACCCATATCAAGGACCCCAATATATAGAAACTGTCGACAATAGAGAGGATTCTCAACTTTTTGATCATCTTTATCAGATGACTGCAGGGAAAAGAGAATATTATATCAACCCAACAGTGGGGGGGACTACAAGCTAGAGAAGTGTTCAAATATCAGACTTGGGCTCAGAAATGGCCTAAGATGATTGGTAGCAGGGGGGATATGAGACCAATACAAGAATATGTTCAAACATTCGAAGAATAAATTGGATAGGAACTTAGGTAAGAGAATATCCTACCTTATCAAATATGAATACAATAAATACATTTATTGCCAAAATAGAAGATAAAGTACTGACGGAACATAGAGTCCCACTCATGGCTGTTGCTTTACAATCCATGTCACCAAGGTGGTGGAGCAACCACCGCAACTCTCTGTCGTGATGGGATGGGTTTGCAACAGCGTTGAGGGCCATATTCAAGGAAGAGGAAGGACCATAATTCACTAAAAAGTGCCAAGGGGATCCTGACCTCAGTAAAAATTTACAACATTGTGAGTACTGATGGAAGAAATCAGGGTACCTAAAAGATCTATGGGTACACAAGTTTGTACATTCACTGAATGCGATTCCATAAGCTTGGTACCTAACTAAAGAGAAGAAAAAAGGAACTGATACCTAGCGAGCAGTTGTAGATTAGATTACGCAATGCTTTTCCTTTGAAGGAGAAACAATACCAGTCACATAGGCGTTGCAGGCCATTAAAAGGGTATTTTTCTTTCCAGAAATTCAGGAGGATGAAGAACAACCACTCCCAAAACAGAATGTCAGACAGTCGGTAGCATGCAAAAAGATAAACAGTAAAATGGATGATGATGATCTAAAATATCTTAGACATATATATTTTGAATAAAATAATGGAAGCGAGATATTCAAGAAGAACCTAAAACAGAAGGAATTCATCTGCTACTGTTGAAGACCAAGAAGTTGAACATCAGAACACCGGAAAAGCCCAAAATTATGTCATTTGGTGACTACTCGGATGCAGAAAAAACTAAGGAGATATTTAATCTGCTACAGGAATATGAATACTTGTTCCCATCCTCAGTATCAGAGCTAAAAGGACTAAAAGGAGACATGGGGGAAATGTGTATAATTCTGAAGCCCGGTGCAAGACCGGTAAAGCATAGACCATACTGCCTAAACCCAAGAGTGAAAGAGAAAGTCAAGGTAGAGATTGATAAAATTATGAAAGTAGGGTTGATATTTCTGGTGGAAGAATCGGAGTGGGTAAGTCCTATAGTCATATAAAGTAAAAAGGAAAAGTCTGAAATTCTAGTATGTGTTAACTATAGGAACCTCAACAATGCATGCATACATGATCCATTCCCCACTCCGTTCAGTGATGAGGTGCTCAACAATGTTGCAGGGAATGAAGCTTATTCATTTACAGATGGATTTTTAGGATACCATCAAGTAACGATATTTGAAGAAGATAAGAAGAAAACAACTTACACAACCGAATGGGGCTCATTTGCATATCATATAATGCCCTTCGGGTTGAAACATGTACTGGAAATATTTTCACGGATTGTTATAGCAGCATTTCGGGAATATATTCATAAATTCCTGGAAGTTTGTATGGCTGACTGGATAGTTTACAGCATGTTGAAGAATCATGCAACATTGTTAAGGATAATTTTTTACAAATGTAGACAACTCCATATTTCATTAAACCTTAAAAAGTGCATCTTTGCAGTACCCTTTGGGACGCTGCTAGGACATGTTGTTTGCAAATAAGGGGTTTGCATAGATCCAGCAAAAATGGTAGTTATAATCAACATAGAGGCACCAGAGACCGTGTAGTATTTAAGGTCACTACTAGGCCACATCGGCTACTACAGACAATTCATCCACAACTACGCAAAGATAACAACCCCATTGGAGAAGCTATTGCAGAAATCAGAGAAATTCATTTGGAAAACTGATCGTGCTACTGCCCTCAATACACTCAAAGAAAAATTAACAAGTGTGCCCATATTAGTTCATCCTAATTGGGACAAGAAATTCCACGTCCACATTGATGCCTCCAACATTGCACTAGGAGCAGTTCTGGTTCAACCAAGAGATACTTCAGTTGATCACCTAGTTTATTTTGCAAGCCGGAAATTATCGACAGCTAAAAGGAACTACACCACAACAAAATGAGAAGCTTTAGCAATGGTGTATTCCCTTCAAAAGTCTCACCATTACCTATTAGGAGGTGCGTTTAAATTCTTCACGGACCATTCCGTATTAAAGTACCTAGTTAATAAACTGGTCCTTGAAGGGAGGATCTGTAGATGGCTCCTATTGTTTCAGGAGTTCACCTTTGAGGTGATAGTTAAACCAGGAAGACTGAATGTGGGTCCTGACCATTTATCAAGGATGGATAATGGAGAAAATGAAGGGTCCCTGGATGATCAGCTATCAGACGTTGATCTTTTTAGAGTAGAAGCCATCCCAGATACTTAGATAAGATAATAATCTATCGGGCAATAGGAAAGTGCCCGAAAGAATATAAAACGACTCAGAAAAGGCATATGGTATTCAGGTCAGAAAAATATCAGTTAATAGCGGGATAGTGGTATAACATGGGGTGAGATCAAGTCTTGTGGAGGTGTGTCATGGATCATGAAAGGAAGGATATACTGTGGGAGTGTCATTTTGGAGTTGTAGGGGGTCACATAGGCATGAAACCCCCCGCAAGAAAGATATTACAAGCCGGGTTATGGTGGCCCATAGTACACAAGGACAATAAAACGTTTGTGAAGAAATGTGACGTCTGCCAGAGAACGAGACGTCCATCACACAAAGACGAGCTACCACTTCATCTTGTACAAGTATTGCAGTCATTTGAGAAGTGGGTCGTCGATTTTGTAGGACCAATTGCACCTATTGTGAGACATTCACAGTCACGGTACATCATTATTGCAACAAACTATCTTACCAGGTGGGCAGAAGTAGTACTAGTGAAGGATTTCATGGCAGAAACCGCAACCAAATTCATTTTTGAAAATATCATTAGCCGATTTGGTTGCCCTGGAATTCTGACCAGCGATCAAGGTACCCACTTCATAAATACAACGATAAAATATCTATTAGAATATTTCATCGTACAACATCATAAGATCAGTCCCTACCATCCTCAGAAAAACAACACAATTGAAGCATTTAATAAGATCGTGGAGAAGGGACTAACAAATAATTGAAATGCTAATTGAGATGACTGGGATGAGAGCGTGCCAGCAACAATATGGGCATACAGGACAACGGTGAAAACACTGCACAACCAGACACATTTCCAGCTAGTATACGGGAGGGAAGTGGTGGTACCCGTAGAATTTATCATACCAAGTATGTTAATAGCTTCAACACTACAGTTAACAGAAGAAGACTCAATCAAGGAGCACCTACATGAGCTACAGGCACTAGAAGAGGGTAAGTTTCTAGTAGACTTCCATCAGTCAGTTCAAAAAGATAAAAAGAAAGCTTGGCATGACCGCCGTATCAAGCATAAAACATTTACAGTCGGAGGAAAAGTTTTATTATATGACATCAAGTTCCAAAAGTTCCCAGGTAAGATTAGAATGCATTGTCTGGGACCATACCACATAGTTTAAATTCAAGATTCAGGAGCGGTTCGGTTAGCACATTTGGATGACCAAGTGTTACCAGGATGGGTGAATGGTGCACGCCTGAAGCCTTATCATGAGTAAGTTTCTTATTTACTTTTCAAATAACTCTCACAATCGAGAGGAGTCAGTAGGGTATAATAGAGTAGATAAAGTTAGTAAATATCTCGCACCCGAGAAGAGAATATATAGGAATCACAATAAAGCACAAACTGTATAATAAGAGGAAACTCATTGTTGCGATGCGGAGACCGCACAACAAATGATTTTGGTCTGGGGGAGGGTAGTTTCCAGCTGTCATCCATGTCAAATAGCCAAAAGGTGTCAAGCATCATTCTGTCATCATGACCCATCATACCATTGTCAGTCTGTAGGATTACCCAGATTTGAGAAATAACTGCCATACTTAGTAACATCTGTGCCATAATAAATTTTACATATTAATCCATAATAATTACCCATCATGTCTGCCCAGATCCCGAAGTCACAGTCAGCCATGTCAGAACATACCTCATCGCGGTAACTAATTGCACGATTATAGCTGCGGGGGAGGCTGGAAAAAGTAACTAGTTATGGGTCTTATCAACCTCATTCATGTCGGTTACTTACATAACCAGCATGAAAGAATAAAGCACGAGAATTCCAGAGAATTATGAGTTAGAACAAGAAACAGTAGCAACAGTGAGTGGAATCTCATCAAAAGAAGTCCAGAGAGAGCATCCAATAACAGGAATTTACAGAGAAAGAGCAGGGGTAGCATTGCAAGTATACAAAAGAAGATAAAAAATGACCAAGGTAGCACCAGTAGTCGTCGAGCCTGAGCTCGACGAGAGAATTCAGAGAATGGAATCGCTGGTGGGAAAATATGACAACGCATCATTGATCTACACAGACTTCATGGATTCTTACCAGTTTCCGGTGATGAAGAGGCATGTTTATATATAAAATTATGCCACTGAAGGAGGATAAGAAGCAGCAAGGCTACTTCCAGAGTTCAGAGGCATCCAACAATTGACAATTCTAAACCTGAGGAACCTACCCGTGTTCGGAACCACAGGAGCAGCGATGGAGTGTATGAAATTACTGTTGAGTAGACTTCAGAATGGGTCACTATGGATAGGGAGGGAGATACCAATGCATGAATAAGATATTCACAGGCTGACGGGATTATCAGCAGAAGTGAGGGATGTCTCCACATCATTCCAGACAGTCTCCAAAAGGGAAAAGAAGGAAGGAGACTGCGAATCTTATAATAATTACGACACCAAAAGAGGAGGGAAGGGGGCAAAGATAGACCTCATAAATAACACAACAGTTAAGGTTTCCTGCTACTTTATTGTAGGCAATACCATGAGGCACTATACAAAGGGTGAATGCACCATTGGCACCATTTCAGTTTTGGAACACTGCGTCCAGGGAACCCAGCTGACTTGGTGTACGTTTCTACTAAATTAATTGTTCGAAGCCTACGAGGATAACTAAAAAAGAGCCACTGGATTCATCTACGACTACCTCATCATGGCATTCGCAATGTGGAAATGGAATTTCCTGGGAGTCAGACAGCCTTTGGAACTCACAAGTGGTCAGCCGTTGGTGATGAATTTTACGCTCTGGAAGATCTCGGGAGACCCTAGCACCAAGGAGGTGAAGAGGCCTTCACATTCTGGTATAGGCAGATGGTGGACATAGTGGTGAGGCAGAAAAGAGTTTCAAGGAGTCTTCTAGAAAAATATTCTTCTCAAATATGGTTCAGGGTCACTCACAAATAGACCTACATCAGGCCCACCTATGTGGACGAAACGACGTTTAAAATGAGACCATTGAAGTTTCAAGTAGATGAAAAGGAATTCCACACTGAAGTATGCTCCTGGCCGAGGGTGGGAATGGAAATCATAAGCGAAGTCCATCACTACTCGTTCAAGGGCATGTAGCCAAAAGCACTACCAGGGGAGACACCAAATGAGACACTGAACAGAGTGTCGCGGCTGTGGCTAACACCAGTATTGGAGGAGCTGGACACGAGAGTAAAAGGCTTCAATTTGGCAATGAAAACTCTCACTAGTGCTTCTCCCCTGTTTCCTACTTTTTCAAAATTTTAGGCCTAAAATTATGCATCACCCTTCATAGTTGTACCCATACTCACTGCCCTGCCACCCACAATGTTTAATTCACCCCCAAAAATAACAGTAGTTCTAGTAAAAAAGAGTAAGGCACCAAAACCACCTGTAGCTGCTCCTAAGGCCAAGAAATCCAAAGTCATGGTGCCTAGGCAGGTGGTTGATCTCACTGAGGAAGATCAAATGCTATTTATGGATACAAGGGCACCAATTCAAGAGGATCCAGAGGTGGCCCCCCAGGTAACCTCTGAGCTACCTATGTTCAATCCATTCTTAGTTTTGAATGTTCAAACTTCATCTCCACCCCACACTCATACATATTCACCTTGCAATCACCATTCATCGCCTCACACATCATTCACTTTCAAAGACCATTCCACCCGCACTCCATCCACATCAGCAACCATTTCCGACCCAGTCAAGACAAAAATTAAAACAAATGGGGACAACGAGGTAGAGGTTAACTCAAGTACAACATTGGTACCCGAGGTTAACAAACCTCTAGTTAGACAGAGCACTTTCCAAGACCTTTTAATTAGCGGGGGATATTTTACCACAGAGACAACACCCTCGCCCAAGGAGCTGAACCATTTTCAGCAAGAAAATTTGATACTGCAACAAGTTCAGCCAACCACAAGCATGAATAACCCAAGGAATCAGCTGCCACAATAGCACCAACTGATGTCACCACATGAACACTCAGCTAGGTCAATAGCCAGTGGTCAACCACTAAGAGAGATACTGTCGAACCAAGATATGTCTAGGGCTGAGAGTATGCAGACCTAGGGCATAGAACAACTGTACAATTTCATCCAGTGTGTGGCACAATAGGCCAAAGGACTCCACAATGACCTCCAACAGAGGTTTGAACAACAACAACTGAAAATTAGTGTGCTTACTGAAGAGCGCGACCAATTGAAGGGAGAAAAGGAGAGTCTGCAGGAGCAACTGGAGAAGGTGACAAGTATTTTTAAGGATCTTTGGCCAACTGTGATAGCTCAGGATGATAATACACTAGGGGACATGATGGTTGGCACTATAGTTGAAAGGTTTATCCATGTGAAGATTGCTTCTGTGAATCTTAGCAAGGAGAATTGGGAGCTAAAGGAAGCGCTCGCGACCAGACCAATGTTGCTAGATCCTACTATCATATATGCTAAGAGGGTCACAGAGAAGCAGAAACAAGCAACCGGGATGCAGAAAACCCTGGGGACCATGGTGAAAGAAGCTTTCAACCTTTTGAAACATTTGCATGAGTGTTCAACCTCACTAACTATGAAGGCTCAACCAATCTCGACACAATTGCAGTAGGTCTCACAAGAAATAAAGGAGGCCACAGATCCCGTTGGCATTAACCAGTTGTACAATCAAGCGGAGGAACTGGAGACCAAAATACAGAAGATTGAAGAGAATTTGGCTACCACCAAGTACATCCTCTGGGAACTGAGACAACTAGTAAATAAAATGGCAGAGACAATACAGCAAATGGTCACTTAGGTCGAAATCAAAATTAAGGAAATATTTAGCAAGTTGTTGGTCATTGCAGGAGAAAAGGAAGCTGAACAAATTGCCACAGAAACAGACCAGCTCATGAAGGAATGGCAACAGGCCATTAAACACTTTTCTGAACTCAAATATTCAGCGTTAGAAAAGGTTCCTGAGTTGGGGCCCTTGTTTAGACATAGATATTAAATGAAGAAGAAAGGGCCAGCCACGGAGGCAGATAGACCAATGGAGACCGATGCAGCAGAAAATAATTGACTCAGGACGAGTCAACAGAATGTGGTTGAGGACTGTTGGGGCCTTTGTTTTGAAAATGAAATAGTTTTGAGCTGCGGAGAACAGATGGCGGAGCGCAACCATAGTACACAGAAAAATATCATGGCTGCGGAGAGTTAGAGAGCAAGTGGCATGGAAGTTGCAGAAACTAGAAAAAATGGCAGGAAGGAGTGACAAGGACAAGAAGCAGAACTCCCAGTGATTAGGGAGAAATGGCAAACAGAAAAGCAGGAAAGGAGGGAAAAATGAAAATTACGTTGGAAAAGGAACAAATAGGCAATCTGTCAATGTAGATAGGGGGTTGGTCCAGTAGAGGGTTGAGGACGAGAGCAACAGGAGATCTCTGTTCCATGTTGTTCTAGTTTGTTTTGTCTTGTTCTGTTCTATCATTGTTGTAATCTATCTCTTTCTAATCAACTCTGCAGAGTAATATATCTGTTCACTGTTGTTAATGAAATATACTTCTACCTGTGTTGGCTATTTTGAGTTCCTTATTGATCAATTTGTTATTGAGAATGTATGGCCACTTTTTAATTTTAAATCTTCATCCTTAACATGCTAATGAGTGGCATCTTGTGCAAAGAAGTAATATCTAGTTGTCATTCCAAGTGATTTCTGTTATGCTTGATAGTTATAACCCGTTGATAATTGATGTATTCCTAGCCTCACTAAGGTCACGACATGCCTTAGGTGAGACGCTATGTTCCTCAGAGTAGGGTGAAAATGCCAACGTTATGCTAGAATACTGCGGAAACCTTGTTAGCCTCTCTTCCGAACCTGGGTCTTGCACAGAGACCTTATTTCTTGCCGACAACTAGCTTATTTATACGAAAATATAGCTGATGGAAACTCCCTATAAATAGGAGTGATTCCCTTCTTAACCTTGAGAATTGTGGATTTGGTCCTTCATGAGCTTCACTTGCACTTGGAGTTACTAGAATGTCAGTTATTTTGAGCTTGTGAGTGAGGATTTAATGATCTCAAGCCGAGTTAGAGAGTTAAGTAGGTGGAAAAGCCTCCCTATATTCTCTGTTGGTTGTTTCCATCAAGCCCCTGCATAGTAAATGCCTAAAAATGCTTCTTTTCCCACAATTTAATCACATTATGCCACACACTATGACAAACACCTTTTACTCTTATTACTAAGCACATTATGATGAAAAATGAGAATTAATGTGAGAAAAGGATAATTTTAAGGGTTGGAGGATAGCATACTAAAATTCAAAATATACCTATAAATGGGACCCATCACTCAGCATATTGCATAATTATTTTTCTTGCTCGGCTAAGAGAGAGGGGTTGATATTTAGAGTTCTGGATGGGATAATTTACAAAACCTTGGCATGATCTTGTTGGGGTAAAAAAAACACAGATCAATCCAAGGATTACTCTTGTATTTTTCCAAGAATTCTTCCACCAGCTCATCAAATGGCATGGAAATAGGAGGTTGATTCTATAAGATATGGTCAATAAATTCATCTTCATCTAGCTACCTACCTCCTACAACAATTTTTAGTGTACAAATAAGGTAGAGGGATGTCTTATAAAAGTATTCTTATACCCCATCCTTTATCCACAAGGGAAATTCATTCTCAATAGAATGTTAACCAGGGGAATAAAGCACGAGCTACCTTGAGAGATGCCCATTCTTGATGGTCATGTTCCTAGCCCTACAACTAATGTAGACATAAAAAGTGGCCATCCAAGGTCTTCCTAGGATGAAAGGGTAATCATTAAACTTGGTTTTAGGTTGGAGGACAAGGAAATATGTGGGATACTTCCAGGAGTTGATGGATACCATCACATCCTCAATAAATCCTTCAAGGGATATTGTGGAACTATATGTAAGTTGCATTACTTTTGGGATATCACCCTTTTAAGCATTAAATTAGACAAATTCCCAACAACATTTATAGTGGGGATATCTCTTCTTATTCTCCCAATTATTTTAAAAAAAATTCCCTAATAAGATTGTTGTAAATGGTAAAATATTTGATGGCCTGGAGAATGGGTATTTTGACACACTAGTTCTTCAATTCTCCCAAAATTTCAACCTCTTCTGGGGTTTACTATTTAGGTTGTACCAACATTTTAGGATAGGACGATGCATTGGATTTATGGGTACTATATTCCTTCTCTTCTTCAATTTATTCATCTCGGGAAGGTGGGTGAGAATTTGGAAGTACCTTCCCAGATTGAAGGTTGATCTCTTGGATTTCCACATCATAAGCAGGATAGGATTCCTCCCCACTGTAAACCTATTGTGCCTACTTATTGTTTAGGTTCATATTGGGTTGGATAATAATTTGAGGTTTCTTAGGTGGGTTGTGGTGAGGGAGCTATGGTTGAGCTTAAGGAGGAGGCATTAAGGTAGGAGGTTGGGCTTCCTAAGGCATCCATCCTTTTTAGGGGTTTCCCCATTGAGAAGGTTGATAATGATATGGATGGAAATATGGATTGGCAGGATGATGGGGATACTAAGGAGCATAGGACCAAGGAGAGTGAATGGGACAATATGCATGATTTAGAGGGTCCCAAGGCTAGAAAGGTGCATTCTGGTTTGAATTGTAAGAAGGATATTGAGCACCTGGAATGCCATGTTAATAAGGCCTAGGACCTTGGGGTCTTCCTTGGTTTATGAAACAATGCTTCCCTAGGCCATTCTCAGCCCCTTGGTACACAAAATGTAGGCCTGGAAGAGAGGGGAACTTGTATGTTTTATGGTTCTCCTCAAAAACAAATTAGAACTTTGTGGTGTTTAATGGGCACACATTTTTTGGATGCCTCTTAATGAATCTAGGGAAAAATATGGCAAGTGACCTTTTTAATTCCTCTTTCTTCCTTTTGATTTTGCATAGTATCCATCTGCAAGGAAAACTTATGCAACATTTCACTCTTAAAGTATTCCAACATACTCCATATCTCATGCTTGATAGTTGATGTAGAGGGAGATGAGTTTACCATGCCTTGACAGGACCTTCCTTTTTTTTCTTGAAACCCTAGAATGATTCTTGAATATTCTTTTGATGTCATCATAGGTTAGTTGAATAATGTCTCCTCCATAAAAAATATTGAGGGTATCCATTACATCCTCCTTGATCCCTCTAATAATTACTAGCTTGAGTGACTGAGGGTCAAGGGTACAATTAACCCTCCTATAGTTGAGTTGTAATATTTCTTCATACTCCTCTAAGGATTCATATGTTCCTAGGGTCATCCTAAATATTTACTCTTTTGTCTCTTTAGACCTACAATAGTCCTTGTAATTCTCATTAAAGGATTATTGCATTTTCTCCCATGTGGTGATACTACCTCCAGGTAAACTCATAAACCAATGCAAGGTTGCATCCTTGAGGGTGGAGGGAAATAACTTCAGTTTATGTTCATCATAGGTATACTCATAGGTCCTACAAACTACACAAAACTCAAACATAAATGTCTCAAGGTCCTCAAAGGATAATCCATGGAAATGTGGAAGGGAAGTAGGGATTATATGCTTCATCCTATCCTCCCCATTGGTCTCTCAGATAGGAAATAACTCATTTTTCTTTTTTTTAGCCATGGTTTTGTTAGGTGATATGGGCTCTTCCTCCCCTATGGGTTCCTCAAAAAATTTAGGTTGATCACCTGGAGGATTTTATAACTCCCCTATAGTTAGAGAGGGAAGCTCCCTATCACCAAAGAATAAGGATATTTGACTGCTTTATAGGGTGGTTTTTTTTGGTATAAATTTCCCTTGATTATCCCTATTCCTACGAGGCATGAAAGGACTAGCTTTGTTTTTATGTATTTTATTTTTCTTTCCCTTTTTTCTGTATTTTCCAAATTAGGAATGTTGACATAGAAAAAATGATAGAAAATAAAAAAAGGTAAAATTTAAGTATAACAAAAACAAAATTTAAGTATAACAAAAACCCACTTGGACAAATCCTCGACAAGAATGCCAAAAATTGATGAGCCCCAGTATCACAACAAGATTGTTGAGACTCCCAAGGCTACCAACTTTAATTATCAACCTGAGGTATGTACAAACTTAAGAGGTGATAATGTTATATGCATAGTACGTCAATATCTACTCATGCCACCTTCAGTATATGAATCATATCATGGCATACAAAGACCACTCATTTTACTAGCTTTCAAAAATAACTGGCATGAAAAGACAAGCGACTACTCTAATTGAAGGAAGGTAAACATTATCCTATTTGCTGAAATGAAAGTGCCATTCATCAAATGTAAAGACAAAATAAAATTGCATGAAGGTACAAGGTTGTACTAATTACAGAGATGAAATATGTTAGCCTACTTGCAGACACAAATCAAGATTATACTTTCAGAATGTAAATCATTACTTTACTTGCAGAATGTGAAGAATTTCATGAAAAAGGAAACTTGATCTAAAGCGTATGACTAGAAATATAAGAACATAACTTAAAAAACTAGGTTTAATCTATTTTCATTGAAGAGTCTCCCTTCTTATTACTAAGTTCAAGATCATTTAGCTTCGATACCAGATTCTTTACACATTCCATAATAGAACAATATATATGATTCAAGTGTGGAAATTTGTCTTCTAATTCTAATTGTTGTTATGTACTTGCAAAGAAGGAAGGATGGGTATAAAGTGGTCCCCAGTCCTCCCCAACCATGGATTCAAAGTTTGGAGGTAATTATTCAATCCCAAGATACAAAAATCAATCTCTTAAAGAAAATATGGTCAATTTTAGACAGTGCTACACAATGCTACATGATTGTTACAAGATTTCTACATGGTGTTATAAGATTTCCCTGTTTTGCTACAAGATTGGATCTAAGAGAATACTGAGGTTATTAAAGGTGGGAAAATTTATATGAGGGCATATGAAGGATATGTTAGGCATTTTTCCAAGCTTATCACCCCTGAAAGGCCCATATTGCACAAAATTACATGCTCATGATGTCCCCTAATGACCCTGAAAAGATGATCTCTGTGGAATAATTTCAGAGTCATATGAGGTGTTAAGGAAGGGGATGGTGATGAAAAAACAGATGTAGGATGAGTGTGCCAATCCATGCAAGTCACTAGTAATACCTACAGACTAACAACCAACCCCTTATTACTCTTGGAAATAACATAAGTCTAGTGATCAATTTGCAGCAAAACAAATCAAGATGGAAAGGATGAGTTGATTTTTAATTCACCAAGAGCTACTCTATCCTACAACATGAATCTTACCCATGTGCAAAGTCATGATCTTAACTTCTAGGATGCAGAAAAAAATTATGCAAGAGAACTATAAACCAAATCCTAACAACTTTCAAAGGAAAACAAACACATATTTTTGGGTTGTTGTTGTCAACTCAACCACACTTCCAACAAGAGAGGTGGTAATCTAGTCTGCAACCATAATTTTTGCAATCTAACTTCCACCTAAACAAGGAAAGAAATACCACTACTCAAATAATGAAAAAATAAAATACATAAGAGAGACTAGAGCCTCTAGGTTGGACCATAACCTTAGGGTCTCAACCCTCCAAAGTTAACTCATATTTAGACCAACAATGAAGCTTTCATTAATAGGAAATGGAGTTCAAATACATCATATAAAAATGGAAATAATAAACCCAAGAAATTTTCTCTCAATAGATCTTCCTGTTAGCCTCCACAACGTCCCAAGCCTGAAAGGATATCGATGAAGGTAACCTCACACCAAGATTTTAGTTTCGCAGCTAGCCATACAAAACCAGAGAGGGATCTATCTATGAAAAACACAACCAAGGATTTGATTGGTTCAAGAGTGTATTTTAGGCTAGATATCTCAGCTCTAGGGTTTTGAAAGATTTATGGTTTTTCTTTTGGATCAAGGATGAAAATCAGGTAACTAGGTCTAGGTATCAAAGGTCACAACTGCAAGAGATATGGAGGAGAAAGATAGATATGTTTTTGTGATGGGATTAGGATTTTGTTGGTGTAGTGTAGGGTTTTAAAGAGAAATAATATCTCAATGAGCATGTGCACCATGAATTCATTAATCAAGAAGGAAAATTACACAAAATGACATTCCTAAAAAAACAGAGCTTTCATGAAATCATTATGCTTATAAATATCTTAGGAAAATCACTGAAGAAGCCAGATGTGGTAAGGAGAAAATTATATCATTCATATAAAACTATAACAAAGAAAATACAATATCACAAACTCACAACATGAGAATTCCTGAAAATAGCTGCAACTAGTCCTTTGATTTCTTGTATAAAAAGATGAAGTATAAGCTACAAGAGTTCCATTTTCTGATGTCCAACATTTTTTCTCAATGAAAAACACATAAATATAGATAAAACCCCATTTCTCCTCTCTAAGGGGTCAAACCCTATAGTGTAGGAACAATTTACATGAATTCCTCAACAAAAACCTAATGACTAGGGAGGTTAACAAACTCTCCTCATAATAGAAAATTCGATACATTTGACCTTGAAAAGCATTTATAAGAATGAATATACCTAATTTTCACTTTAATAATCATATTTACCATTTATTACATTAATAAAACATCATAAATGAGTAATTACATCAAGTGAAACTGAGTTTGACTAACAAAATCGAGAAAATAGGCTTCCAGGCAAAAGCGCAATGAATTGACAGGAAATGGCAGCGTGCCAGGTGTAAGAGGCTTTTGGAGGAGTTACCATGCTCCAAATCTGGATCTAAAATATGTTGGAGAAAAATATTCATGTCTACTACACCATAGAACTCTCAAACACTGAAAATGACTACTTCAAGAGCTCTAAAACTCAATTCTCCCACAAATAATCCAAAAGCACAATGTGCCTCTGAAAAAACAGGTAGAAAGGTGTTTTTTTGGTAGGTTTTTTACCTTTTCACCCACCAAAATGTGTTGACATGGCTCTCCCAATAGCAGAAGTTGATGTACACGTCAAAATCAATCTAGAAATTCAAAACATTTTTCATTTGGATACCCCCAAAAAAAGTGCAGTGTGAGGCTTGCTACCCTTTTGGAACAAAAATTGTGCAAAATTGCCAAAATGCCCAAACTTCTAAATTTGTGAAATTTTTTCCAAATTTTCTCAAAATTATTCCAAAATTTCTCCTTGAAGTGAAATAAATATGTGTTAGGCCATGAGAGAGGCCTCATCTAACAAATCAAGCATATCGTTCTGTTTTTTCCTCATTAGGGTTTTTTGAGCTTTTTCTTGAACTTCTTTATTCTTACTTGAGATGCTTGATTTATTGTGTAGTAATGCATGGCCATGTGTCTTTGCAGGTTATTGTTCCTATTTTCCTTCTTAAGAAGCTTTTCCATGTGGTAATTCACTCTATCAAGCCATCCTACCTTGTTTTTTTCAATTTCTACCAAGATGAGCTCATCAACTGTCATTTGAGATCTTGGTGGAGATGCTTCTTTCTGTTGCTCAAGTGCCCTATTTAGGTCTCTTGTCCTTGGTATATTTATTCTTACCTGCTCTTCTTGATCATATGAATCATCAATCTCAACCACTTCTTTACTTTTTACATCTTCTTTTCTCAAATCAACCTTAGGCTTATTCAAGAGTAATTGATTTACCTTTAATTGCATATTCTCTTGCTGCAAGAATGAAACAAAAAAGTTGGCCTTTGAAAATATCTCCTTAAGTTCTCTGATCTCAGCATCCTTCTCCATGATGATCTATTCTAGTTTTTTTCTCTCTTCATTCACCTCCAAGTCTTCCATGTCAGTGTCAATATGGAATGGCTCCTCATCTTGCAATGGTGCTCCATGATGTGATGATGTTTCTTGCTCACCTGATGTAGGTTGGGCCCTTTCAACAATGTTTGGATCAAACACAAGCCTATTTCCTCTTTTATATATTTGAGTCACCTCAGCCCTAGGTTTCCTCTTGACTGAAATTCTTCTAGATGAGCCAACCTCCCTTGGCTTGGATGGTGTTGATGGTGCACTTTGGCTAGTAGGATGACTAGCAGGGGGGGAAAGATAGTGGCCTGAATTAATGTCTCCCAAATTTTTTTCTATGTGTAAGCAGGTATAAGACAATGATTTTTAATTCATCAACAATATGACATGATATTCATACAACCTTGAGAATATAGCCTCACATGTGAAATACCTCATTATGTACTTCATCAACGGACAAAAATTTTCAATCAAATGTCCAAAAGGAAATTTTTTCTTGATGGCATATTTATAATGGATTTTAATGAAACCTTTGTAATTTTGAACGTCCAAGTCTGAGTTATTGAATCACTTTTCTCCACTGTTTGGCATCCCTGTAGTTGTGGCTATGGCCTCAGTCGAAATTTTAAAACTCACTCCTGCAATGGTGACCTTATATCTCCTAAGGTTTGTGGCAAAAAAGCTTGTTAACTTGGCATGATATCCCACTTGGTGGATTTTCTCACAAAACCCTAAACATCCTACATTTTGAAAATATTTTTTTGCCAATGATGAAGACATAAACTCCTGAGTGTTAAGTGGCTCAAACCTTGAGACTTGTCCTCCTTTTTTGTACGGTTTCTTTCCTCCCTCCATTGTTTATAATTACAAAGAAAAACCCTAGTGAAAGAAAGGGGAATCAGATGAGGGGATGAAGGGATTAGGGATAAGGTATGTGGGTAAGAAAATTTTGGGAGGTAGATAGGTGTATTAGGAAGCTTAGTGAGGTGGAGAATGACAAAAAGAGTGTAGGGATTGGTGTAGGGAATTAAAACATAGTCCTAACCCTAAAGATGCCCAAAAATGCAGCGTAGGAGCTAGGGTTAGGCATAGGGGTTAGGAAAATGAGGGTGAGAGGGTTGTGAAAAATGTATTTGGGTGTGGGGAAGGGTAGAATATGTAGTTAATTGGGTATTTTTTCTTGCAACTCAAACTATGGAGCTCACCCACCAAAAACATAGCATGGGGACTGTGGGTGGGTTTCACCACTGAAATGATGAAACAAATGATGATAGGAGGTGGCAAGTGCTTCAACGTACTTTTCAAGAGGTTAATGGAACCTTCAATTTCTAATGAAAACCTTTGAAGTTGAATGTTTTTCCTCTAGAAGTGAAAACGTAGCGAAGGGTCAAAAACACAACTTGGTTGGGTGAAAATGCAACGTGGTTTCCTAGAGAGGGTGCCAATCACCTTTTGAGAGTGTCCTTCGATGATTTATATGATAAGATAATATTTTCTTGGATTTAGTGCTCAATTCCAATGGAATTAGTGAAAGAAATGCTTGTATGGTCCTTTGTAAATTTTGGAAATCAAATTATCCTTATAGTGTTGTAGTGGCCCCACCATGTCTTTTTTTTTTACATTTTGATTTAAAAATATAGCTTTAGAACCTTGTGAAATATATTACATCATATTTGAAATGAAATTACACTTTAAAATACTTTATTGAGAATTTTCCATATTGCTACTCCTTCAATGCCGAATTTATTGGTGAAATGGTAGATTTTTTATGAATTTGACCCAAAGACCTAATGGTGACATTTCATGAAATGAGATGAATGATGACCATGGTGGTGTGACTGAGATGATAATGGAGACATTTCATTGGTGACTCATTCAACTGAATGATGGTAATGACCAAAACATGAATTTTTTAAAGGAGTAGTAACAGACCTAGACACACTAGCTAGTGACCAAATTTTTATTTGAAGACATACTGAAACCATACAAACTTGACTTAAGACCATAAAAAAAACCTTGTAAGAGCATATTTGATCACCAATGGCTGGAAGAACTGGCAGGCACTAAAATTGGCTCGAGCTGGGGATGGAAGCTCACTGGAGGTGTTAAGAACACTGTAGACCAAGTAGCCTTATCCATTGGGCATTGATTCAAAAATCAAAAGACCCAACTCAAAACTAAAAAATGAATTGACTTTGACTGAAAAAAAAAACTTACTGTACTTACAAATCAACATCCAATCAAGGAAACCTTATGGCCTTCACCTCGGGCTTCAAGATTTGATTATTAACTCCTTCACACATCGGTAGAAAGTAAATTGATATGTACAATGATGCTGATAAACATCAAAAATTTGATCAAAAGAGGTAGTGCTTGAGAAGCCTACCATTGTTTGGTCCTCCTCCATAGTATTTTCCATTAATTTCCTCCAACAAGTAAGCATGCTTCCATCTTGAAGCTGAAATCCTATACGATCCCTTCCAAAAATTCTCGAACTTACCATGCTTTCCTTTATATTCATTTCGAGCACCCCAACGGAGGACCACATCACCCATATTGAAGTCATCCACCTTTTCTTTTCAGTAATACACTTTCTTGATTCTTTATTGAAGCTTAGAAGTGTTTTGAAACACTTCCTCACTGGTTTGTTGCAAATGAATCATTTGGTTTTCTGCCGCTGAACATCATTTGGTTCACTCTCAACTTCTTGCAATATCTTCATGACTAGAAAAACAATAGAAGTAGGAAATATTTTATCAACTCCATACACTAACTCAAAAGGTGACATACCTATGGGATTCTCATTACTTACTCTATATACCCACAAGGCATTGATGAGTTTCTTATGCCATTTTTTCTTATTTACCTCCAACATCTTCTTGTTAATATTGACCAAATACTTATTCGAAGACTCAGTCAATCCATTGCTTTGTGGGTAGTATGGAATTGAATGACCCAACGTAATATTGTACTTCTCACAAAATTCCACCATCTTTTTGGATTACATGCAACTGCATTATACGTGATGATCTTCTGTGGACAACCAAATCTAGACAATAAATTAGATTCCAAAACTTGAATGATAACCAAATCAATTGCTTGCATGGCTGGAATTTCCTCAATCCACTTTGTAAAATAATCTATAGGCGTCAAAATCCACTTGTGTTGGGCGGATGATGAAGGATGGATCTCAACTATGAAATCGAGCCCCATTCCTGAAATGGTTCCTGGACTGATATGGGTTACAAAGGAAGTGGGAACAACTTCCTCTTCCCTTGGAAATTTTGAAATTTGTAACAGCTCATCACAGTCTTGAACACATCAGCAGAAAGATTTGGCCAATAGAAACCATCCCTAAAAACATTTTTCATTGTGGCCTTCCAGAATAAATGACTGCCACAATCACCCTTGTGAAATTCATTCATCACCTCCTTCGCTTCACTTTCAATCAGACACCTGTCAGGTCTTTCCAATACAAAACACTATCTAAAATACAATATTTTGAAGCCTTTAATTTTAGTGATCTACCTTTGCTTTTAGACACACCCGGCGGAGGATTTAAATGTTGCAGTACATAAAATATATCAGCATACCAAGGGGAAGAAATGAAAATCTAAGATACCTGTGTCAACGAGTCATCAACCTCCTCTTTAGAAAGTGCATAAATAAAATTTATGTCCAGCGCTTGTAAATTAGATTCAGCCATCAAATTTACCAAACCCTGTCCCTTGATCAGCTTTGTTAGCTTGATCTCTAGATCATGTTCAAGCATGGATGCAATCCATTTCCCTTGCCTCCCTTCGGGATCAGTTTGCATCAACATATATTTCACCGCTACATTCATAACATAAGCTATGATGTGAAAGTGAAGGATTTATACCAAGAAATGTTTCATTGCTTTCACCAAGGCCAAATATTTTTTTTCAATAATTTTGTATCTCAGTGCTGCATCTCTTATGGTCTGGCTGAAAAAGGTAATTAGCTGCTCCATATTTGAATCCATTTTCAAAATTATTACGAAATCCAAAGAGTGCTTAGAAGAGAATGAAGATATAATGAAATATAAAGTATAATTAGGGTTGATCAATGTGGGAGAACATGTTAAAGAAAATTTGACTGAAATTAATGATTTCTTTGCATTTTCTAACCATCTTACCTTGCTATCCTTCTTCAGCATATCTGTCATATCTCTAAGGTGCTCAGCAAGATTGGGTATGAACCTCCTCAAAAAATTTATCTTACCATTGAATGAATGGATCTCCTTTTTGTTCCTTGGGAAGCCAAATTGTTGAATTGCTTCGATCTTGGAGGGATCAATGTGGATTCCATCTTTTGAGATGATGTGCCCAAGTAGCTTTCCCTCCTCCATGGAAAATAAGATTTTCTTAGGATTCAACAAAATGCTGAATTTCCTGCATTTTTGAAACACTATTCTCTAGTGGTGTAATTTCTCATCATATAATTGTGAGAAGACAGTAACATCATCAAGGTAAACTACAAGAAATACACTTTTCTCATTGAAGAAAGAGATGTCCATAGCCCATTGAAATGTATCCCCTACATTCTTGAGCCCAAATGGCATTTTGGCGTACATGAAGGTACCCAATGGCGTTGTAAATGTTTTTTTATCTTGGTCATCTTCATGCACCAAAATCTGGTTGTATCCTAAATATCCATAGAGAAGTGACATCCTTGAAGCTCCAAAAATCCTTTGCAAGATGTGGTCTACCTCCAGCAAAGGATAATTGTCCTTTAAGGACACCTTGCTCATATTTCTGAAATCTATGCAAAGACAAATTTCCCCTGTCTTCTTCCTTACTAACAAAAGATTAGACATCCAATATAAAAATCGAATGGGGACTATAATACCAACTTTTTAAAGTCTATTTACCTCTTTTTCAATCAATGGCATCAACTTAGGATTGATTCTCCTCAACTTCTGGTGGAATGGATTTTGATCTGGCTTGATTGGGATGGTGTGTTGGATGATGTCTTTGTTGTACACTTTTAAATATGAATACTCCCAAGAGAAAACATCAGAAAAATCACTCAAAGGGATTTGTATATTTATCTTTCAACTCAGGGTATAAAGACCTCAATAACTTGACCATATTGGGGTTATTCATTGTACCAATGTTTACATCTTCAACACCCACTTCTGTGGGTACCATTGTTGGATTTTTTGTGACATCATCATGATTGAATAACTCTTCCAAAGGTTCTAGAACTAGTGGAATGTTATTTTCATTTATTTGCAGCACCTCAACTTCAGTAGCTTCAATTACCTGATCATCTTCATTATACACCTCATCAATATGGGAGTTAGCAAAATCCTCCTCCATCTGCAGAAATTTATTTATTTATTTATCATCCCAAAATAATTTCTAGTATCATATATTTCTAGGGACATCTGGGCAATGCTTCACATGAATTTCAATTTTTTAGTAGCATGAATAGGAATCTTAAAAATTGTTGGCCATTGTGGCAAGTGAATCAGCCATAAAATTATGACCTCTAGGAATCATAGACAATGTATATTCTAGAAAAGGTTTAAGAATATCAAGAACAACATTACAATAATCTCTCATCCTAGGATGTTTGGCTTGGTACTCCCCTTTTACCTATTTTATCACCAACTCGGAGTCGCCATATAATGTAATTCTCTATGCACATAGCCTTTTCAAAATTCGAAGATCTGTGATCAAGGCCTCATGTTAAGCCTCATTGTTCGAACTGTCAAAAGCTAGCTTATAACAACACAATATTAAATTCCATGGGACTCTATATGATTTATTTATAGGAATAAAAATCAAGATTCTGATACCAGCTCCATCTTTTCTCAAAGCACCATCGAAATCCATGGTCGAAAGACCCTCCTCATCATCGAGAAACTGAAATTTTGTGGGTTGATATATATTTTATTTATGATCCATTGTCTCAATATTTTATTTACTTTTCTATGATTCAACTGATCTTATTTGTGATTCTACTAATTTTTTCTTCGAAGTTCTTGGCTGCAAGCTTTCGGAATTCTGATTTCTGTTTTCTGCATTCAAGACCGCTTGGACAATATTTGTCAATTATGAAATTTCTTCAACTTCTACAAGCTGACTAACTAAAACATCAATACCATGATAATTATACAATATGAAGGACTCTAAATAAGTATGTACAGAGTGAATTCAGTGATTCTTAGGTTTATCTTTTCTAGTGATCATGTATTTCATTTTCACTTCTTGGTATAGTTTCCTAAGTTGGCCCAATACCGAAATTGTGGCATATGAAAAATCAAGTTGTAGAGTACCCCTTAATTTGGCTCCCCAAGACCGTGAAAGAAACATGCCATACCTTGGAGGTATGTCAAAAACTACAACATCCATCAACACATTTCTAGTGGGAATCTGATCCAAAGAGACAACTAAGTCTTTGATAAGACCAAGGCATCAGACTATACCAAAATCAAAATAACAAAGGCCATGATAGGGTCAGGTTATGTCCAGCCTCAAATTATCCATGATAACCTTCAACATTAAATTATGTGAGGCCCTAGCATGGAATTATGGAGAATATAATCTTGAATCCTCATCCTGAGATAAAAGGGAGGGACTTCACTATATTCAAGATTTCCATCTACGGTTGGGCCAAATAGAAGTTCGGGATGGTCATCATTGACATTGACCATGTCTCAAATGTGATCTAATTTCAACATCTTGGCAATTTGATATTTTTATCTATCATTATTTACAAGCTCAGTGAAGGTAAAATACATCTTTAACTTATAAATTTAACTCTCTAAGATAAACAAGTTAGATTGTCTCTCTACCTCTTTTACAATTTTATCCCACTTTTCAAGTTGTTATTTTGCTAGAGATGCCTTCCTTTTCACTTCCTTATCCTTCTTCAATGTACTTGTAGATGGCTCACTATTCTTGCTCTGATTTATGGCAGCAGGATCCTTCTCCTTGTCTGGACTAGCTTGGGAAGTTTGTTTGGGTTGTATTTATTGTTGAGTTGTCCTATTTTGAGTAGAAGTAATAGGAAAATCTCAGTTTCACAAATTGTATTGTCTCTGCATTGAGCTAAGAGAATTTAGGTACCCCCTTTGATAGTCTTCAGATTGGACTTCTAGCCCATCATGATTTGCAAGTAAAAATTCATGGTCATTTGGCACATATGTTTCTTTGGTATACTCATCATACTCTATAAGGAAAATAGATGCATGATATTTTGCAAAGAAATGGTTCTCTTCAACAATATTCTCTTCACTTCAGGTCCTTGGGCATAGTTCTGTTGTAATGGAGTGTAGATTTTTTATTGAGCTTGCTGATATAGGGCTCTCTACTCTCTCTGCTTAATCCTAAACTGTGGTTGTTGTAGTTGTCCTCGGCAATTGGGATTCCAGATTTTATTGTTTGGTTTCCTTTCTGAAATGGAATTTTTTTCTACCATCTTCTCCATAGTTATAATCAGACTATCCAAATTTTCTTTAGATGCGGATGATGGTTCTTTCTTAATTGTCACACTCTTTTCAAATTTTCTCTTTTATTTCTTGATAAAAAAATTGGCTTCAACTCTAACTGTATTTTTTTTCATCTCCTCCAATGAGGCAGGTTTTATTTCTCTAAGCTAATATGCCATATTGTGTTCAAATGCATCTAAATAGTGAAACAAGGATAAATTAGGTGGAGGTTTGAGATTGAAGGGAATGGAATTATACACCTTATTGAAACAGGTAGTATAGTCTTGAACTAATTCATTAGGCTACCTTTTCAATGAGTTATACTCAACCAATATTTGGAGAGTACTTTTCTTTTCCTCCCACTTAGCGAGGAAAATATCTATCAACTACTATGAGTTCTGCACTGAACCAACTGCCAAATCTCTAAATCATTTTTTTAGTTCTCCTGAGAAACTCTAAGCAATAATTCTCATCTTCACATCATCATTGTCTACCTCTTCTAAATATATGAAATATGTTATTTTGTCAATTTTCTGGCTCGTTGTAACCTCGCTGGTTCCATCAAAAATATTTAGCCTTTGTCCATAATTCTAAGGTAAATCAGTGAGTTGTCTCGACAAAACTAATGGAGAAAATCTGGCCATAGTTGTCCTAGGAGGTAAGCTTGTAGTCATAACAGGAAGTGTTGGTATGAGAGGTGGTTGTGTAGGAGGAAGTGTGGATGATGAAGAAACAAAAATGTGAATAGATGAAGCTGAAAGAATCCTTCTCAGAGGTATATTAAAAATGGTTTGCTAGTTTTTTAAGCTTGTCAAAATGACTCAAAACCTTCCTATCAAAATCTTCTTATCAATTGGATTCTATGAATGATAAACTAGTTTCAGGCATTAAAGAGTCAAATATAGCATTAAATAGGGATGTTACTTCGGATAACCTTAAAGGATAATTTACAATTTTGGACAAAGATGTTTCTAATTTGGATCTAAACAGTGATAACCCGAACTTGAGATAAATAGGAATATATTCAAGTGAAATAAATTCTGAAGGTAAAGATGTAGAACTTACCAAAGTAGACAAACTTTACTGAATCTCTAAATGTTGAGGTCTTTTTTTTTCTTATGAGTCTTTATGGATCTTCAATGAGAGATGTTGGATGTGAATAAGGATTCAATTATGTATGCCTTTTAGGAGCTAGTGTATTCTTATTTCCTGCACTTTGGCTCTTTGCAACTTGAATCAACGTTCTCGAAAACTAGGTCATATCATCCACAGGCCTAGAATTAAATGAAAATGTAATAATAAACCCAGGGAATATATGTCACTTCGCTACCTGGAAATGGCGCCAGAAATGTTAGCCTCCATAATGTCCGAAGGCTGAAAGGATATCGAGGGAGGTAACCTCAAACCTAGCTTTTAGTTTGGAAGCTAGCCCTACCAAACCAGAGATGGCTCTCTCTATGAAAAATACAGCCAAGGATTTGACTGGTGCAAGAGTAGATTTTAGGCTAGATAGCTCAGCTCTAGGGTTTTGAAATATTTAGAGTTTTTCAGCTGGATCAGGGATGAAAATTAGGTAACTAGGTCAAGGTATCAAAGGTCCTAAATTCAGTAGATATGGAGGAGAAAAATAGCTATGTTTTTGTGATGGGCTTAGGAGTTTGTCGGTGTAGTGTAGGGTTTGAAAGAGAAAGAATATCTCAATGATAATATGCACCATGAATTCATTAATCAAGAAGGAAAACTACAAAAAATTACATTCCTAACAGAACAAAGCTTTCATGAAAGAATTATTCTTATAAATCTCTTAGGAAAATCACTGAAGAAGCGAGATGTGGTAAGGAGACAAGGATATAGCTACAATTGGTCCTTTGATTTCATGTATAAAAAGATGAAGTATAAGCTACAAGAGTTCCACCCTTTGATGTCAAACCTTTTTCCTCAATGAAAAACACATAAATGTAGATCAAAAACCATTTCCCCTCCCTAAGGGGCTGAATCCTAGAGTGTAGGAACAATTTACATGAATTCCTCAATAAAAACCTAATGAGTAGGGAGGTTAACAAACTCTCCTCAAAATAGAAAAACTGATAGATTTGAACTTGAAAAGCATTTACAAGCATGAATATACCTAATTTTAACTTTAAAAAACATATTTACTATTGATTACATCATGAAAACATCATAAATGAGTAATTACATCAAGAGAAACTAAGTTTGACTGAAAAAACTGAGAAAATAGGCTTCTAGACAAAAGTGTAATGAATAAACAAGAAAGCGCAACCTGCGAGGAGAAAACGCAGTGTGCCAGGTGTAAAAGGATTTTGGAGGAGTTCCCATGCACCAAATCTGGATCTGGAAGGTGTTAGAGAAATATTTTCCTATCTACTACACCATAGAACCCTCAAACACTAAAAATTACTGCTCCAAGACCTCTAAAACTCAATTCTCCCACAACTACTCCAAAAGTGCAACATGCCTCTGAAAACATAGGTAGAAAGGTGATTTTTTGGTAGTTTTATGACCTTTTCACCCACAAAAATATGCTTAAATGGATCTCCAAATAGCTGGAGTTTATGTACATGTCAAAATCAATCCATAAATGCAAAAAATTTGTCATTTGGATGCCCCAAAAAAAAACGTAGTGTGAGGCTCGCTACCCTTTTGGACCCAAAATTGTGCAAAATTGCCAAAATGCCCAATAACTTCTAAATTTGTGAATTTTTTTCCAAATTTGATCAAAATTATTCCATATTTTCTCCTTGAAGTCAAATATGGATTTTTTAGGCCATGAGAGAGGCCCCAGCTAAGAAATCAAGCCTATCCTTCTCTCTTTGCCTCATTGGGGTTTCTTTGAGATTTTTCTTTAACTGCTTGATTCTTACATGAGACACATGATTTATTGTCTAGTAATGCATGGCCATGTGTCTTTATAGGTTATTATTCCTATTTTCCTTCTTAAGAAGCATTTCCATGTGGAAATTCACTCTATCAAGCCATCCTACCTTGTCTTTTTCAATTTCTACCAAGATGAGCTCATCAACTGCCATTTGAGATCTTGGTGGATATGCTTCTTTATGTTTCTAAAGTGCCCTCTTTAGGCCTCTTGTCCTTGGTATATTTCTTCTTACCTGCTCTTCCTGATCATCTAAATTATCAATATCAACCACTAATTTACCCTTTAAATCTTCTTTTATCAAATCAATGTTAGGCTTATTCAACTAGAGCAGTTTATTTACCTTTAATTGCATTATCTCTTGCTACAAGAATGAAACCAAAATGTTGGCCTTTGACAAGATCTACTTAAGTTATTTTATCTTAGAATCCTTCTCCATGATGATCTATTCTAGTGTCTTGTTCTCTTCAATCACCTCCAAATCTGCCATGTCAGTGCCAAGATGGAATGGCTTCTCATCTTGCAATGGTGCTTCATGCTATGATGATGTTTCTTGCTCACCAGATTTAGGCTTGGCTATTTCAACAATTTTTGGAGAAAACACAGACCTCTTTCCTCTTTTATATGTTTGATTCACCTCAGCCCTAGGTTTCCTCTTGAATGAAATTCTGCTAGATGAGTCAACCTACCTTGGCTTGGATGGTGTTGATGGTGTATTTTGGCTAGTAGGCTGACTAGCAGGGGGTAAAAATATAGTGGACTGAATGAATGTATCCTAAGAGATTTTAATCTTTTTAAGCCGATGTAAGAAAATTATTTTGATGAGGCCATGGTGGCAAATACTAGCTTGGTGATCACTCTCTTTATGATTCACTTTCTTTGCCATTTTAGCCAAGATTTTGTAGAGATAGTAGGGTAGGTTGAGAGTTTTTACAACTGTGAAATGCGTCAACAATATGACATGATATTTGTAAAACCTTTATAATATACCCTCACATGTGAAATACCTCATTATGGCCTTCATCAATGGAGCAAAATTTTCAAGCAACAATCCAAAAGGAAACACTTTCTTAATGGCATCTCTATAATGACTTTTAATGAAACCTCTATAATTTTGAACGTCCAAGTTTGAGTTCTTGAGCCACTTTTCGCCACTGTTTGGCATCCTTGTAACTGTGGCTATGGTCTGAGTTGAAATTGTAAAACTCACTCTTGCAATGGTGACCTTATCTCTCCTAAGGTTTGTGGCAAACAAGCTTATTAACTTGGCATGATATCCCACTTGTTGGATTTGCTCACAAAACGCTAATCTTCCTACATTTTGAAAACATTGTTTGGCCAATGATGAATTCATCAACTCCTTAGTGTTCAGTGGCTCAAACCTTGACACTCTTCCTCCTTTGTTGTGTGGTTTCTTACATTCCTCCATTATTTACAATTTCAAAGCAATACCCTAGCAAAAGAAAGGGGAAGTAGGTGAGGAGATGAAGGGATTAGGGAGAATATATGTGGGTAGGAAAATTTTGGGAGGTATATAGGTGTATTATGAAGCTTAGGGTGGTGGATAATGATAAAAATAGTGTAAGGATTAGTGTATGGAATTAAAACATGGTCCTAACCCTAAAATTTCCCAAAAAAACAATGTAGGAGCTAGGTTTAGGTGTAGGGGTTATGGAAATGAGGGTGAGAGGATGTTGGGAAATGTATTTGGGTATGGGGAAGGGTAGAATATGTAGTGAATTAGGTATTTTTTCTTGCAACTCAAACTATGGAGCTCACCCACCAAAAACGCAACGTGGGGACTGTAGGAGGGTTTAACCACTGAAACGATGAAACAAATGTTGATAGGAGGTGTCAAGAGCTTCAAATTACTTGTCAATAGGCTGATGGAACCTTCAATTTCCACTGAAAACCTTTGAAGATGATTTTTTTGCCTCTAGAAGTGAAACCATAGAGAAGGGTAAAAGACACAGCGTGGTTGTATGAAAACGCATCGTGGTTGCTTGAAGAGGTTGCTAATCACCTTTTGAGAGTGTCCTTCGATGCTTTTTTTGCTAATATAGTATTTTATAGTGAGTTAGTGCTCAATGCAAATGGAATGAGTGAAATAAATTCTTGTATGGACCTTTGTAGATTTTGGAAATCGAATTCTCTTCATAGTGTTGTAGTGGCCCCACCATGTGTTTTTTTTTACATTTTGATTTAAAACTATAGCTTTAGAACCTTGCAAAATATATTACATCATATTTTAAATGAAATTACACTTTATAAGACTTTATTGAGCATTTTCCATATTACTACTCCTTCAATGTCGGATTTATTGGTGAAATGACAGTTTTTTTATGAATTTGACCCTAAGACCTAATGGTGAAATTTCATGAAATGAGCTGAATGATGACCATGGTGGTGTGACTAAGATGATAATGGAGACATTTCAGTGGTGACTCATTCAACTGAATGATGGCAATGAAAAAACATGAATTTTTGAAAGGAGTAGTAATAGACCTAGACACACTAGCCAGTGACCAAGTTTTTATTTGAAGACCTACTAAAACCATAAAAAATTGACTTAAGACCCTAAAAAAAACCTTTTAAGAGCATATTTGATCACTGGTGACTTGTAAAACTTACATGCACTAACACTTCCTAGATCCAAAAGTTTGAATCCTAATGAGCCCTTAGGCATGTTTATTTATACAAAGAAGATTTAGGGGTAACGTCCTTGAAAAGAGGACTAACTCCATCCAAAACTTTGACAAAAGTGGATCTAGCTCCCTTAGAATCTTCCATTCACTTGATTTCATTAGATTCTAGTAAACCACGAGTTGTATATGAGTTATTCTAGGGATCATTTCGAGTCAAAGGAGAGTAATTGTAGGAGACAATCCTCGTACACTTCCTATAGTTTCCTCCAACATGCCTCTACATCATAAATGTAATCAAACATGCTCTTTTTCCTACACATTAACCACATTAGGCCACGAAGCATGAAAAAAATAATTTAATATCTTATTTAACACATTGTGGAAAAAAGTATGTTGATTAATGTGAGAAAATGAGAAATTATTGGTCGTGTTAGGGTCCTATAATAATAGGATTCATAATTTTGAATTGAATGTGTAGAATTTTACAAATTTGTACATACCTTTTCTTTCTGCAAATTTTTTCCCATATTTGAAAAAATGAAAAGAGGGTATGTCCTAAAAGAACAATCAAAGGACAAAAAGAAACAAGAACAAAAAATAATATCAAGTATGAACCCCAAAAAAAGAGATAAAATAATATCATGAAAGTGTTGCACATTCAAATGCCACTACCATTAGTTTTCTTTTTCAAATAAGATTGTGTGCAACCTATCAAAAATGTCACATTCCATGAGGATCAAACAGTTTAATCTTGATCATTCATGCTTTAAATTTCATGTTGATAGTTAGAGAATAAAAATCTAGCCAAACTATTTAATATTGGAAGATCAGTAGTTAGGTAGAGGATAAACGAGCTCATTAGTTTAATCTGAGCCGTTGGAGACCATAAGGTCAGAAGTAGTTAGTTTTTTTGTTAAAAGAAAATAAAAGTGTCAACAAGCTCAAATGTGCCCATAAAAGAAATAAAATGTTAGGATAAAGAAGGGTAGGTAGATTACTTTCACAGGCACTGGAAAGCATTCAATTGGTTTGTTTCTTATTACTAATATCCTACTAATTGCCCCTTCTTAAATTCCATAAAAACCCTTCCCTATTCATTTTACCCTTGCTAATATCCCTTTTCTCTTTTGGAAATCATTCTCCCTTTTAAAATATCCCTTTAAACCCTTTCCCTTTAAGCTAATATCCCCTTTTCCCTTATTTTAACTATTTCCCCTTCCTATAAACCATTTTCCCTTCCTAATCTCCTTTCCTTAGATAAAAGACCCAATTTCCCATAGTTTAGAATACTAACCCCACTTTCAGTTTATTTAAAATCATCCCTAATGCATTTCTAACACCCGCTCTCATATTTCCACAAGACCCCTTTAATATCATGTTAACCCATAAGTTTAACATTATATAAATTCCCGTAAAATTATATACCCAACCCCTTATTATATTTTAGCCTATAGTTCATACATTCCCCCTGCTTTATATATTACACCCTCCCACTATAATAATATTCTGAATTTATTAACCCTACGTCCTTTTATTTTGTGACCCTATATCATTTAAAACCCACATATTAATTATCCACTTCATAAGAATATTCCCCCACTTAAGTAACTCTCATTCCCACCTCTTTGAAAGCCCACAATACTCACAAATTTATCAAACGTTAGTTCTCTGCTACCTAATTAGTCATCCCCTACATCATTCCGCAAGCCTGATGGCCCAATGTTTAATGCAATGGGAGGGTTGCAAAATAGGTGGTTTCACAATCCCTCCCCCTGCCACATGGCGATCATTCGTTATATCACACCATCATCTCGAAAACCACCCGAACGCTTTTCACAATGCGATAAACCGCTTACCTATCAACCCTTCACTGTGTTAAACCATCATCCCACCTGTCCGCTCAGCCTCTATGGTAACACCTGTGTCATTTGTGATATACCTGTCCACCCTGAGCTGAGATGAATTTCCATTTTACCTGTGCTATTTGATAAACCTTTCAACCCTACGTGTAATTAACATTGCCAGCCCATGTTTTGATAATTCATCACTGTTTGAAATCCACACCATCCAAAACGTTTTCAAAAGAAATCCACTATTCTGTACATAACCCTTATCTGTTTGAACCGCGAAATTGACACAAGAGACTACAAGAACCATTGTAAACTTAGTTTGAAGCTTTGCATATCCAAAAAGTCCCTACTACAGCCAGAACTACTTCCACGAAATTCCCTATTTCCTGAAACCATTATTTTGCTTCCATACAGACCTCTGTTTCATTTAACTATTGTTTTGTTTTGTAGGTATATCAGCACACCAGGAAATCAGATAAACAGTTGATACTAGTTCAAAAATGTTAATCCAGATTCTTGGGAGTTAAATCTGAAACCTTTGTTGAGCATAAATTTCATGTTCAAAAGGAAAAATAAGTTAAACTAGAAATACAGCGGAAGGAGACAAATTTACGCAGTAAATGCTAAAACAGAGATAAAAATATTTGCATCAGCAGCAGTGATTTACATCAGGTGAAAGTAAATACACAGTTGACAGTAAAAGTAAAATTAGGTAAAAGAACAGTCGTGTTAAGAATTAAAACAGAGAAAAGTAGAGTTAAAAGATAGTCATCAGATGGCAAGGCAGAGTGAAAGGGAAACCAGCGTGAGAGACAAGCCCTTACATGAGAGAAACTAATAGATGACATCAAATCAAATAAATCAGTGCCAGCTTTCAATCAGTTGAAAGGTGTCACTACCTTTTAGCCTCCATATATTCTATTTCCTAGAATAAATCCTGATTAGTTAAACATGATATTTTTTATTAATTTTTATATAAATACTTCATAAATTCGAAGTATTAGGTGGTGTGTGGATTGCTAAACATTTCTATAGTTGTATTGATCTGAGAACCATAGGGTTTATTGTATCATTTTCAAGTCAGTAGACTACATTGAGAAATAAAGGCATTATATTACAGAATTCATGTGTTGAGCCACTTCACTGAAGTAATTTCAATTGTTCTTTGTTATTTTCTGAATTTTTTCACATACTTGCATGTTTTATGAATCTAAATGATATAACATGAATTTTATTTCAAAACTTGTTTAAATACACTCTGTCTTGTACTGTTATTCATTTTCATGTTTTCTTCTAATATCCAGATTAGGGAATTTTTCATTGCTCCCTAGTTTCGATTGACCTCTTCCCTATTCCTTCATTATCTGGATTTGAGAATCCTTAATTTCTCTCTCATCCCGATTGAAACCATTTCACCTTCCAGCCTAAAGATCTGAACCAGATCAACTATCTTGCCATGTGAACACTTCCTTTAGAACTTGATTTTTCTCTGTTTCTTGATACATTGAATCCATAGCCCAATGGAAAACAGACCTACATCTATCCATCTAAATCAGTAATTCCACCACCAAACCAATAAATCTTACATAACTAGCCTAAAATCAACTAAAAAAAACAAAGTTAAATCATAAAGAGGGAGCCCTCTCTGAGTATTAGGAAGGCTAGATCGTAATCTCAAAAGTATGTTTTTGGTTACCTCAGTGAGTTCTTTCTTTAACCTTGAGAAATTACTGAGTGATAAGATATTGGTGACCATATTGGGGAATCTATTAATCTATTTCTTCAAAAAAATTATACAAGAATCAGTCTGATCTATGATGGTCGATAGTGATCAAACCTTGAGAAATTACTGAGTGATAAGATGTTCTTTCTTATCAAGAAGGTTTTTCAATGTATATTTTATTTTAGTAATGAACTTAGACTAATATTTGATTATTTTCCTTTAAATATTGTAAATATAAATTCTCCTTTTGAGCGGCTTTCTGATGAAACTTGTGATGATCATTTTCCAATTGATAAACCTCAAGTAATTAATACTAATCTTACAATTCCTGTACATATTCCTGTACCTTGTAAATTTCCTGATAGATATAAGCCCCTCATATTACCTCCTATACTCCATGATTTTCGTGAACACTATTACAAATACCTCCCCAAATTTGATGGAGAGAATGGTAATCTCACTGCAGAAAAAATATTCAAGGTTTTGAGAATTATCTAGACTTATTTGAGATTGATGAAGAGGATGTTATTATCATAATTTTTTCTCTTTCTTTGCAAAGTAAAGTAAAAATTTGGTTTAAGAATCTGTCTATTGCAAGCATCTCAAATTTCCAACATTTTTCAAAAAATTTCCTTGATATATGGATAATCAAAGTCAATCTTTTCATGAGCATAGAATAATATAATCAATTGAAAATATATCCAAATGAGACAATACATCATTTTTCCACTATATTTAATCAAGTTTTTTATTCAATGACATCAAATATTAGACCTCCTCCTGATTCATCTCTCTTGCATTATCCAAAAGCATTTGATCCATAAATAGAATTTCAACTAAGAGAAAGAAACCCTTCAACACTTGAACATATACAGAACATTGCAGTAGATGTAGAAGTTAATCTATTGATTAGAAGGGAAAAATTAAAAGTAGAAAAAGAGAAGAACAACATTGCAAAGCACCTGACATCTCCAGATGTAAAACTTGACATCTTGGAAAGTAAGATAGAGGAAATGATACAAAAAATCACCATGAAAGATGATTTTTTTATTCAAGATCACCATGACTCATTGATTTCAAGAAAGGAAGATGTTGTTGGTCATAAACATTTTCCTACTTATCCCAAATAACATAGATCAGATAATGGATTTACTGATCAATATGTTGAGAAGCAATAAATTGATCTAATGTGTATGTTTGATGACATTCCTCCTTTTAATTATTTACCTAAATGTGATCAATATGATGATAATTATGTTCTTCAAACTCAAGCTAAGTTTAGAAAGCAATCAGTAGCTAGTTTGTGGAATAAGGAAATTCATTTTCAACAGTTTGAATACAACGATTAGTCAATACAAATCAGCCATGAAATTGAAGAAGAAAATGCAAAAAATTTGGAAATAAGTGAAGGTTCTCTACCTCTTTGTTTTTCTTCATTTCAGTTCATCAAAGACAACTTTAATGCAATCAACAATCAACAGTCTTTAGGAATTTTGATTGACAACAAAGAAGACAATGAAACTCTTAATCAAGATTTTCAGTATCACAATTACAGTTATCAAATTCCATTGAAACATCATATCAAATGATACAGGAAAGTTCCATACCACTATGTTTTGAATCATTTCAGTTTTTAAAGGAAACATGGTATAATATCTCTAAAGAAAAGGATCAATAGTTTTTCGAAGTCTATGAAGTCTCATGGAATCCTATATGCAATAGGTTATAGAAATCCTTCCAAGTTTTTTATGATCCAATAGCTGATGTGCTGGATAATGAATTCATTCAAAGTTTTCCTCCATTTACTGAATATGAGCTTCAAAATCAAGATGATAAAGGTTTTGTCAGACATAAATTTTCATCACAAAGCTTATTTGAAAATCAACGACTAATTTTGCAGGGAAATAACAGTTTAGTTTCATGACATGGAGGCCATCCAGAAAATATTTACAGTTGTTTGAATCATATTAGCATTTGTACATATACCTTGGAAGATCCTTTTGTAGATTTTCTAGAGTCAACAAAGGAAATTGAGTATTTCCTTATATTCACATCTGTTGGCAAGTTTTTAATAGTTTTCAGAACTTCGGTTTTGATCAAAAACAAGAAAATGCAACAAAATATATCAATGTATATAATGCTTCAATGGTTGCATTGGTTGTTTCATTTTACCTAACCAGCAGTTGGACAACTAATTAGAGTAAGTAGGTAGAATTGCAGTTTGATTAAATTCATTTTTCAGCAACAAGTTTATTTTAGTTTTCAGTAAGTGACTGAAATAATTCATTAAGATTTAAAGTCAAGAAGAAGGCCCTAAAGTCTTGATGATTTAGTAGTCTGGTTGAAGGTTGCAACACCTTTTAGTTTTAGATCAGATTCTAGTTTGCAGAAAAGGGTGTGATTTTAGTTCAAGATTTTAAATCACAGAAATTATACAAAAAAAGCATGTGCATGCTTGGGATTGGCCCAACGGATCAGGCTACTAGTCGACGGTGTTCTTGAAATCTCACAAGGACATGCCATCCCCATGTGAAGCCACTGTTACGGTCCTATAATAACAGGATTCATAATTTTGAATTGACTGTGTAGAATTTTTCAAATTTGTACATACCTTTTCTTTCTGCAAATGTTTTCCCATATTTGAAAAAATGAAAAGAGGGTATGTCCTAAAAGAACAATCAAAGGACAAAAAGAAACAAGAACAAAAAATAATATCAAGTATGAACCCCACAAAAAGAGATAAAATAAGATCATGAAAGTGTTGCACATTCAAATGCCACTACTATTAGTTTACTTTTGCAAATCAGATTCGTTGCAACTTGTCAAAAATGCCACAATCCATGAGGATTAAACAATTTAATCTTGATCATTCATGCTTTAATTTCATGTTGATAGTTAGAGAATAAAAATCTAGCCAAACTGTTTAATCTTGGAAGATTAGTAGTTAGGTGAAGGATAAACGAGCTCATTAGTTTAATCTAAGTTGTTGGACGTCATAAGGTTAGAAGTAGTTAGTTTGTTTATTAAAAGAAAACAAAAGGTTTAGCAAGCTCAAATGTGCCCATAAAAAAAATAAAATGTTAGGATAAAGAAGGGTAGGTAGATTAATTTCACAGGCACTGGAAAGCATTCAATTGGTTTGTTTCTTATTACTAATATCCTACTAATTTCCCCTTCTTAAATTCTAGAAAACCCCTTCCCTATTCATTTTCCCCTTGCTAATATCCCTTTTCTCTTTTGGAAATCATTCTCCCTTATAAAATATCCCTTCAAACCCTTTCCCTTTAAGCTAATATCCCTTTTTCCCTTATTTTAACTATTTCCCCTTCCTATAAACCATTTTCCCTTCCTAATCTCCTTTCCTAGTTAAAAGACCCAGTTTCCCATAGTTTAGAATACTAACCCCACTTTCAGTTTATTTAAAATCATCCCTAAAGCATTTCTAACACCCGCTATCATATTTCCACAAGACCCCTTTAATATCATGTTAACCCATAAGTTTAATATTATATCAACTCCCATAAAAATTATATACCCAACCCCCTTATCATATTTTAGCCTATACTTCATTCATTACCCCCGCTTTATATATTACACCCTCCCACTATAATAATATTCCGACTTTATTAACCCTCCGTCAGTTTATTTTGTGACCCTCTATCATTTCAAAACCCACATATTAATTCTCCACTTCATAAGAATATCCCTCTGCTTAAGTAACTCCTGGTCCCACCTCTTTGAAAGCCCACATTACTCACAGATTTATCAAACGTTAGATCTCTGCTACCTAATCGGACGACCCCTACATCATTCGCAGCCCTGATGGCCCGATGTTTAATACAATGGGAGGGTTACAAAATAGGTGGTTTCACAATCCCTCCCCCTTCCACATGGATATCATTCGTTCTATCACACCCTCATCCCAAAAACCGCCCGACCTCTTTTCACAGTGTGATAAACCGCTTACCTGTCAACCCCGCATCGTGTTAAACCATCATGCCACCTATCCGCTCAGCCACTATGGTAACACCTGCGTCATTTACGATATACCTATCCACCCTGAGCTGAGATTAATTTTTGTTTTACCTGCGCTATTTGATGAACCTTTCAACCCTACGTGTAATTAACATAGCCAGCCTGTGTTTTGATAAGTCATCGTTGTTTGAAAACCACACAATACGTAACGTTTTCAAAAGAAATCTATTATTCTGTCCATAACCCTTCGCTATTTGAACCACAAAATTGAGACAAGAAACTACAAGAACCATTGTAGACTCAGTTTGAATCTTTGCAGATCCAAAAAGTCCCTGCTATGGCCAGAACTACTTACACGAAATTCCCTGTTCCCTGAAACCATTACTTCGCTTCCATACAGACCTATGTTTCATTTAACTATTTTTTTGTTTTTCATGTATATCAGCACACCAAGAAATCTGATAAACAGTTGATACTAGTTCAAAATTGTTAATCCAGATTCTTGGGATTTAAATTTGAAACCTTCGCTGAGCATAAATTTCATGTACAGAAGGAAAAAAAAGTTAAAATAGAAATACAACAAAAGGAGACAAATTTACGCATTAAATGGTAAAACAGAGATAAAAATATTTGCATCGGCAGCAGTGATTTACATCAAGTGAAAGTAAAGACACAGTTGAAATAAAAGTAAAATTAGGTAAAAGAACAGTGAGGTTAAGAATTAAAACAGAGCAAAGCAGAGTTAAAAGATAGCCATCAGATGACAAGGCAGAGTGAAAGGGCAACCAACGTGAGAGACAAGCCAGTACATGAGATAAACAAACATATGACAGCAAATCAGATAAATTAGTGCCAGCTTTCAATCAATTGAAATGTGTCACTACCTTTTAGCCTCCAAATATTTTATTTCCTAGAATAAATCCTGATTAGTTAAACATGATATTTTGTAGTAATTTTTATATAAATACTTCATAAATTCGAAGTATTAGGTGGTGTGTGGATTGCTAAACATTTCTATAGTTGTATATTTTAGGCTTATGCGATCAATATTTTGTTTATGAGTGATTTTCGAGTATGTCGCATCCATGTTTTTCATTTTGACGTTCCGAACCAAACCACCGTGGTTCATCTTCAGGAAAAGATCCATGAGTAAGTGAGATCTCACATGAGGTATAAATAGGAATCGAGAGAGAGGTGAATGGAGGGGAAATGAACGGGAGGCCGACTATGAAAAAATATAATATGTTAATATATTTATTTAATTTCATTGCAATTATTAATTATTTTATTTTAATTTGATAATTATTAATATATTAATATAATTAATATGTTAATTCTTTATTAATTTATTAATTATTTATACCCAAATTAGGAATTTTAATAATTTAGGATCTAGATTTTTTTATTTTATTTGATAATTATTAATTTATTAATTACTTATACCCAATTTATTAAGTAATGATTTAGGATATAAAGTAATAATTTTAATTTAATTATAATGTAAGATCTACACTAATAATTTTAATGAACTATTTGATAAATTTAATAATAGTTATAATATAATATTTTAAAAGGTTAATTTTAATAATAATAATAATCTTTTCAATTTTTAATGGATTATGCTGATAAATTAAATTGATAACTTATTAAGAAATTTATGAAATAGATTAATATGTGTGAAAATATTTTAATTGAATAATTATTCTAAATGAAAATAATTAAAGGATGTTAAAGGAAGGTAATGTTTATAAGAGAAGGTTAAAGATTAATGGAAGCTTAAATTTCGAAGTTTAAAACGGATGAGGTAAGAGATGATGAAGGGGAAGGATCATAAAGGATTATGTTTATGGTATGATAGCATCCTATAAAGTATAAGGTATGAGAGATGAAGAGCGAGGGATGATGGAACAGCAGAGGTGCAACATGATATTAGTATGTAGAGGAAAATAAAGGAAGGACGAGGAGGAGAAATAGAAAAAGAAGAAGAAGAAGGAAGGAAGGAAACAGAGGAAATAAGGGGATGGGATGAGTTAGGTGTGGGTATGTTTATTGTTTATATCGGAATCCAATTGTCGCTTATTTTCCATCCCTCGTCACGGTTAAGGTTGTTGGGGTGTTTCCCGATTTCTATAGCTTCTCTAAATTTTATGTTATGATTATGATCTATTTTGGTCACCACACGGGAGTTCTCAATACAAATAAAGTGATTGGTTTTGTTGGAGTGCTCAGCTAGAGCTGAGGCTTTGAGGAGGTTGTTTTTTATGTTAGTATCATGTTCTTGAATTCTTGTTAAGATCAATTGACCCTTTTCTCCAATGTATGGTTTGCCTCATGAGCATGGAAACAAGTAAACTCCTTTGTGGCATCTGGGATCAATTGGATATTTAACAGATTTGAGGCACCTACTAATCATATTTATGGGTTTAAAAGAAGTTTTGATGTTGTTCTTCCTTAAAATATGCAAGATTCTATCAGTGATGCCTGATATTAGGGTAGGTTAACTTTGCCCACCATATCATCTATATTTGGTTATTTTTATTATAGTTTTCGGCATTCTTAAAGGCTTTGATCACTTGGTTTCTCTTATAACCATTCTTATGGAATACTCCCATGATATGGTTTTTCTCTTGTTCAAAGTGTTCATGATCCGATATGTGTACAGCTCTGGTTGCTAATGTGTTGAGGACCCCAAGTTTTTGAGTTGGATGATGATGGGAGCTGGCATGTAGATATTGTTTAGTGTGGGTTTTCTTTCGATAGAACTGATGAGAAACAGAGCCATCATGGTTTCTGCTGATGAGGATGTCAAGAAATGGAAGTTTTCTCTTCTCTTCAACCTCCATGGTAAACCAGAGGGTTTATTGTATCATTTTCAAGCCAGCGGAATGGATTGAGCAATAAAGGCATTGTATTACAGAATTCATGTGTTGAGCCACTTCAGTGAAGTACTTTCAATTGTTCTTTGTTATTTTCTAAATTTTTTCACATACTTGTGTGTTCTCTGAATATAGATGATATAACAGGAATTTTATTTCATAACTTGTTTAAATACACTCTATCTTGTACTATTATTCATTTTCATGTTTTCTTCTGATATCCTAATTAGGTAATTATTCATTGCTCCCTATTTTCAATTTACCTCTACCCTATTCCTTCATTATCTGGATATGGGAATCCTTAAGTGCTCTCTCATCCCGATTGAAACCATTTCACCTTCCAGCCTAAAGATCTGAATCAACTCAACTACCTTTCCCTGTGAACACTTCCTTTAGACCTTGATTCTGCTCTGTTGCTTGATACATTGACTCCATAGCCTAATAGAAAATAGACCTGCATCTATCCATCTGAATCAGTAATTCCACCACCAAACCAAATCAAAAACAAACTAATCAATATTACATAACTAGCCTAAAATCAACTAAAAACAACAAAGTTAAATCATAAAGAGAGAGCCCTCGCTTAGTATTAGGAAGGCTAGATCCTGATCTCAAAAGTAGGCTTGTGGTTACTTCGGTGAGTTCTTTCTTTAACCTTGAGAAATTACTAAGTGATAACAGGTTGGAGGGTGGAAAATGGCCTTATAATATACCTTTTGATGGTACACATCATAAGAGAAGGTATATAACTGTAAGGTCATAGCCACAATAGCTCATGTCCTATAGGATTGGTCAAAGGTGGATTGGCAGGAGAAGCTGAGTCGTTTTCTAATGTGTTAATGGAGATAGAATTTCTACCAAATGGACCAGGCATAAACTCCACAACTATGGGTTGATCAGGATCTTTAGCATCAAAAAACACTCTTTGTGTAGGACTAGTAAATCCTCCTCATTCAGGAGGAAAAACGTGAATATGATGTGACTAACAACAATTATGTTTAGCCAAGGTGAATAATTATAAATTAATAAATTAATGTTACTACAAACACCTTAAGGCCAAGAATATTGACTTGAACCAAAAATCACACACTAGAAAAATCCTAGAAGGTAAACACACAAGAAAACCAATCCTAGTATTATGTTTTAGATGGCCTTCCATGAGACTTCTTACTTGCGATATCTCAAATCTGTAGGCAGAGTTGTCTAGGGGAAGTTAAGGAAGAGGGATGGTTTCCTCCCAAAACCACCACCTATAGGGTAGTTTTCCTATGAATGGTCACTATGTTACCTTCGCCCCATGGGGGTGCACAAATATTGAGATTCTTAGTGATAAAACACAACATAGGATTCATTGTTGTTATCACTCCACTGGATCTTCGAAGGCTGAGAAGGAGACCAACAAAGGTAACCACAAACCACTTTGACCTAGTAGCTAGCCCTACTAGGCTGAGAGAGCTCTCTCAATGAGATTCATAGCCAATATTGACTGAATCATGGATATTTTAGGCTAGGTATGCAGATTAGGGTTTTATTTGATTTTGAAGGTTTGTGCTGGATGGTGAATTAGGTCTAGGAAAAACTAGGTCAGGGCTCTCAAAAATCAGATTTGCAGATATGTACTGGGGCAAGGTAGGCACACACTTTAGCACTTTAAAGGTCTCTCGGGAATATAGTAGATTGATAGGGCTTCAAAATGAGCATTAGAATAATGAATTCATTTATATCAAAATAAAATGAACATAAATTTGAAATATTCTTCAAAATAGAGCATTGAATTTATGAATTCTTCTTATCAAACTTAGAAATCAATCACATAAGACATGGAAATGAAGATGTAGGGCATAAAAATTTCAAACATATGATAATTGAACAAGAAACACTGTTAAAACACATACCACATGAATCCCACCATAATAGCTACAAACTCTGTATATTAATTTCCTTCCACAATCACAAAGTACACCAGTGTTCAAGGCTCAATTCCACAACATCCAACCTTTGGAAATGATTACAAACTATCTCATATAGGAAATACATCATAAGATAGCTAATTAGGTTGAAAATACTATTCAAAGCTCATCATAAACCCCGTTGATGAGTCCTCACCTAAATACTAGGATAGTTGAAACAATTTCCATGATTGTAGACAAAGTTTATGAGAGCTTATCTCCTCATTAATTACAAATTTCCTCATATAGTGAGGAAAAAACCAACTAAGAAGCTTAAAATAAACTTGATTGATTACGATATATTGACTATGCTATCATTCAATGCTCAAAAAGGTTTCTAGACCAGATGGGTTGCACCAAGAGCAAAAGGGTCACACCAACATGCACCAAAACAAGAATTTAGCTAAAGGGTCGTAGAAGGGTCGCGCCAATTGAGAGTTGATTTTGGCTGACTTTTAGGAATCCAAAATTCATTCTAAAAGTTGGGTCAAGTATACCCACGTGTCTATTTTCCAATAATCCATCAAGTCCAAAAACATACTTAAGGGAAGGCCTCCAAAACCCGATTTTTTCAACCTCACTCAGAAGTGTCGAGCCAGTCCAGATTTAGTGGCAGAAGCATGAAAAAGGTGAGGTTTTCTGAGTTTTTCATCAAAATTAGAATATTTCATTAAAAACCTAGTTTATATATAGAAATTTCTCATCAAAATATATCCATCCATGTATAAAAGAGCTCATTTGGATGCCCAAAGAAAAAGGGTCGCACCTCTGCAAAATTTCAAAAATTTTCAAACTTTTCCAAAATTTTCAAAATTTTTTCCTTGACAGCTATGGATGATAGGATAAACATTCTAGGATTTTTTAACCACCAATTTAACTCCTTGACCCCTTTTTATTGACTCTCTTTGCTTGTCTTGGACCTCTTGCAATTTTCTTTTCAATTGCTTAATTTTGACTTCTGCAATCTGATTGTTGGTTTGATAGATGGAAACCATGTGTTTTTGAATCTTATTATCCCTCTTTGCATTATAAAAGAGATTTTCCAGGTGAACGTTGACCTTGTCAAGACAAAACTCCTTGTCCTCATTGATCTCTTTCACCATCCTCTCCTCAAAATTGATATGCTCATCTGTAGGGTTTTGTTCTTTCTCTCTCTACAATGCTTTCTTGAGACCCATATTTTTTGGCACCTTTCCCTTAACTTAATGTTCATGTTCATAACGGTTAGCCACTTTTTTTCCCTTTTCATTTTTATTTTCCTCAAACAACCTCTTCTCCAAAATCAACTGATTTGTCTTCAGATGACTGTTTTCCTACTCAAGAAAAGCAATGATAAATTGAGCCCTTGCTAAGTTATCTTGGAGATCCTTGATTTGAGAATCCTTGTCGTTAATTTCCCTCTACAAGTTTTCCTAGTCATCATGGTCCTCCAGGTCAACCAAATCAAAATCATGTTCCTCCTCATCATGCATGGATGTCTCATGCAATGTTGATGGTGATCCCTGTAATGAAATAGGCTTGGCCCATTCCTCTTTCCAAGGAGGAAACACAAGCCTCTTGACTCTCTGATAGGTGAGAGTAACCTCAAGCCTAGGCCTCTTTGAAAACTAATTCTGTTTTCTTGGTGAGCCAAGCTCCATTGGCTGTGGAGACATTGACCCTGATGGTGTTGTTTTGCTAGGAGAAACAGGGGGACTAATACCAGGAGCAATTCTTAGTTTATCCAAGAAGGTTTGCCAAGTAATTTTCTTGGCTGAAAGCTTATGCATAGCCAAAATCTTGATTAGGCTATGGTGAAATAGATTGGTGATATGAGGTTGTCCCCTGGTCTTAATTTTTTCAGTCATCTTCACCACACTTCTAAATATAAAGTTAGACAAATTAAGTGCATGAGAAACCTAACATGATACCTATATAATATGGAAAATCTCCCTTCACACGTAAAATATTTCATAATGAGCTTCTTCAAAGGGGCATATTTTTCACAGAGAAATCCGAAAGGAAAAACATGCTCAGGATCATCTCTGATGCTAGGTTTTAGGAACATTTTATAATCATCAAGTTGTAATTCCATGCCCTTAAACCAATTTTCACCTTGATTTGGAAGACATGTGGCTGAAGAAATGATGTCTGTTGAAACGCTGAACTCTACACTTGTTATGGGAAAAGAAGCTGGTCAAAGGAACATAAGAGCCAACTTCTGTGATCATCTCACAAAAATTCATACAACCAACATTTATAAAACATGTTTTAACAAATGGAGAAGCATTGATTTCACTCAAACTAATTGGCTGAAATCTTGAACGATATCCTCCCTTGTGCACTTTATTTTCACTCTCCATGATTTTTTTTGAAGGATAAACTCTATCCAAGTTTAGGGTTTGGATAATAGGTCACAATGGTTTTGAAAACAAAGGAAAGGTAGTGGCGGTATGGAAGTTTCCTCAAGGTTTTTGAGGAGACAAAGGGAAGTATGACATTAATTTTGTAAATTTATTTCATGAGATGAAATGGTGTGGTGAGGAGTTTGTGAAATGTGCAGTGGAAACTTGGCAGAAGCCTGGGGTTTAATGAGGTTAATGGTAAATATGTAGTGAGTGATAGGAAGTGTGTAGGCTAGGGCTTTCATGGAGGATAAGTTATAATGTAAGTGAGTGAAAGCTAGGGTTCCTTCACTTTGAACAATGGAGAACAAAAAAATAATATAACATTGTGCTGGAGAAAACCTTGAGAAGAAACAACTTTATTTTTGATGAAATTTCTTGAAAAGATGGTGTAGATGATCACTTACTATTTGTAGAAGCTTTACTAATCTTTGAACAAATTTGGAGCTAGAAAAACTCTCAATTTCACCCTAAAACCATGAAGAAAATCTGCATTTCAAAACCCTGTCAATTCCTTAGAAGGGTCATGAAAGGGTCGCATAAGGGTCACGAAATGGTCACATAAGGGTCGCGAAAGGATTGCGCCCGCAAAAGTGTTGCGAAAGGGTCGCACCTGACAGATGGGTCACAAAAAGGTTGCTACTCTCTGAAAATGCAGAAAAAACCCTCCCTTTCTCACAAATTTCGCCTTCTCTTAATTTTCACCGTGATGTCAAGGGGATCTAAGAAGATGTAGAGTAAAAATGATTTTAATTGAGCTCCTCCATAGGATTTTATGATTTTCTTTTGATGTCATAGTAATTTGTAATATCCCAAAAGGGAGAATGTAGCAATACTAAAACACAATAAAAGAACTACAACTAAGTAAACAAAAAATCTAAAGACAACATCAGAATATACAAAGAAGTTGAGCCTTTTTATTATATAGAGAGGATTCAGTTACACAATGTATAAAATATGAGGGAATCTACCCAAAGAGATGGGCTAGAATCACCCTGCAAACATGCTACAACTAGCACTGTGTAATTGGTGAGCTTACAGGAAACAATATTGTGATGTCCCTTTTGTTGCTGATGTACAGGAATCTGTTGCAAAATTAAATGCAGATCTATGGAGCTCAAGAGCTCTGATGATGCCAAGATTCAAGATCCGGCCAATGTGATGGGAACCCAAGATAACCCAGAAAGGATTTTCTAGATCTACAACTTTGGAAAATCACCCTCCTAAGGTTTGATCCTTTGACTGTTGGGTTATGTAGATCTGAAGCTATATCTAATCCAAATATGGCTGCAATATGTTATACAACCAGATCTAAGCTTTGAGGGCTGATCCCTCCTTCAAATCTACAATCTAGGAGCTTGAGATCTTGCCTCCTCTTCTTCCTCCTTCAAGTTGTAGCAACTAAATAGGAAGCTGCTATAGAAACTGTGATGTATAAGAGGGAGAGGCTCTATACCTACTGATTTTTTTTTAAATAAGCTCTAGGCTGATGTAAATGGTGATGGCAAGGTGAGGGGATGATCCCTCACAGGATTACTAGCTGAACTACTAGTAACTTCCTTCCTCCTTTGGATCTGCAATGATGGACTACGCAATCCTAGATAGGACTGATGCTGATAGGAGGTCAATAATGTTTGGCCTGATGCAAAATCTGAAATGAAGCCCCGAGAATGCTGATCTTCAAGCCCAAGGTGATAGAAATAATCCTACACCGGTTCTCCAACTGAAATATTGAAGACAACCTCCACCTCCCAACTAATCTTTAGAAATTGTGTTATTCTTGAAGGTAGGTGTTCTGCACAGAATGGAAATAAGGTGATACCAATGCCTGATGATGAATGGAGTACAATACTCTTTCAAGAGGTACTCAATGAAAGATGTGGGATTCCCAACCAGAAACACCCAGTGCTAAACAACACTTGAAATCTTAGCTAAACAACCAAAGAAAGAATGGAATGTCAAATGACAATTCTAGATATAAACAGACCTAAAAATGAATAATCAAAATCATGCCTCCATTTTTTCCTTCATCTCCTTTATATATTTTATGAGCCTTCCCATGCCTTGGCCCACCTCTAAACTGCATTGTGCATGTGGACACAATCCTCCCTGTTTGACTGTGCTGTCTCTTGAAGCCCTCCATCATGTCTACATGCAATGTGCACCCTCTCCATAATTTGTGCATTAATTACACTACTTCCTCCATTACTTCATCATGAATGCTCTATGATCTTACATTAGATGCCTTCCATGATCTCCTTTGATTGCTTCAACCTCCATGATCTATCTCATTAATGAGACATGATCTCCACTCCATTCACATTAGTATTTTCTCCACTACCCCATTATGTAAATCTAGGCTTAATAAATCCACATTCACACATAAAAAGTGGATATTTATTCATCTTGAGGATTATGGTTCCCTCCACCCTTTTATTTACTTAATTCATTAAGAAAATTAAGAACTCTAATATTCCAAATATTATGTAAAAATTTGGGAATATTATAGTCCTCCTTGGAAAAATGTTTCTTGTCCTCAAGCAACTACAAAAGTAGATGCAAATGCATCTATTCCCCTCCAAATGGCATCCACATAAGGAAGGACTCCTCCATTTGCTGCAATGTGTCATGCAGGTTTGGTTCCAAAGTTGTCTATCAAGAATGCATAGAATGACCTCCAACTATATAGTTAGATGCCCTCCTTCCATCGTGAAGTACCAGGTGACAACCATATAATGTCCAACATCATCATTAATACATGAGATATATAAAATAAAGTGGTTCTTTCCACAAAGGAAAAGATCCATCTCACAATACATCTCTTCATCCCATGCTTTATGAAGTAGATTGAGCATTGAGATGCCCTCATCCTTAGCCCTACTAGCATTGTTGGATCCAAGCATCATTCCAACTTTATGAAAAAAGAATAAATAGAGATATATGGGTAGACAAAGATTTCAAACCATATTCTCCCAATAGTAGCCATCGGAGTAGGGCCCTTTGCTGCCATCCTCCATCTCCCCAAAAAGTAACCAAAGCAACAAGACCTCTTGTTGCTTTCTCTCCTCCTCGTGTACACCATGGAGTAAAAATATATTGATATACATGTCGGATGTCACATCAGCCCAATACAAGAAAACACCATTAATACACATCATGAGGGTACCATGCCAAGATTTACGCAATACAAAAAACATAGACATAGGAGATGTCATGTGATGGCCAAACTCTCTCAAGGACAACCAAAATGAACATGCTTTTATTTGTTGCATACTATCATTGATACACAAGGCATGACTCAAGAAAATATGAGTTATTGGGTGGTGACCATACTCACCCAAGAGCAGCCAGTGTAGCCATGCCTCCTTCTTCACTTCATGAGTGTTTTTCAAGGAATGGATCAAAGAAACAAGAGCCTTTGGGTAGTAACCAAACTCACCCAAGAGAAACCAACATAACCAAGCTTCTTGCTGGCCCATGTCATATATCTATAAGTGGCCATGCAACCCCTTGTTTATCATCCTCACCCACTCATCCCAATGTGGATGATGAATGATGTACTGCATAAACATGGTATCCTCCCTTTGTATAATACCATTCTTCTCAAACTAATGAAGAAATTTTCACTCCATGAAATGTTGAAGTGCGCCTCTAATGAGATCTCTCAATGAGAACTTATTCTCATCAATGGCCCTCCAAAACCAACAAGGTTCTGGATCTGCTGCAAGTAGAAGTTTCTCTTTGAGCTGTGAGACGCTCATTGAGAAAGTGTCATCTAGAAAGGGGAAAAGGTTCCTCATATCAAGATGTTTACCATATATCATCTTAACCTCCATTGCTTCATGAGTGAAGCTACCTTCAGAATGCTCCAAGAATAATGGGGCCCCTTCATTATCAATGCTACTAAGTGACATCGTTGTAGATCTGCATGATAACACATATGTTGTCTCAAAGCAAGGCACAATGTTGATCTCATAACCTGTCATTGTACATAGGATCATGCTCATCCCGTTTTCTGTAACTCTACACTTCAACTCAAAGGGTTGAATGCAGCTCATCAATGATGAACTGGGATAGCTCTTAATCAATATTAGATCAAGGGTCCTTTGCGGTGTGATATTTTGCTGCTTCAAATCAACATTTTGTTCTAACCCTTGGTTATGTATTGGCCCTAATGGCATGTTCTCACAAGTTTCAATAAGATCTACTAAAACAATATGTGATGAATATGTATGCATACCTTGGATCAACTGATGTGTGGGAACCTCTTTTAAGAACACATGAGCTACTCCAACTGGGAAAATGGTGTCTCCAACTGCTGGTAAGAGTGATCGTTTCTCTTCTCCAAGTGTACCAGCACTGGTATATACCTCCTCTTCCTCATGAATATCTTGAATCATGCATGGGAATCTATGTGCCAAGAGCTCAAGACTATCTTGCAAAGTTGCAAGTGTCTCTTCTCTGGATGCAAGTACTTATGCAGTTGGTGGTGAATGTAGTGACTCTTTGTCCAAAGTGACAACATTGACCTCCTCCTTTGTTTCCTTAGGAAATGTCTCTTTGTGACACATCTCTGGTTTTCTCACATCAAACTTCTTCCTCAACTTGTGAAAGAAATCTGAATATTTAGTCACCTTTTCATGCTCCATGTGACCAAACTACCAATCATTGGCTTCACCAAAAAGGTGAAGTGCTGCAATCTGGACAACCTCTTTTTTAGCCATGGGATGTAGCATGAAAAATGTATATAAATCTTTCCTCCAAGCCTTAATAGTGCTTGAGGAAGATCCATCAAATGTAGGAAAATAAAATCTATTATGCCTCTTTCTTCTATTGCTCCTATAGGATATTTTTATTATTTGAGTTTGAATAACTCTTGGAGAGTTAGACTCTCTTTGAATGCTCTAGACTATTCTTTGTACTCTTCAAGATAAAGACTGAGAGTCTCATGAGTCTCAGGTTCTATTCTTTCTTCATTTCTATACCTTTAACCTTCTTCAAGGAAAGTGGGCATAGTAGATCTATGAGGAGATCTATGATTCTCCAGTCTTCTTTATTTCTGATAGGAAGTGCTTGGACCTTCCTCATCAAATATTCTTCTTGGATCCTCCTTTTGCATTTCCCTCTTCATTTGATTGACCTCCTTGGAGAGATCTTACATGGGTCTAAAGAGAGGAGTGGAAAAACTATAATCCTCCTTCATGATAGGTCTCATCTATCTGCTTCTTCTTTTGATGCAAAATATGAAGTGTCCACAAGCTGAGCCAAAGATCATGCTCTGATACCATTGTAATATCCCAAAAGGGTGAATGCAGTAATACTGAAACACAATATAAGAACTGCAACTAAGTAAACAAAAAATCTAAAGACAACATCAGAATATACATAGAAGCTGAGACTTTTTATTAAATAGAGAGGATTCAGTTACACTATGTACAAAAGATGAGGGAATCTAGCCAAAGAGATGGCCTAGAATCACCCTGCAAACATGCTACAGCTAGCACTGTGTAACTGGTGAGCTTACAGGAAGCAATACTTCACTGTCCCTTTTTTTTGTTGATGTACATGAAGCTGCTGCAAAAGGAAATGCAGATCTATGGAGCTTAAGAGCTCTAATGATGCCAATATTCAAGATCTGTCCAATGTGATGGGAACCCAAGATAACCCAGAAATTATTTTCGATATCTACAACTTTGGAAAATCACCCTCCTAGGGTTTGATCCTTTGATTGTTGGGTTATGTATATATGAAGCTAGAGCTGATCCAAATATGGCTGCAATATGTTATACAACCAGATATGAGCTTTGAGGGCTAATCCCTCCTTTAGATATATAAGCTAGGAGCTTGAGATCTTGCCTCCTCTTCTTCCTCCTTCAAGTTGCAGCAACTGAATAGGAAAATGCTAAAAAAAATGTGTTGTACAAGAGGGAGAGGCCCTATGCCTACTAAAATGTGCTGAAATAATCTCTAGGCTAATGGAAATGGTGATGGAAAGGTGAGGGGATGATCCCTCACATTATTACTAGCTGAACTACTAGTATCGTCCTTCCTCCTTTGGATCTGCAATGATGGATTACGCAATCCTTGATAAAACTACTGCTGATAGGAGGTCAATAATGTTTTTCTTGATGCTAGATCTGAAATTAAGCCCTGGGAATGTCGATCTTCAAGCCCAAGGTGATAGGAATAATCCTACACCAATTCTCAAGCTGAAATAATGAACACAACTTCCACCTCCCGACTAATCTTAAGAAATTGTGTAATTATTGAAGGTAGGTGTTCTACAGAGAATGGAAATAAGGTAACATCAATGCCTGATGATGAATGTATTACAATACTCTTTCAAGAGATACTCAATGAAAGAGGTGGGATTCCTGACCAGGAACACCTAGTGCTAAACAACACTTGCAATCTTAGCTAAACAACCAAAGAAAGCATGGAATGTCAAATGACAATTCTAGATCTAAAAAGACCTTCAAAATTAATAATCAAAAGCATGCATCCATTGTTTCATTCATCTCCTTTATATAGTTTATGAGCCTTCCCATGCCTTGGCCCACCTCTAAACTGTGTTGTGCATGTGGACATAATCCTCCCTGTTTGAATGTGCTGTCTCTTGAAGCCCTCCATCATGTCTAAATGAAATGTGCACCCTCTCCATCATTTATGCATTAATTGCACTACTTCCTCCATTACTTCATCATGAATGCTCTATGATCTTACATTAGATGCCTTCCATGATCTCCTTTGACTGCTTCAACCTCCATGATCTATCTCATTAATGAGACATGATCTCCACTCCATTCACATTAGTATTTTCTCCACTACCCCATTATGTAAATCTAGGCTTAATAAATCCACATTCACACATAAAAAGTGGATATTTATTCATCTTGAGGATTATGGTTCCCTCCACCCTTTTATTTACTTAATTCATTAAGAAAATTAAGAACTCTAATATTCCAAATATTATGTGAAAATTTGGAATATTACAAAATTAATGAGGTAGGATGGCCCAACTCACCAATTCATATTTTATTTTAGCCTTTTGAACTTTTAGGACCTTTTTTCAATTTTGGAACCTTAGAAAAATTATTACATATGAAAACATAAATTACATTTGAAATCAAAATTTATTCAATATACTTTCCTATTACCACTCTTCCAATTGTTGGATTTTATGCCTTGAAACCCTAATGACCTAATGAAGACTCTTAACTAAATGGAATCATGATGGAGATCACTGAAATGATGATGAAAATCTATGAATGATGATACGCTCAATTATTTGAGGACATGAACCAACAATTTAAAATTTTGGAAAGAGTGGAAACAATCCTAGACCTAATGCCAAGAGACCAAATTTTTTCTTGAAGACTTAGTGAAATGAAAAAAAATTGGCTTACGGACCCTATTTAGACATGAGAAGAGTCCATTTGATCACTGGTGACATGATGCAAAGACTGACACTAACAACTGCCACAAGGTGGTGGCCTCAAGGATAATTTATTGCACTGTGACCTAGCCTAGCCCCCTATGAACTGAGCTTCTAATGTGCTCCAGATTTGTAGTGGGATGACGAAGGATTTTTCACTCCTTAACTCATGCTACTAAATTTGTTGTAGCCTTTTAGCATTTGACTCAGAAACTTATCTCCAAGACCCTAGCCTAAGCTAATGTTGGAGTGCTACTAGCAAAAATAAAAGATGATTCTAGTTTATTTTATTATCACGTTAATTTTAAATGGTTTTTGTTTACACAGTTGGGATGCGGCATGAACTTAGATGGTGTGAATGACCCTTGTTAGTAAGCCTGATGCAGTTATAGGAAAATTCTTCTTTTCATTTCGATGAATTCTAACTATAGGGGGGTAAGATTTTGTCACAACAAACCAATGCCTATGGAAGTGCACCTCTTGCTAAATTTTGTAAATGAAAATCCCCAAATTTATAACAAAATTAACCCAACAAAAAACAAAAAAAATAAAAGAACCCGAAAAGAGGCCAAAGAATTCCCCAAGCTAGAACGTAAAGAACTTCAAAATCATCAAAACTAGGAAGTCAAATACAAAGAAACAAATACACTCAATAAATGAAATAGACAGATAAAATTGAAAAAGGAAGGAAATGTTAACAAGATAGGGTTGTAGGAAAATGACTCAACAAGGGTCAATGCTCTACAAAGGTAAAAACCAAACCCTAGTGGAAGGAATGCTTAAATAAGATTAAGTGGGAGTCATAATAGATGATCAAGGCACACCCAAATAAAATTTTCTAGATGACAACTGGACAACCAAACACAAAACCACCAAATTTTATTAAAACAAGAAAGGAAAATGGAAATCACTCAAACATAAGTGATGAAAACCAAAAAAAGGAAATAAGGTTGCAAAGCTAAGATGAAAAACAGATTTAAACTCTCACTCAAGTAGCCAAACAAATCTGAAAATATGATATCTCAAGATGAGGACACCAACCCCAACCCAAGCATAAAATATCCCCAAGGAAATCCTTGAAGAACACAAGAAATGGAATACCTAAAACACACCATTCAATGTGGCTTTAGACTAGAGATGCAACGACAACTAAAAGTGACAGAATTCAAAGATCCAATAGATCATGAAATATAAAAAAAGAAAATGAAAGGTGGGAAGCCAAGACACAACAAGAAACCCATTCAACAATCAAAGCCCCAAATCAAGCAGATCAATCAACAAACTTGGATGTGGAATAGAATTAGACTTCAAAAATAGGGTCAAAAGCAAGTTAGATCTAACGCAAGAAGTTTAAGAAGGAAAATTTTAATTTTTCAAGGTTATAGGTATAACTGCACATATGAGTTGTGCTCAGTGCAATTACAACCACACACTTGAAACAACAAGGTAACATTCGAAATCTCATAACCACACGGATGTAGTTCTATGCATGTTGTTGGGGGAAAACGATTTTTTTTTTTGAAAAACTCGCACACAAGTGGAAATAAAAATATAATATTCAGAAAAATAAACCTAAAAAACTATCACAAATGATTAGAAAAAAAATAATAATAATGTTATTATTGAAAGCACTAGTTCTATTGCTGTAAATTATACACACAAAGGAGTTGTTGTTCCACGATCTTGTGCCCAATTAAGATCACCTGACAACAAAAGGAATGACTAATTCAATTCAATCAAAATTTCCCAAACCAAATGGAAATGTAAGTAGTTTCTATGAAATTTCTAATGTTATAAAGGATGAGAAAATATTTTTCCACCTCATAGGTTGGTAAAAGGTTTTGGGCCTGTTGCAGAATCCCTGCACTCCAATTAAGCGATCCTTTTCATCTGCTTTCGATCCAAAGTCTGCACACAAACATAAACAATAAAATATGAAAATTTATCTTCCGTTAAAAATCGTCAGCTCAAAACATCATGAAATTTACATATAAATGACTGGAAATGATGATATAAATAAAAGGAATGTGAATTTCCATTAACCATATAAAAGAGAAATCATTAATATACCTCTAGCTTTGTTACCCCACTCCTCATTCCGATAAATTCTCCCCACTATAATGAAGAAGGAATCACAATAGCATGCTGCCCTCAAATCTAAATCATGAAGGCAACATAGACTCTCTAAAGCTCACTCTCCAAATCTCTGTCTCTCCAAAAAAAAATATTCTCCCTCTAAGATGGCCCAGTATAAATAGGAGGAAGAGGACTCCTAGAAGGATGAATGTAGACACTTAGGACCAAGAGAAGTTATATAAGCTTTTAAATAATGAGTCCTATCCAACTCAAATATATAGGATAAGATGATGAATTTAACTAACCTCTTAGGAACCATAAGTCTCTAAAACAAGTCCCCCAACTGCATGCACAAAACCATGAAATCTCAGCTATAATCGCACAGACAGTGTGTCCTCTATGAGGTTGGAAGGTTCCAACTGCACACACAAGCTAGGATCTGTGTGGTTTTTGAATAACGTTGGTAAAAAGAGTGGTCAAAGCCCATAAAAAGTTCAAAAACATAATGAATTAGGGGTAATAACCTTAGGGAGAAAAATAGGCTGATGACAGAGAGATTCACAACATCAAGGCCTCTACTATAGTTGTAATCCTTCTTTGTTATCATTAATAAAGATTGAATTTTTTCCCATACATCATGTCTTTGATTATACATTTGTATAATAAGGTTCCTTGATCTCTTATTTAGAGTTATTTGAATATATTATGTTATATATCTCAATCTCTTTTCTTGTCTTGGCTAATTTGTAGGTTCTTCTTTCAGGAGTTAAAGTTGGAACTTGAGTGAGCAAGTAAAGAGGAGAGGAAAGGTTGCGAACATCAAGTAGGTTTTTCTTCTTATACATCAAATATCTCTAGGGAAATATAGTGTAGTTTGTTTGGTTGTTTCTAGGTTAAGCCACTGAACCTAGGGATATTGCTTCTATCTGCATAGGGGATTTGTTTGGATAACACTTGTAATGAGATCCATGGAAATGACCTCCCATTTGCACTTTGGGATCAAAATATGTTGCAATAAACCAACTGGATGTTTGCATTGATATTTCACCTGTTAATAGTCCAAGCACTTAAAAATGATCTTAGCCACCTCTTTCTTCAAGTTAATCCAACAATAGAACTTCTTAATACCCGTTAAAGACTTTTGGTATCTTGGATCGTCTGAATATGGCTTGACATAAAACTCTCTCAAAATAAGCTTCTTCAATTCACTATTTTCAAGCACATAGACCATGCTCCTAAATCTAACCAAGCCATATGTTGCAAGGTGATACTCCTCATCCTTATGACCCTCACCTTGTTTTCATAATCTCTGCTTCATTTTTTAGTACCTCTAACCATGCTTCCCTACACATAAGATTCACTCTTTCAAATCTATTACATAAGAGGGCATAGTTGAAATATGCTTCACTTGTACTCTCCTATAGAAAGAATACACAAACCAGTTCTCCTTGCCTTAGATAGACCTGATTTAAAAATCAAACTCACTGAGAGTAGCCAACCATCTATTTTTCCTTGTGTTCAAATTGGGTTGGTCAAACAAGTACCTCAGTCCATTATTATCAATAATAAAAATGAATTTTCTACCAAGGAGATAATGTCACCACATATTCAATGCATGAATGATAGATTCCAACTCAATATCATGAGTCACATAATTCTATTCATTCTCATTAATATTTCTTGATTCATAGAAAACCACTTGTCCTTCCTTCATTAGGACTCCACCAAATCCTTCCTTGTAGAAATATGTACAAACCACAAATTATTTATCACAATATACAATCCTCAAAGCTAGAGAATTGGTAAGAAATTGCTTCAACTGATAAAATATAGTTTCACACTCAAAAATCCATTCAAACTTCTTTCATTTCCTCTACAAATGTGTGATAGGGTAGTCAATCTTGGAAAATTTCTTGATAAACCTCCTGTAAGAACCTACTAGTCCCATAAATGATCTAACCTCATTCATATTCTTCGATGTTGACCACTCCAAGATGGCCTTAATATTTTCTGGATCCACTTCTATCCCCCCCTTGGAAACCACATGTCCCAAGTAATGAATCTAAGTATGAAATAAACTACACTTGTTGAGCTTTACATACAACTTATGCTCTCTCAACAATATCACCACTACTTCGATATTCTCTGCATGCTCTTCCTAATTCTTTGAATAAAATAATATATCATCAACAAATACTATCACAAATTTATCTAGGTAAGGATACAACGCACCCTTCATCATACATGAATGTGATCACTAATCGGAAAATTGGTATGACCAAAAGGAACCATCTCAAACTCATATTTCCCTATTGTCACTGCTACAACACCCTCCAAAATTTTTCTACATCAGAAGTTTGGAGCCTACCTAACTGTCATATCAAGTGTCAATTTGGTTACCAAGTGTCGTTTCATGTTATATTATATGTTTCAAGTGTAATTGTTCTTTTATAAGTGTTTTTTCGTCATCAAGAACATCTATAGTACATTTCAAAGTCATAACGTGCCTTCTAGTCATAAAATGACACTTTTGGTCACAGTCACTCATACTTTATCTGTTATACTTGGAGAGTGTTTGTAAACTATAATTTTGGTATATAATTATAAGTATTTGTTCATTTTTAGGCCATACTAATGAGTTGGTATGTGTCACACTTGGTTTAGACTTAATTCATTGTGTTTCTCATGTTTCATCTTCCAGACTTAGACAAATTTCAATGTTTGCGAAATTTCCTATCAGATAAGGGAAAGTGCACACCACACTCCCAAGGCTTAGTCAGGCCATCTTCCTTGTTTTAGATGCACCCTATAACCATATTGAGTGCATAACACTCTCAAACCTAAAACCCTCCTTTCTTTCCCAACTTGTGCCCTTCCTTCATTCCCTCCTTCAGTTGAGTGCATGGTGCATCAATAGTGATCATTAGGCCTTCCACCAACCTTGGCACTACACCCTGCACCATCGATTAAGCTAATGGCACACCATAAATGGACATATTTCTTCCTTTGAATCCCAAACATTATGCCTTGTGACCTATTTATGGCTAAGGCTTCCTTAGCTGAGCACATGGAACATCAATAATCCTCATTGAGCACCCTTGTCTCTTCAGACTGCACCCTGTGCCATTCATCAAGTTTCCTCTTCCAATAAAGTGCATAACACATCCTCAGTCTTCATCATTCAACCCTTGCCCCTTGAAAATTCACCCTGCGCCTAGAAAAGCTTACATTCCTCTTATAAAGCGCAATATCACCTCATGGTCGTAAAATTTGCATAAAACGTGTTAGGATAGGAGATTTTTGGGTTGATGTTTACTTTCCATGAGTGATATTACTTGCAGGTGCTCTCAAAATAGCATGGCAAGGGTGCATTAGGATATTTTTTGAAAGAGACAACACCAGTATACATTGAAGAACAAAATAACACAGATGCGACAAGGAGAAGTACATTGAATTTTGATGATCGAAGTAATCTATGGACACTCCACATTATCCGAGACACTTTGGAGGGTAAAAGGAAACAACAATGAGAAATCTACACCAAGTATCAAAGACATAGGTGGCAGCATTGTCACCCCTCAATAAATTCCATGTCACAAGTCATTATGGGTCAAATTCATCTATGTTAGTGACTTGTCATGATGTCGTCACATAATTATGTGGAAATAATGATGTAACATGTAAATGTAACATGTGGAAGTACAAGAGTCATATAAGGACGAAAGGGCCACATGGAGAAGTCTAAAAGTCATACGTGGAAGTCCAAAAGACATGCTAAAGTTCAAAAGTCATTTATAATTCCAAAGGTCATTAGAAGTTAAAAAGTCATGTAGGAATTCAAAGAGTCATGGGAATATGAAGAGTCATGCCTCAAGTTATAAAAGGAGCCCCATTACTCAAAGAATGTACCTTTCACCTTGGCTTCTCACATAAGGCATTGGAGAGATAGATATAGTTCTTTTGGAGAGCAATTAGTGGCTCTAACGCTCCAATATTGGAGCTAGTGGTGTTCATTGTTATGTATCTTGGAACGTTTGCTTAATACTTGAAGCCTTTTGACTGACACATTTTCATGCATAGATCATGAATGTTTTGGGACAATTATTTGAATTTTGGCAGTTTAAGCTCTTGGATTACTTCCTATTTCTCCTAATATTCCTCATGCTCTGAAAAAGAAAGAAATAAATTTTATTGGTGTATTGGTTTCATCGGTGGAAGATTTTGTCTTTGCCACCCTTGAGGAGTTAGCGAAACCTTTGGAAGGAACCATTCAACAAGTGGACCTTACACTTGGGTAAGAAGGTGACAAGGGATATTTTTATTTTTCTAATGAGGATCGACCTAGTCATAACGAATACCTAAACGGTGAGGGAGAGGACTCTTCGGATTCATATAAGGAGGAGGATGAAGAAAGAGAAGACATGAAATATTAAGACTTGGATTTGATGACCCAAGGGCCACTTTCTATTCCAAAAAATATTTACAAGATGCCAAAACATCCAGAAAATCTACTTACCAAGTTTTATCTTGACAAGAAGATGATGGTTAAAGACCATATAGATGATTTCTACATGCACTTACAGATTCTTGAGGTACATTATGATGATTTTTCTTGTAGAATATTTCCATTTACTTTAGAAGGTAGAGAAATGGTTTGTTACCACAGTCTTCCTCCCAACTCAATTAACCATTGGAGGGAGTTTAAGAAGCTATTTTTAGAAAATTTTATGGATGATAAGACTCTTGATATGCTATTAAAATAAATAGAAAATATAAATATGGGGGACAAGGAGAAGGTGAAGGATTTCAATTAGATGTTTAGCCACATATTGAATAAGTTCCCCGCAGATGTGAAACCACATGATACCATCACTAAATACTGCTACACAGTTTCCTTTCCTATAAATATTTATGTATTTGTGAAGAGAGATGCAAAGGAGATTTTGGCTTTAAATTTTGTAGAACAAATTGCAGTTTAAAATGACTTGCGCTCTATTGGCGCGATTGAATATTGCAATTATTCCAAAGATACTAAAGACGCTAGTAAGAAAAATCAAGCCTCTTTATCCAAAAATAAGGAAATGGATTCCTTTGACATGGAAAGTTTGGCTAAATCATTAAAGTAACTTACTAATGAGGTATATGAATTAAAGAGAAAGTCAAGCGAGGCATATGAAAATAACAAGTCATTTAAGTCATTCCAACTTAGAAGAAATAACAATAATCAACCAGCTAAGTCTGAACAAGATCAAATGTTGTGTTTAATATTGAAATCACGGGCATGGAAAACTATTGCAATTTATAATAGGAGAGGCATTCATAAAAAACATGCCCACAATGGAATCACAACATTAATTCCATGGCTTTCTGTCTCGTTGATTCGTTATTAACAGACAAGCAGTCTAAGCAGATAGAAGAATCAAATGAACCTATCGTAGCTGAGGAAATTACATGTGTGGGGCACTCAATTAATTCTTTTGATATCGTATTTAATGTTGATAATAAAAGTGATAAAGAACCACCATAAAGTGAGGCCCCTACTCATCAACCAATCGATTGATATAATATGAGGAGAAAAGGACCTATTTCTAAGCAAGAGTTGAAAAAGAAAGAATTGAAGCAACAATTATTGAGGATAATTTTTCCGCCAAATAATCTCACTCAGAATATACAAAACAAGTATGGAAGTGCACCTTCTTCTAAGAACACTTCCAGCAACAATAAGAGAAAGTCTACCACTTTGTAAGTTTCAAACAAGGCTACACCTCCAGACACTTCAACATTTCCCCTTAAAAACAAAAGTATTTTCTATAACATTATTAAGGAAATGAAGAGGGAACATGTTGATATTCCACTATTTGAGATCACTAAGTTAACATGCCAACATGAGATGATTTTCCAAGAATTTTCATTGCAACCTTCGTTAGGTGATAACGATTCTGATACTTGAATGGTGTCTGGTAAGTCTCTTGGTATTCTCAAATCTGTAGTTAATTTTGTAAATTTAACACTAACACTCTTTTCCACTTTTTTCTCTTAACATTTGAAATATTTAATCACAATTTCCATAGTTATTTGATTGATTCTGCTACATTTTCAAATTTAATTCCTTTCTCTATTTCCAAGAAAATAAATTATATGGGATAAAACTGATGCACAAACAATTCAGCTAGAAATATCGCTAGTCCAAGAAATTTGTGAAATCAACAATGTTATCATTTGATTGTCATTAGACCATAAATTTTACCAATGCAATAATATTGTAATTGTGGACATACCTGAAGCCTATGGTTTATTGTTATTTTGAAGCGTGTTGTCGACTCACAATCAGAAATTTGCATAAACCATGTTATGTTAGAAGATTTTCCAGCTGATGTTTTCTTTCCATGAGTGATATTACTTTCCGGTGTTCTTAGAACAACATGGAAAGGGTGCATTAGGAGATTCGATGAAAAAGGCAGCAAAAATAGACATTCGAGGAAAAAAGAGCACATGATGCGACAAGGTGAAGAAAATTGAATTTTGATGTTCGAAGTAACATATGGAGACTCCACATGATCTGAGACCATTTGGAGGGTAAAAGGAAACAAACAAGAGAAATATACACCAAGTATCAAAGAAATATGTGGAAGCATTATCACCCCTCAAGAAATTCCATGTCACAAGTCACTATGGGTCCAAGTCATCTATGTTAGTGAATTGTAATGATTTCATGATATAATGATGTGGAAATAAGATGTAACATGTAATGTAATATGTGGAAGTCCAAAATTACACAGAAAAGTCTAAAAATCATGCTAAATTTCAAAAGTCATTTAGAAGTCCAAAGGTCATTAGAAGTTGAAAATTCATGTAGGAAGTCGAAAAGTCATGGGAATATGAAGAGTCATGCCTCAAGTTATAAAAGGAACCCCATTACTCAAAGAAGAAAATTTTCACCTTGGCTTCTCCCATAAGGCATTGGAGAGATAGAAATAATTCTTTTGGAGAGAAAGTAGTGGCTCTAACGCTCCACTATTGGAGCTAATGGTGTTCATTTCACTTATGTATCTTCGAATTTTTGCTTAATACTTGAAGCCTTTTGGCCGAAACATTTTCATGCATAAATCATGAATTTTTTGGTACTATTTTTTGAATGTTTGTGGTTTATGTTGGCGCACACATGTGATAAAGAGATTGAACTAGTTTGGTGGCTTTGGTGCTTATCACATTGAAAGTGTGTTGTGATTGTTATAACAATCATTGCATCTATGTGAAGTATTTTTCTTGATGATTAATGATTCTTCTTCATTCATATGCATGTGTCTTTACTATAATAATATTATTAATTTTCTTTTTATGATACACTTTTGTTCCTTGCAGTAAAATAACTTTGATACATCTAAAATCAAACACTTCACAATGCATACTCTCTTGCTATTTAAAAAGTACATGCACGCCACTCTCTCATGATATTTGTTTAAGCCAAGGCAAATATTTAATTAAATGGAAGTTGGGCCATATTTCCATATGGGACTCCTATTCCAAATGGTGTGAGGTATAATTGGAACTTCACATTGGGGAGATACATTATAAGATGGTGGTTCCAACACCATCAACATTCCCATACCTTATACGGAATGAAGTCTTATAAATGTCTTATTATTTGATGCACACCTCATGATATCCTGATCTTATATCAATATTTGAAAATGTTGTAGCTCCCTTCAGTTGATCAAACAAATCATCAGTTTGAGAAAAATGATACATGTTATTGATAGTAACCTTTTTCAACTACATGTAATCAATGCACAATATGAGAGGACCATCCTTCTCCTTTACAAACAACACTGGTGTTCCCCATGGAGATACACTTGGCCTTATGTATCCCTTATCAAGCATCTCTTTAAGCTACAACTTCAATTCCAATAACTTGAGAGTTCTTATAATGTATGGTGCCTTAAATGCTAGTGATTCTCCTAGCATCAACTCAATAGAGAATCCACCTCCTTATGAGGAGGAAAATTTGTACTCTTTGCAAGAAACACATCTTAAAATAGTTGCAATATAGGATACCTCCTCAGGACTTCACCATCCTCATCATCCATCCCATTGTCACTGAAACATGAACTACAAACAATAAATAACCTTTATTGGGGTTGTGCTTAGCTTGCATGGCTGTAACCATCTTCATTGATGTCTAATTCTTCTTTCCCTGCAAGACTCCCTTTTCTCCATCCTCATCTAGGCACTCAATTTCTTTCTCATAGAAATCTACCTTGGTCCTATGAATAAGCAACCAATCCATGCCCAATAACATACTATAAGCACCCAAAGGAAACATATTCAAGTGTGGCACTGATGTAGGCATGCCATTAAGCTCAAATGCATGAGATTTCACCCAATGGTGAAATATTCTCTTGGTATCGATAGCCAACTACACCAACCAATAATTTTCATGCACTTCCTTATTCAAACGACACTCATCCACCATTTCAGGACTAATAAAGCTATAATTTGATACTATATCAATCATAATATAAACAACTTGATCACAAACCTTACCTTCCATCTCGATCATGGATAACTAGTGGTTTTCCTGCCTATTATCAACTACTACATAAATTCGAGGAATTACATGACCTACATCCCCAACAGTTTGCACCTCTTGAGCACTGTATATCTGAGGCATGCCACCTTGATACAATGGACAATCCATTAGGGGAATTTTGAGGTCTAAAATGGGCCTCCTAAGAAAAATGTATAACCAAAATAAACTTTATAAGAACCAATAGGATTCAATATGATGATGTCAACCATGGGGGATGATTCATCATTTTTCGACTAAAAAAGTAAAAATATTAATAAATAATAAAATAATAAAATGACTTTTTCAACTTATCTCCCTAAATTTTTACTAAAATTTCGAACGACAGTACTCGTTGGATGAAAAATTTAATTCCTCATTGAAGGAGTCCCTGTGTTTCATATTTTTTATGGACCCTGCTACACGAAAAATGAGAAATACATGAAAAATTGTTATTGCAATCACATTTTTCATGCATTTCTTATTTTTTGTGTAGTAGGGTCCATCAAAATAATGCAATATGGGTATCCCTTGGATGAGAAATCAAATTATACATCCAATGAATGTTGCTGCTTGAAATTTGAGTAAACCCATAAGGAGATAAGTTGCAAATACGAGTTGAAAAAATAGTTTTTTCTTTTTTCCCCCTAAAATTTGATGATGTAATCTAATATTATTTTATTATTTCAACTAGTATTTTATAATTTCCTTAGGAGGCCCATTTTATACCTCAAAATTCCCCTAATTCTTCTTGCGATGATCTCTACCACTTATCCAACACTTCAATGGTTTCCTGCCACTGCCTTTATTCTGTTGCTCCACAGGCTGAGACCCATGTCCTTTCTCAGCTACATCAAACTTCTTATGCAAGGCCACGTTTTCTTTATAACCTACATCCTAAGATCTTCCTCACTTCTTGTTCCATTTCCCTTTACTCTTCTTGCTACCCTTCCAATCACACTTGAACTCAAAATTTCTCTTTGACTATTCTTAACAATGATTCAACTTCCCGATGGCTTCCTCCAATGAATAAGGCTCATAAAACTCAATATGGTATTTAAATGATAATGGAAATCCATTGATGAACCTTTGGATACTTCCTTTCTCATCCTTGAGATAGAGCACATATCTCAACAAATCTAGAAATATTGTTTAATGTTCTTCATCTAACATGGAACCCATCTTAAGCTCATAGAATTCCTTGGCCTTTCCATTATAATACCTCTCAGATAGGTACTTATTTTTTAATAGTATTTTAAATTATTCCCAATTTAACTTATCTTCCCTGATGCCCCTAACATGTCTGACATCTTCCCACCAGATATTTGTTTTTCCTTTGAAACTGAAAGTAGCTATCTTAGCCTTCATATTCTCTTAGTAATCATGAAGTCTAAAAAAATTTCCCATTCCAAGAATCCATGCTTATACATATTCTCATTCAGTCATTTCAACATAAAAATTAGGAGGCTTAGATTTCTTGAACTTCTCTAGCAAACACTCTGTTTTGAAACCATCTCCAAAAACAGAAGAAAAGAGATATCAATGCCTTAGAAATAAGCCACTGCGAGGGGGCAACCTCCAATACATTACATGAATGAACAATTCTTGGATGATACAAATTACAAAACCTCCTTTCTATATATAGGAGTCCATGGGGCCACGATGTAACCTAGCTGACCTAAAAATAATAATTTAAGGGCACAATAATAACAATATGGGGGTTTTAGGGGTACGATAATAACAATAAGGGGGTTACACTAACAACAATAAGGGACTATACTAGCAAAATAGGGACCTAACATGCCCCTCTCCTTCAAAAAAGTGTTTTCCTCAACGCTTGAGTAGCTCTGGGTGCTTCTATATAAAATTCTCATCCTCCCATGTAGAATCTTCATTGGGTAAGTTCTTCCACTTGATGAGATACTTTGAAATTGATCGATTTCGTAGCTATCGAGTTCTTGTTTCCCTAACTGCTTCAGGTTCCAATATGATTTTTTCCTCCTCATCAATTTCAAGAAATATTGTTTGAACTAGAATAATTTCACCTATAACCTTCTTTAAGCATGAAACATGGAAAATTGGATTCACTCGTGAAGAAGCAGGAAGCTCCAATTTGTATGCCATAGTACTAATATTTTGCAACACCTTGTAAGGACCATAGTACTTTGGAGATAATTTATTATTCTTCTTAGCTTGCTTGAGGGGCATTTGTTTTTATGGTTGTAGTCGTAAAAATAACCACTCTCCTACATCAAAACTTCTCTTGTTGCGATGTTGATATTCCTGTTGTTTCAATCGATTTTGTGCCAAATTCAGGTTATCGTTTAAGAGCTGGAGAACTTCTTGTTGATGCTCAATGTGATCTTAAACTTATTGAACCTTTGAATTTTCTCTTAAAGATGATGTGATGGACAGTGGATGATATCCATAAAGTGCCATAAATGGGGTCATTTTTGCTGCAGTATGGAAGGAAGTGTTATACCACCATTTAGCGAGAGGTAACCACTTGACCCATTGTGTTTGTTTATCAGATACAAAACAACGAAGATATCCTTCCAAACATTTATTTACTATCTCAGTTTGACCATCAGATTGAGGATGATAAGATGAGCTATGAGCTAATTCAGTACCCAAACAAGAAAATAACTCCGTCCAAAAATTTCCAGTAAAAATGGGATCTCTGTCGCTCACAATAACCCTTGGGCTTCCATGTACCTTTTGAATTATGTCCATAAATGTAGTAGCAACTGTACTTGCTTTAAATGGATGAGATAATGCACAAAAGTGTGCATACTTGGTAAGTCTATCAACTACCACCATGATGACACTCTTTCCTTCGGAATTAGGTAAACCTCTGATAAAATCCATTAAAATCTCCTCCCAACGTTGACTTGGAATGAATAAAGGCTTTAGAAGACCTGGGGTCTTAATTGTCTCAACTTTATTATGTTGGAAAATCAAACATTCCACCACAAAATTTTGAATATCAGATTTAAGGCCATCCCAAAAAATTCTTTCTTCACCCTGTAGTAAGTTTTTAAAAATCTTGAGTGTCCTCCTAAAGGAGAAGTGTGCAATTTCAAAAGAATCTTTTGTTTTAGTTGGGAATTCTTACAAATATATAAGCAATCTTTGTACCATAAGGAATCATTTTTCCAACTAAATGTATTAGATGTACTAAGATATTGCTGCAACTTTTGAATGAGTGTCCACACTTCTTTGTCCTTATTCCATTCATCCGTTACTTCGGTTATCCAATCTGGTTGGATAATAGAAATGGCACAAAGCAATGCTTTTACCTCTTCATTATTTCTTAAGAGTGCATCTGCAACAACATTTAGCTTCAATTTTTTGTAGATTATTTTAAAGTCATAACCCAACATCTTTGTGACCCATTTTTGCTGCTCTTCTGAAGATAGTCTTTGTTCCAAAAAGTGTTTAAGATTATCATGATCCATTTTTACCTTGAAGTGTCTTCCCATTAGGTAAGTTCGCCATTTCTTTAGTGCATGCATTATTTCTAACATTTCTTTCTCATAAATATCTTTCTGTAAATACTTTCCTTTGATTGGACGACTTTCAAAAGAAATGGGTCTTCATTCTTGCATGAAAATAGCACCAATTCCATTTCCTGAGGCATCACATTCCACAATAAAGGTTTTTGTGAACTCTGGCATAGCTAAGACTGGTTCTAGGCACATTGACTCTTTAATATATTCAAAGGCCTTAGTTGCTTCAAGAGTCCATGAAAATCCATCTTTCTTCAATAATTTTGTTATAGGTGCTGCTATTCTCCCATAATTATTAACAAATTTGAAATAATACCATATTAACCTGAGAAATCCTCATAACTGCTTTATGGTTATGGGGACTTTACATTCTTTAATGGCTTTAATTTTGTTAGGGTCTACCTTAACACCCTCGTGAGATACAATATGACCCATATATTCCACGTCTTGTACTCCAAAGAAACATTTGGATGTTTTTTCATATAATCATTTCTCCTGCAATAGTTTGAGCACCCTGTCAAAATGTTGAACATGATCCTTCCAAGACCTACTGTAGATTAGTATATCCTCAAAAAATACTAGCAAAAATTTTCTTAGGAAGGGTTTGAAAATGGAATTCATCAAGCCTTGAAATGTAGAAGGTGCATTGGTAAGGCCAAAAGGCATGACCAAAAATTCATAATGACCCTCATGAGTTTGAAATGTTGTTTTCGGAATGTCTTCAATCTTCATTCTAATTTGATGATATCCTGAACGAAGATCCAACTTGGTAAAATAAATTGCTCCATGTAATTCATCCAATAATTCATCAATCACAGGAATGGGAAACTTATCTTTAATGGTGAGCTTATTGAGCTCCCTATAATCTGGACACATGCACCATGATCTATCCTTCTTGTGTACCAATACTACAAGAGCAGAGAAAGAACTTTGACTAGGTTGAATTATACCAACCTCTAACATTTATGCAATCCTACATTCAATTTCGCTCTTTTCGACATAAGGATATCTATAAGGCCTGATGTTTGGAGGAACACTTCCTGGAATCAAATGAATAGCATGATCATGATCATGAATAGGTGGGAGTCCTTTGGGAGTTTCAAGAACCTTGGAATGATTGTCTAAATGTTTTTGGAGATTTGCAGAAATAGATGATTTTGATGTTGGAACTTCTAGTGAGCATAATTGTGCAATTACGCCTCGTTGTTATTTCTATAGAAGCTTTGTCATGACATTAGAGCTTATTATCTTTCCCAGCTTCCCTACAATACCCCGTAATTCGAATTCCTTTGCTTCTGACAAAAAATTCAAGAAAATTTCTTGAAAATTAAAAGCTACCGTCCCCAAAGATTGTAACCATTGTACTCCTAGTACAACATCAGCACCTCCCATAGGAATGGAAAGCATTGGACTATTCAATACATATTACCTTATGGTTAGCTTGATATTATGTCATTTTGCAGAGCAATTTATAGTTCCTCCATTTGCAACCATCACTTGACATTCTAGTGTTGGGTATAGGAAACAATTCAATTCCTTGGCTACCTTACAATGAATAAAATTATGGGTACTACCTGAATCAATCAACACTATTACCTTTTTCTTCTCGATATGTCCTTCTATCTTGAGAGTTTGAGGAGTGGTAATTCCTGCCAATGCATTACACGATATGGTCGGACTCATTTCTTTCTCTTCTAGGGTTGGTTCCTAGTGTATATCCTCTTATTGTTCATTTTCTTTCTCTTCACAATCTATGTAAAATAATTTCTTCTCAGCACACTTATGACCTTTAGTTTATTTGCTATCACAACTGTAGCAAAGCCCCTTTGCTCTTTTTTCTTCCAATTGTTGTGGTGTCAACCTTGTAGGTTGTGGAAATCTAGGCGTAGCAACACTTCCTTCTTTATATAAGTGAGTGGTAGGCTTCCTTGTCGCCATAATTTTACATTCAATTTTTCTTGCCAACCTGAATGCCTTCTCCAATGAATCAGGTTCCAAAATGAAAACTTCATGTTGGATGTTATCCTTTAAAGTGCCTATGAAGAGATCAATCCTGTGTTCCTCTGGAATATCAGTTACCCTTATATTCAATTTTTGGAAGTCCTCAATGTGCTGCCCCACTAAACCCTTTTGTTTGAGATTTATCAATTGGCTAAAGAAGGCGTTGCTCTTTGTATCCTCATAATGTGCTATCATTTCCTCCGTAAAAATTGACCAAGTGACAATTTTTTTATGGGAGCATACAAATGTATTTTGTTCTAAATGTAAAGTTGCAATGCGTACATTTTGTGTGTTTCGCATGTTATGGAGATCAAAATATTGCTCCATCTATAGTATCCATGTTACAGGATCCTTTCCATCAAACTTCCTCATATCCATTTTTGGAATATGGTGGTTCTTCCATCCAACATTAGAGTTTATGAAATCACGATTAACATTTATTTTGTTCTCGTCATGAGTTTCCTCTACTATCTTTTCACCATTAGGAAACATTTCTTGTATCAACTTTGTCAAACCTTCCATGTCTGCTTTTAGATCATTCTTCATGTTTTCCATCTTAGCTTCCATGTCATCCATCTTAGATTCCATGCCAGCTTCCATGCCATCCATCTTAGCTTCCATGTCATTCTTCAAACCATCCATCTTAGATTCCACGTCTTTCTTCAAACCATCCATCTTAGTTTCCACGCCTTTCTTCAAAACTTCCATGTCATTTTTTGTTGCTCTTTGCGAGAGCGAAATTTGTTGCACTTGCTCTTGTAATTTTGATATGTCATGTTGCCATTCTTCGTCTTCATGAGTCATAGTAGAGCCTTCTAAAGTCTTAATGGGTGTTGAATTATTTTTAGGGGCCATTTTAGAATCCAATACTGATATCTATTCTACAATATGCCCTTGGAATCAATTCAACTTGATTCTTCAAACAAGACTTATGCAATTCGGGAAAAAAAATACACACCTTTTACTTTATTTTGAGGAGCTCAATATTGAAATTGAATTATCTCTATAATTGTGGATCCTAAATATCTGAAATTTAGCCCTGTAGTAGCCCTCTGATTCCCTCTCGAATCTTCTTCAAATGCCATAGTCCAACTTGATTTGGATTCTTCAAGGCAAAGTTATGTCCAATCTCCCACAATTACCTAATCATGGACTGGTTCAGTAGAGCGAACTTGTACGACTTGCCACGTGTCATTGTTTGCTCCTTTCGCTTTAAAATTTATAGATAGGAAACTACCATCTGTGTACTTCTAGTCACTTTTTACATAATTCCAATCCGATGCTCAGAGAGAGAGTTATGAATATTTTCTCACGATCACCTCTAAGAGATGAAATTTGGGAGCCTGAAAAAGACCTAACTTCCACAGATCATATCTCCGAAAATATTACGAACTAAGCTTTGAAATTTTGCGGAGATGTTCCTCAGGATGTCGTCTTCACTTTCTACAAATTTCCGCTTCTGAACCTTGCAAATTTTGCGATGACATTTTTAAGTGAAATTCAGGAGCCTGCAAAAAGCCCTAACTTCAACAGATCATATCTTTGAAAATATTGCGAAGCAAGCTCTGAAATTTTGCGATGATGTTCCTCAAAATTTCGGCTTCGCACTCTAAAAATTGCAGCTTCTGAACCTTCATAGAAAAAATTTTATATCAAAAATTCCACGATGACCTGTTTGGAGCAGCGAAACCCTAGAATCCAAAGCTCTGATACCAAATGTTGTGAAACCAGCTCCAAAAAGAGAAGAAAAGAGATATCAACGCCTTAGAAATAAGCCACTTCGAGGGGGAAACCTCCAATACATTACATGAATGAAAAATTCTTGGATGATTCAAATTACAAAACCTTCTTTCTATATATAGGAGTCCATGGGGCCACAATGTAATCCTAGCCAACCTAACAATAATAATTTAAGGGCACAATAATAACAATATGGGGGTTACAGGGGTACAATAATAACAATAAGGGGGTTACAATAACAACAATAAGGGACTATATTAGTAATATAGGGACCTAACACACTCCTTCCCACTCCACTTATGATGGTGGCAGTGATGTTGAAGGTGTCTCCTATAATTAGAGAGAGATTAAAGTCCATGTGTAATATCCCTCTTCTTAGGTGTACTCAACGATCTACCACTCTTCACTATATCATCCTTGTACATCCTGTACCTTCTCTGAGACCAGATTCCATCTGCAGCATTAGTATTTTCTTTCTTTCTATCTCCATGGATGGTACCTAGCTATCCATGTTTCTATAAATATAAAATGATTTTAAGAATAAATGCATTAACCTCAACTTTATTTTATTACTATTTTTCAAGAATTTCCTGGGATTCAATCAACTTATCATTATCTTCTTTAAAACTTATGATATTTTCTCTTAGAATTCTCAATGTACCTACTAAATCAATAGAGTCTCCCTCTCCCCACTGCTCAACTGATTTCTCCCATCCCACTAATGTATATTCTGGCCTATAGAAGGAGTAATATGAATTGTAATTAACTATTATGCTCTTTATCTCTTGGCCTTCTATTTTCCTGCAACATACCATTGTTAGATAAAATAAAAGGCATACTCAAAATCATTACCTCAATTTACTTATGGTGAGGCTATTTCATTTGCACAGGTCAATCCAGATTAGCATGATACATAATAATAATATCAATTACATATTATTACATGCATGAATCAATATAATAACACAAAACTAAAACATCAATAAGAATAAAATAATTCCCATGCATTTATGATAACCAAATAGATCTGCACAAAATTATTCCCAAGTGGATCCCAATGTAAAGTTTTTCCCCTCATTCAGTTTGGAATATGTGTCCCATGGCCTTGGTTTTTTTTTTTTTTTAATGTCCATGCATTATTTATTTACATGGAAATTTAACCTGGGGTCGTTACATTTTGTGGACAAAAAATTACTTGTATGGTCCAAGGGCTCTAGTGTAGATGATGATAGGGTTATTAGGATTCATGAAGGAAGATGCTATAGGATTGTGTGTCAATCATATCAAGGAATAGCACATGATCCAATAAATCCAAGTGAGATATGGCTTAGAAGATATGGTCACCTTCATTATAGAGCATTACCATAATTAAATCAAATAGTTGTAGGCATCCTTGAATTACAGATAGATCATGAAGGTGTACGTAAAGGTTATTCTCTTGGAAATAATGTCAATAAACTATTTCCAAGTAGTGACAATATATCTAAAGAAATTTTATATTTGATTCACTTTGATGTATGTCGTTTGATTCTTGTGAGATCGCTTGGAGGTTGATTACACTATGTGACATTTATTGTTGACTTCTCTTGAAAGAGATGGATCAATCTCTTTAAGACAAAGGATGAACTTTTCACTAATTTTCAATAATTCAAGGTTGAAGTGGAAAAATTGATAGGTAAGAAGATAAAAACTATGAGATCTGATAATAGAGGAGAATAGACTTAAAAAAAAAAACATTTTTCTTTGTATAAGAAAGTTGGGTTTAAGAGAGTTGATTATTCCTTATAATCCACAATAGAATGGTGTGGAAGAATGAAAGAACAGATCCATTGAGGATTCAATCAAGGATATGGTGAATGATAAGGATTTTTCGATTTTATTATGGGGAGAAGAATATTTGATAGTCGTATATATTCAAAATATAAGTTCTCATCGAATTCAGGAAGATATGACTCCTACAGAAGTGTTCTCTATACGAAATTCAGAGGTTGGAAATATGAGAATATTTGTTTGCCTTGTCTACATTCATGTTCCTATGTATGAAAGGAACAAGTTATAAAATTCAGAAAATAAAGTCATATTTATCTCTTACAATGAATAATTAAAGGCTTATAGAATATACATTCCAAAAAAACAATGAATTGAGGTTAGCCAAGATGTCACCTTCGATGAGAAAGTTGCATATTGGAAGTCCATAGGTTCAAATAATGAGTTAAAGAAGTAGGCTTCAAATGAAGAGAGTTCGATTTCTACAAAATTTACTAAAATCCAAAAAGGTCTTGTGAATTAGAAGAATTGGTTGTTGTTCTAGAAATCAGAAGGAGAACAACATGGATTAGATATACATTAGAAGAAGCAAAAGGACACGCAACTCATGATGGGACATCCAAAGAAATTAAGAAACCTAATTTTTTTTTATCTATGTAGCTCTTACGATTAATGTTATTGATGTAGAACCTTCCACTTATGAAGAAGCAGCTAGCCAACAAGTATGGAATAGGCCATGAATGAAGAATGATATCTAGGAGATTATGTCAAGGTTGGAAGGGAAATAAATGGTGACTTCCAAGTGGATATGAAATATTAAGCATGCTACATATGTATGTATTGAAAAATACAAGGTGTGATTCATGGATGAAGGGTTCCCATAGAAAGCAGGAGAAGATTATGATGAGAAATTTTCTCCAGTTGCTAGGTATACCTCCATTAAAACTATTATTTCTCGTGTTCCTTTGTTGGGATGTAATTTACATAATATGGATGTGACGATTGATTTCCTAATTACTTTTATTTAAGAAGAGGTGTACATATAGAAACCTCAAGGTTTTGAGGTGCATGGAAAGGAATCTCACGTGTGTATGTTAAGTAAGTCCTTGTATGGACTCAAGAAAACTCCAATAGCTTGCTATGCTTGAATTGATAGCTATCTGATAAAATTGGGATTTAACAAGAGCGATGCTTATCTAAAACCTCTATTTTAAGGTTGTGAAGAATGCACCTGTGGTCCTATTTCTATATGTTGATGATTTATTTCTGACAGATGTTGATGCTCTCATCATTTAATGTAAAAATAAATTGGCTTATGAATTTTATATGAAGGATCTTGGTTTGATGCATTATTACTTGGGATTGGAAGTATGGCAGAAACCTAGTGAAGTATTACTTGGTCAAGAAAAGCATGTTATTGAGAACCTTTAGAAATTAGGAATGATGGACCATAAATCCATGGCTACTCCCATGGCGACTAACCTAAAAAATTTAACAGGCTCCAAATCTATATTGGTAGATCCATATATGTATCAATGATTGATTGGCTCATTGATGTATTTGGTTAACACTATGCTAGACATATTATTTGTAGCGAACACATTGAGCCAGTTCCAGGTGGAACTGATACATGAAACATTGGATTGTAGAAAAACACATTTGAGATATCTACCTATTAATGTGAACTATGGCTTGAGATATGTCGCAAAAAAGGATGTATAAGTTCAAGGATATACATGTGTTGACTGGGTAGGAAGTATTTATTATAGGAAGAGAAATTCTGAGATATGCTTCATCGTGGCCTACTCTATAATATATTGGATGTGAAGGAAGCAGAGATATGTCACACTCAACATTATAAAAGAAAAATATATTTTAGCGAATGAATCATTTATAGAATAAGTGTGGCTTCAAAAAAAAATTTCCAGATTGTTAGACCAAGAGATGGAACCAACCATGATACACTATGTTAATCAAAGTTATGTGAATCTTTGACAGAATCACATGATCCATGACAAGTCAAAGAATATTTATATCAATTAGCACTACATCCTTGAAATGGTACAGAGGAGAGAAATAAGGTTTAAGTACATCTCTACTGATGAGAAAAAAATTGATGTCTTGACGAAGTCATTTCTCAGAGATAAGTTCGTGTACTTTATACACAAGATGGGGTTTGTGGATATTACCCCTCTTGTTGATAGGGAGTGTTGATTTGATAACAACATGGATGGAACTTCTCCCTATTGGTAGAATGGTTTGAGAGTCCTGGAGTTCTCACTAGATAGGGTTGAGTGAGTGCTTCTCATTGAGGAGAGCTGATTACTCACCAAGAAGAGTTTAGTAAGGTCTAGACCCAATCACACACCAAGGAAGGGTGGAGTGAGGTATTTTAGCATTTATACTCGATCACACACGAAGGAAGGGTGGAATGAGGTATTTTAACATTTATACCCAATCACACACCAAGGAAGGGTGGACTGAGGTATTTTAGCATTTAGACCAAATCACACACCAAGGAAGGGTGGAGTGAAGTATTTCAACATTTGGACTCGATCACACACTAGGGAAGGGTGGAGTGAGTTATTTTAACATCTGGACCTGATAACTCTCTAGGGAACGGTTGAGTGAGGCATTTTCAACATTCAGATATGATCACTCACTAGGGAGGGTTGAGTGAGGTATAGGCCCAAAGTTCTTCTCTTTGTGCATTGTGATATTTATTGTTCTATTATTCTTGCATTGTTGAATTTTTGAAGTATAATTTTTGAATGATATATTGGAACAATTTAAAATAAGATCCACATCAAAAGTAATTATCATTTTTTCAAAAATAGTGTGTTATATATACCTTTGTTGGGTGCAAATCAATAAGAAGGACTTAAACAATAGTGATCTCAGTGTATGGTTTCTTGAAAGGTTTCCTGAGATTTTTGTAACTATAGTCAATCTTCATAATGTATATTTGAGTCATTTATGTATTTATAAGAATGTTATACATGTTAGAACAAAAAGGAAATTTTTTTCGAGTCATGTCCCTTTTGGACCTTCAAAAGAAAATGATTTGAATTTGTAAAATTAATTTTTTTTGCTCCAAAATTTAATGTTGCCATTCTCCTAGTCAATTCTATCTCATCAAGAAATCAATTCGGTTCCAAGTGAAAATTAGCACCCATTTTCCTTCAAATAAACCTATAAAAATGCATCATATTCATCCAAGAGAAATCACACTATGAGGTAGCGAAGTCTGAGGTATGAGGTAGCCAGTGAAGGGAAATCTAAGGCCATGAATATTTCAGGTCTGAGGAAGTGAAGGATGGTAACTTTGAGACAACAAATTTTGAGGTCTAAAGCAGTCATTATAGGAATAGTAGAGAAACATTTTTGAGGAAAGAACAACTTTTTTTTTGGGTGAAATTGACTTGAATAGGAGGATGGACCATGAAATAGGTTTCACCTAGTTATTAACTAATATGTGTCTTGGTTGAATTAAAGAATTATATATTTAAAAAGGTTGTTGCATTTTTCCCCATGTGGGTTTTTCTAGGGTGAATATTTGTATTCTTTGTGATGTTATATATTTATGATCCTACTATCTTAAATGTTATATGGTTGATGTATTTTGTGTAATTATTGAATGATTACATAATGAATAAGAATGTGAAAAAATAAAATTCATCAAAAAAAAATTATCATTATAGAAGACACCTATAAAATAAACATAAAATTAGAGCTTTGGGTGAAAGAGAATCCCTAGAAAGGAAGTAGTCAACGAAATCCCTAATCCAACCCTCCAAAATTCCTTATATGAGTCTCTATTTAAAGGTAAAAATTTCAATTTATTCATTGTTTAAAGGGACCACGATATGAAGGTCAATATCCTAATACTCTATTGAAATTTATAAGAACCTCAGACCATGAACTAGGTCCGAAGTGTGTTACAAAAGATCCAAGAGGTCAGAAATTTTTAAGAGTATAGTTACAAGTGGTTCGGAAATCTCATAAAATTACATGGAGGTTGAAGTCTTAAGGTTCCTCAAACCAAATATCAGTAAGGCTGAAGTTTTTGAGAATAAAATTTATTTTAATGTCAACTCATCTCAGCTGAAGGCATGAAAGGAAATTGGAATCTTAGATTAGATGTAGAATCCCTTTAATGAACTAATGTTTATCTCTCTGTCATGGATGAATTTATATCTCAACGAATGAAGGATTGATTTCTTAAGTGGCTAAACGAAGTATGATCACAAAGATACATTTCAAGGTATGTGTCATTGTTAACTTGAATCAAGTTTTACTTCAAGAAATGATAAATTTAAATATTCTTGTGGTTAAGGAAAAAATGTCAAAATTCATCCAGAAATCTCATTGTAATCATATGGAAAAATGTTTTTTGAGAGCTCATTATAAGAATCTAAGCATGTACCACCACAAATCATAGTAGACTAAATTGTCCTGAAAATATGTGTAAGATCAAGTTCTACTAAATTTCCTTAAGAAATTCTTTGTGACTAACTGGATTATATCATTCATATGCATTGCAAGAATAATTTTGGTAAGAACTAAAGATGCAAGCCTATATACATTGTAATATGTTGCATAGATATAAGTATAAATGCATCAAATAAGACACAATGAAATGTTAGCTTTTATATATATATATATATATATATATATATATATATATATATATATATATACACGAAATACATTGCAAAAAACCGACTTGATCATTAGGAATATAATTTTGTAATGCTTTATTACCTAATATATTTAATCTTGTTTTAAAGTAAACACATTACGATGATGAGGACCAAAAATTCATAGATCCAAGTCACAATGAATTCTGAAAGTAACATGGAAAATAGTGTATATGTTGAGATCGAGTCATTGGTTCTAAATCCTCACAAAATGTCTCCAAGAGAATTAATTTACTTGGAGTTCAAAAACATGGAAGAATGATTGCCTAGTACAAGATTTGTTAAGTGCTTGAAGTATAATAGAATTCATTCAATATTATAGTATAATACAATTCCGAATTGTATGAAGTTTGTCACCGATGGCATTAAAATAAACCTTGAGAGGACAACTAAGAGAAATGGATAAAATAAAATTTCTAAAGATTTGTGAGTTGAAATTAGGATGTCATATTATTTAGTTTCCATAAACATGTCATCTTGTAGAATTATTTTGTCAAGTAGGAAGAATATGATTTGCATTATGAAAATCTAATTTCAAAGAAGCTTGGTCAAGCTCTTGAAAATATGATAAAGGTTGAGCTACTTTATCCTATGGTTTTAAATACTTTTGTTGACTTGAAGAAATTTTGTTTTTAAAGGAATACTAAAGAATCAATGATTATTTTGGGATTTCTATGAAAAAGGATTCGAGTTTCTCTTCATGATTGAAGAAGGAAGATAAGTCTCTTAGGACTTGGCATGATAAATGCATTGAAAGCATTGCTGAAGAAATTATCAACTCTATAGCCTTGGACATTTGCGTATTGACTTGCAAATGAATGAATGGATGAGTTCTATATAATTAGGGTTTTTAAACACCATAATAATTTTTAGGATTATGAATATCTATGGGTTGAAGTAAAAAACCCTAGATATAAATTTCTAAACCCTAACAAAAAGGGCCTAAAAGAAATCCTAGGGTTTATGAACAAAAAACCTAGGATTGCATCTTTCCGTTGAAAGAAGAAACCCCTAGCCCTTGAAAGGAAGAAATGACATCATGTATTGATGAATGTTGAAGGAATAAAGATCAAGAGGGATTTGATATCCTTTCAAAATAAAATTATCTTGTATCTCTCTTATTGATTATTTTTATTATTATTTTTGTTGACTAGCATTTAGTCTCTTGTCTTTAAATTATTTGCTTGGTTGTAATTGTTCTTCCATGGACTTATAGTAAAGATTGCATGTATATATTAATGGTTTCCTAATCGATGGAAGTAGATTGAAGAAGAAAGATTTTTTTTTTATTTTTTCTAAGAGATATCATCTTGTTGGGATATGATTCCAGAGGGAACAAATATATCAACAATATTGAAATGTGTGTCATTCTATGCCAAAAAGAGATCAGCAGCAACTAAAGTATGTAGTAGATGAAAACTTGAGAGAAATAAAAAGAAATGCATTACCTTAGTAAGAGGGACAAGACTATGAAAGGTCATCTTGTCGGTTACACTTCTGATAAAGTTTTATTATCTTTACGATTTCTCTTATTACAACAAATGGATGTAGAGATTGTCTTGTTTGATGACAGAAGAAGTGTACAAAAGAGCTACCCAAAGTTTGTGAGGTATATGAAGAAGTCATGTGCATGTAAAGGAAGCCTTGATACACGAATCCTCTTGGACTGATGGATCAAGATTAACCCTATACGATTCATTGATGAAAGAAAAAGAGCTCATGTGTCATAGGGATCAACATTGACTAAAAAGATCGGTTTTATTAGGAATCATTGTCTTAACTTCACAGGGATATTTTGACTAGATCGTTGATGCAATTTAATATCATTATTGCAGAGGGAGAAACCAGGTTTTCCATCACAATATTTTTTCCAAAAATAACACCCATTTAGGGTAATTGATGTAACCAATATGATGGATCATGTGAAAAAAACATATCATTTTATGGTTGAGCCAAGGAATATAGCTCAACATGTTTTTAAGTACCAACATGGTACAATTGGTCATGGCATCATCAGTTATAGATTAAGAAGTATAGTTAAAGTAATACACATTGGATAAGGAGTGTTGAAGACAAAAATAGTTTTTATATTTTCATTTTGGGCTTCGTTATGATCTTTTGGATGAGCAGGAAGATGAGATTTGTTGCACTCAATGGCCGAGTATATTGCAGCTTTGTTGACAAGTTGAAAAGTAGCATGGATTCAGCTTGTAGGATTGTTTGATAAAGTGCAGATGTTATTTTGATGATAGGTCGAGGCACCTTGAGATCTAGTACCAATATGTGGTGCAAGAGGAAAGCATTCAGGCTCAAGTACATCTCCACTATTTTTATGAAGCTAGAGAGAAGTTTGTGTACTTCAGAGACAAGCTAGGGCTTATGGAGATTACCCATCTTGTTGAGAGGGAGTGATGATATGAAAACAACATGGATGCACATTCCCCCATTAGGGATAATGGTCTAATAAGCCCAGAGTGCTCCCCATATAGGTTTGAGTGACTACCTCTTGGTAAGGAGTCCTGATTACTCAGCATGAAGGGTTGAGTAAGATCTAGACGTGATCACTCACCAAGGAAGGGTTGAGTGAGGTATTTCAACATATGGAACCTATCATTCCCTAGGAAAGGGTTGAGTGAGGTCTTTCAGCATTTGGACTCTATCACTCACGAGGGAAGGGTTGAGTGAAGTCTTTCAACATCTGGACTTGATCACTCATGAGGGAAGGGTTGAGTGAGGTCTTTCAACATTTGGACCTGATCAGTCACCAAAGAAGGGTTGAGTGAGGTATTTCAACATCTAGACTGAATCACTAACCAAGGAAGGGTTGAGTGAGGTCTAGGCCCATAGTTCTCCCTAGGAGGGTTTAGTTAGTTCCTAATATTTGAGTTAGTATCTCAACATTTTAGCCTAGTGAGGGTCCTTGAGATTTGAGGAACGATCACTCTAAGCGAGTGAGTCCTGATATGTTGATGATAAGCCATGGGTTAGGTACCAACCAGGATATGGTTGCTAGTGGATGTTGATGGTTATATGATGATGATAGTGATAATGATGTTGATGTGAGAGATGCCTACTAGTTGATGCTGACATAAACATCAGTAGATGGTTCAAAACATTGATAAAATAATTCACTTAATGTGATGGATCCAAAAACTACATCACAAAAAAGTATGCTAGATATTCCAACTAGTGGATTCTAATGAGATCATGTTGATGATGTTGGAAAAGGTTGATGATGATTTCTTATACCCTTTTCATAGAGAATTTTTGTCAACATGAGAACATCTAGATATTCATTATGAATACCTCCTTAGTTAAGAGGGAGTGTTGATTTTTGTAACTATGGTCAGTATACATAATGTATATTTGAGTCATTTATGTATTTGTAACCATGTTCTTCATGAAAAAAAAAGGAGAAATATTTTTGAGTCACGTCCCTTTTGGAATTTCAAAAGAAAATGTTTTGAATTTTTAAAATTCAAAATTTTGGCTCAAAAAGTTAATGTCATCATATTAGTCAAGTCTACCTCATCAAGAATTCAATTGGTTCCAAGTGAAAAGTCGCACCCATTTTCCATAAAGTAAACCTATAAAAAGGCACTATATTCATCCAAGAGAATTCACGCTCTAAGGTATTAAAGTCTAAGGTCTGAGGTAGCTAGTGAAGGGAAATCTAAGGTAGTGAAGATCAGAGGTCTGAGGCAGTGAAGAAGGGTAACTATGAGACAAAGAATTATGTGGTTTGAAGTATCCAAAGAAGGACTAGTAGAGAAACATTTCTAAGGCAAGAACATAATATGTTTTTGGGCCAGATTGCCTTGACTAGGACGATGGACCATGGACTAGGTTTGGCCTAGTTATTGAATAAGATGTATCTTTATTGAATTGAAGAATTATCTATTCAAAAAGGTTGTTTGGTTTTTCCCCATGTGGGTTTTCCCAGGGTAAATATTTGTGTCCTTTGTGAGGATACCTCATTATGATCATATTGTCTTGATTGTTAAATGGTTGATGTATTCTATGTAATTATTGAATGACTACATAATGAATAAGAATGTGAAAAGATCAAAACCATTAAAAAATAATTATCGACATATAAGACACCTTTAAAATCAACAGGCTCTCCCTCTAGTTTAGTATTCTTCAAGCAAATATAAGGCACCTGTCTTTAGAGCACTGAGACATGGCTAGATAGCTTAACCATCTTGAAGCCCTTATCTCCAAGGGTGAAGGACTCACTTTTTTAGGTACCCCTATATCACCCATTGAGGTGTCTACTTTAGTATGATCAACATTGGTTTCTTTGTGGCTCACAACACTTCCATCCTTTATTGACGAAGTCTCTTTTACTTCTTATATACTTTTAGTAGGGTAACAAAAACCTAGTTACTTAGTGTTTTTTAGCTATATTTTATGTTATGATGACTCTGGTCGTACTCTTATCTATTATAATATGTATGTAATTTTTTGGACTCAGAGTCTAAGTTTTTTTTGTTGGTCTTGTTTTCCAGTGAAAGGCTATGGCAGAAATAGTTTTAACTATGTTATTGTACAATTATCCTGATTATAAATATAATCTATTAAACTTACAATAAAGAAAAGATTAATCTTAACTCTTGATCTACTAAAAACCAATAGAAATCAAATCACTTGAGGTGCAAACTTTTACTCAAGTTTTATGCTCAAAAATAGATTTTCATCTTAAAAATTTGGTCCCTCTCAACACTAAGTAAATATGAAATTAAAAGAAAATTATGTTAATATATTAAATATTAAATCCTAATAAATTTATTATTAAATATTATTAATAAATAAATTTAAAAAAAAATAAAATTAAAATAATGATAATAACATTTTCCTTATACAAAAAGAGATAAGTAACATATCCTAAAGTATATTACTTTTCACATTCCTCCATGAACAACTAAACCCTCACACCAACAAATCAATATCAACATTGAAAAAAAAGAAAATATGCTTCCATCATTTTGCTTTATTGTGTCTTCAATATTATGAGAGTTGCATTTCCAAGAATTTCGATGGGTGTTTGGTACGGTGAACCTATCATTATTCACTTGTCTCCATTTACTTTGCGATCACAATTTTATTCAAATTTACATCATTTGTATTTATTTTAGCCATGGTAAAATAAATAAATAATACACAATTGACTATGACCTACTCTTAATTGCATATAAACACATTAAGCATGACTACAAAAAATATAAAAGTAATGATAAGATTCACCGTGCTTTAGTTATTTATTTTTGAAAATTTATAACATCGTCGGTGCATATTAGTCACAGTAAAAGTCATCCTTTTGAGGCTCTTAATACATGGTTTTAAATTAAAGGTAGCAACTCTGGCCAAGGTGGGGAATAGGTACAACAAATCAAATCTCATGTGTACTGTCATATTGAATATTTGCAATTTGGCAATGCTAAGACAAGGTGGTTTATTGGCTCAAAAGTTGTAAGCATAATCTATGAAGTTTGACTTAACCAAACTCAGCTTTATGAAAAAAACATTGATATTATTAAACTATTATGTGGATATATATGTGTGGGAGAAAAACTACTAGTGTGTGGATTGTTTTAGTTTGGAGCTATGATTAAAAGGAAAGATAAATAATTATATTGGATTATGAAAAAAACATTGATATTATTGAACTATTATCTGGATATATATATGTGTGGGAGAAAAACTACTAGTGTGTGGATTGTTTTAGTTTGGAGTTATGATTAAAAGGAAAAATAAATAATTATATTGGATTAAGTTATAAAAAATATGAATAAAATTAAATAAATACAAAACCACAATATAAAATTGGTATACTTTTTCGTAGGAATGAGCCAGAACCTTAATTTGTGTTATATTTACATAATATAAATATAGTATGTACGTAAAAGATTAAAATTATGGTATTGAACATGTTTCAATACTTTATTGATGTTTTATTGTTATTTGTAGTTGTGGCAATGCATATATAACAACTCTCGAATGAATGGCCTTACAATTATTTATGTAAATCTAGTACTTATTATAAAGGATGTTGATTGCACTCATTTATGAAGTGTGTCTATTTAGTTGGAGCATGAATTTTCAAACTCTAGAGCTAGTTATGTGTGGTTTAATTTGCACCAAATTTAAATTTTATTAGGTTTTAATATGTTTCTTTAAAACGATGCATGTGAACGTTAATGAGAAACCACCAGAGGGCATTGCCACTTAGTACATTCAAGGTACATTTTCTCTTGTTAGGAACCAAAAAAACATTAAAATATCATAAGAAACTATGTAGCATGAAGCACAACTCCAAGATGAATAATAAATATGGGTTATAAAATAATTCCTTAAATAATAGGAGAACCTTTCCCAAATACACCAATACATTGATACATCCAAATCACATATTCCAAAATAAAGACTACATGATCTCTATATCTGCCTATCACATTGCACATATGACCCCTTTATTAGGATTACCACTAATACATATACATTTAACCCCATAAATGTCACCCATGGGCCTATATCATATACATTTAGCCCCATATATATGCCCTCATTGGGGCTACATCATAGTGCCCTCCTTCAAAAATCTTTGTCCTCAAAGCTTTGAAGTTAAATTATTCACATGTGATGAAACCAAGTAATATGAATTTTTTATGTTTCTACTTTAGTCTTTCCATTAATTATGATCCATCTATCCAAAGTTAATTATTTTCACTCTTAATCCTTGATGGTTGGTTATCACATATTTTATTTCTTTAATTTCATATATTTTTATTGTAACTTCTCCAATTTGTAGTAGTTGTTGGTCTCAGATAATATCTTATTGAATAATGGTTTTGTGATGCCTTATTCCATGAATATTGATGAGTATTCCAAATTATTCCTTGATAATGTTGATATTAATCTTCTTGTCTTCCTTAAAATATTTTCTGGTAAATAGGGTGGCAATGTGGTTTCATATTTGATCGTTTTACTTCACTCTACATGCCCATTTTCATGTATCTAATTTTAGAGATAATTGCATCCTTTATCCTCTTTGTTTGATCTTTGATTAATCTATCCTTAGGGATAATACCATCATGTTTAATGTGTACATACTATAAATGTATTTTAAGTTCTTTAAGTAGCTTACGATAACTTGTTGAGATTCAACAAGATGATGAGCTTAGTGAAAAGAGTCGCCTTCACTAAGTGGGCTCGCAGGCTATTTTTGGCGCAAGTCTATTTTTAGACATGATGATCATATTTCAGAAGTTACAGGATGCTATTTGTGGATGGTTGATCAAGTTGGAAAAATAGATGAAATTATATTTTTAGAATATTGGGTGAAGTCTATTTATAGATCGTAAATCTAAAAATAGATGCATGTCGATTATTATTAGCTCTTAATAATAATCAGACTCTAAACGGCATCTTATTCTCTTGGAGCACTTCAGTTCAGTGCACAGATGTGGCACATCAGCTGACAGAAGGAATTACACTATTCCTAAGGGTTTACTGGAGCTAATGTATGGAGGACTCAGTTATAACTCAAGTGTCAGAGTTATGACACTGTTGGAAGAAGTAGTTATGGAGTTGTATTCAGTTTAGCTCAGTTAGACTCAATTGAGCTAGTTGTATCTAGTCTAACTGATTGATACACTAGTGAGAGTGGAGTGAATTAATTAGTTAATTAATTCATAAATAATAACTCATTAATCAACTAAACAATACATCAGTTAACTACAGTGCATGGCAGTTTCAGTGGAGACTAGTGGAGAGATAGGTGAAAGGGCAAGATAGACTATATGTTGTGACTATAGTGATGCATTGATTGCATCACACACACATTGGAGTTGCCAATGAGGATTGCGCAATCAAGGATGGAGTAATTCGAATTCATTTAGAGCTATTATTCAGCAGAGATTGGGCAGTGGAGGTAGGCTAGCAAGTGGCAAAGATCGGTGCATGGATTTGCAAGATTGGGCTTGATTAGTGTATGATGATTGTACTGTACTGAGGGCTTGTGATAAGCTTTGTATGCTTGTATGAAATTTTCATATGATATCCATGTTACATAATATATAGTTGGGGTTTTCAGCTTCAGGCTTTCCCGGTTAAAAACTATGTTATGTGCGATTGAATATTTTTGTTTATGCTTCACATGTGTGTGCAATTAATTTTTCCGCAAAAGATTAACAAGTGGAATAGATTTAGTATCTTGCATAAAGTTAAATAGTGTAAGATCAGGTGGATATTGGACATATGCATTCTTAGTGCATATAATTTCTACATGGTATCGGAGCATTGTTGATTGAAGATTGCAATTGTGAAGTGAGTTTGTGCTGGTGGAAAATTCGAATTTGCTACAAAAGACTCTTGGTGCAGAAATTGAGTATACATTGAAATGTATTTCAACGGGTTGAGATTGGAGTATTCCCTTGATGGGAGCTTGAATTACGTAGCCTGGAAGGACAGGATGGAGGCGGTGCTGGAGGATAATGGGATGAAGGAGTTCATCGATAGTGATGTTCCTAAGCCAGGATCTAGCGATGCTTCATTACTTGATGCATGGCAAAAGAAGACAGCAGAGACAAGGAGTCTGTTGGAAGGTGTGAAGGACCATATTGTGTCCAGCCTTCATGGGAAAGCCACTCCATTCTTAATGTGGAAGGCTTTGATAGACTTTTTCCAAAGTAGAAGTGACTAGAGGAAGTTGGCGCTTAAAGACAAGCTCAAAAAAATAAAAATGGAGAAAGGCGACAGTATTCCAAAATACCTCACGAAGTTTTTCCACTGCAAGGATGAGCTGGGAAGTGTGGGGTTTACTGTTGATGAAGAAGAATTGGTGATCTTGGCTCTCTTGGGCTTCCAAAGAGTTGGCATAGCTACGAAGACTCTGTCAATGGACGGGAGAAATTGCCAGGATGGGAGTGACTTTGGTCAGATCTTGTGCAGGAGGAGATAAGGCAGGGTACCAGGGATGGATCTTCATTGAAGAATGAAGATGAAGAGAATTTCACTTTGGCTACCAAAGCAAGGAAAGGGAAGGGGGAGAAAAATCCTTCAAAATCCGGTGCTAAAGGAAAGAAGCAAGATTTGTCCAAAGTGAAGTGTTTTCACTGTCACGAACATGGACATTTCGCCACTAACTGTCCACAGAAGAAGAAAAATAAGTAGGCTGCTAGATCTACAGCTAGAGAGGCCTTAGCATCGCAATTTGAGCTAAATTTTTCCTTGATCGCATGCTTGGTTTCAAGTTGCATGGTATCGGTGTGGTATCTTGACAGTGGTGCATCTTTCCATATGAAGAGAGACAAAGAGTTGTTTAGTGACATGGAGGAGAAGGACCTCCAGATGCATATAGAAATGGGTGACGATGGTCGGTACAATGCAACTGGCATTGGGACCATTACCTTTGAGAGGGAGTCTGGTAATCCGTTCTTGTTGAAGAATGTCATGCATGTTCCAGGTCTGAAGAAGAACTTGGTCTCGGTCGCAATGCTGGAAGACAAAGGTTATGATGTTGTTTTTAGTGAAGGAAAATCCTTCCTTCAACATAAAACACTAGGTCAAACCAAGAAGATAGGGGTTCGAATTAAGAATCTCTACAAGCTGGAGGTAGATGGCTGCACTGCAATGGTGGGCAAAGTAGAAGAAGTGGTGAGCCGCGATGAGGGCGAATTATGGAATAGGATATTGGGCCATCTTCACCATGGCGCTTTGAAGATTTTGCAACAAATTTCTACTGGGCTTCCCAAGGGTACTCTTGCACAGTCAGATCACTGCAAGGGATGTAATATAAGTAAGTTTGTGAAGACCACCTTTCATGAGAAGGAGAACTGTGCTTCAATGATGCTGGAGAGAATTCACACAGACATGTGTGGACCATTCTTGGTTGCCTCAACAACAAAACATAGGTATTATGTGATATTTTTTAATGATTATTCTCGTAGATGTTAGATATTCTTCATGAAAAATAAGAGTGAAATGTTCTCAAAGTTCTGTGAGTTCAAGGCATTGGTGGAGAAGGAGTCGAGGAAGCAAGTGAAAGCTCTATGGAGCGATAATGGTGGTGAATACATCTCGGGCGAATTCAAATACTTTTGTAGCAAAGAAGGAATTCGAAGAGAACTCATAGTGCCTCATAACCCACAGCAGAATGGGGTTACAGAGATAAAAAATAGAACGATCGTGGGTGCTGCACAAGCGATGCTGCATGACCAGGGCCTACCGATGCACTTGTGGGCGGAAGCATGCAACACTGTGGTTTATGTGCAAAACCGTTGTCCTCATAGAGTACTTGGCATGAGTACACCTGAAGAAGCATTTTTTGGTAAGAAGCCTGATACTTCTCATTTGAATATTTTTGGCTCACCTATTTAAATTCATGTGACAAAAGACACTAGGAAGAAGCTGGAGCCGACTGCAGAAGTTTGGATATTTGTGGGGTACAAAGAAACACCCCACAACTATCGTGTGTATTTTGCAGACAGTCGGATGACTGTTATGCGATGGGATATAAAATTCAATGAGGTGAAAGCCATGAAGTTGTCGCTTGAGAGGGAGCTACACTTGCATGCGGAAGAGGAACTTCTTGTTCCCAAAGATGAGCCTCTGGATGTGGATCAGCCACAGGAGGAGATTCATGGAGTGGAGGAGTCCACTCATGCAAAACCAAACATCAGACAAGGCAGAAAGCGTACCATAGAAGCTAAGAGACTGAAGCTTGATGCGACATAGAATGTAGGAGTCCCTACATCATAGCACAGACAGAGATAGTCACCTAACCGATATACTAGATACATGGCTCTTATGAGCAAGTGTATCGTGACAGAGCCATCTTCTTTTGAAGAAGTAGTGCAAGAGCCCACATGGTAAATGCCATGGTGGAGGAGTATGACTCCATTGTCAAAAACAGTGCTTGGGAGATTGTTCCAAGGCCGGTGGGAAAATCAGTTGTAGGATCAAGATGGATCTACAAGGTAAAGCAAGCTATTTATGGGAGCGTTGAGAATTATAAGGCAAGATTTGTTGCCTAGGGCTTCTCACAGATCGAGGGGATTGACTATGAAGAAACCTTTGCACCTGTCACACAATATTCTTCCATACGGACCATCCTTGCTCTCTTAGCGCAGATGGGTTGGCACATTCATCAGATGGATGTGAGGACTGCATTCCTTAATGGGATCATTGAGGAAGAGGTGTACATTGAGTAGCCTGAAGGATTTGAGATCTTCAGCAGCGAGTTGCATGTGTGCAAGCTCAAAAGAACGTTGTATGGGCTGAAACAAGAACCCTATGCTTGGTACACTTGGATCAACTGCTATTTCACTGGAATTGGCTTCACCAAGAGTGAGGTGGATGCAAACCTGTACCAGATTGTGGTTGATGGTAAGATTTTAATCATTGTAATTTATGTTGATGATTTAATACTAAAAAGTGATGAGCAGTTGATACACTCATGCAAGGCAGATCTTGCCAAGGAGTTTGAGATGAAGGACTTGGGCCTGCTTCATTATTTCCTTGGATTGGAAATATGGCAGCGGGAAGGTGAACTATTTGTGTCTCAAGGCAAGTATGCCCGGGAGATACTGGAGAAGTTTCACATGCAAGGCTGCAAGCCTATCGACACTCCTCTTCCAGGAAATTGGAAGAAAGAGGATGCTACATCAGCAGAGGAAGTGGATGCCACTATTTATCGATATTTGGTGGGTTCGCTCATGTATTTAGTTAATACAAGACCGGACATATGCTATGCAGTGAAACAACTTTCACAAGCGATGGTTAAGCCTACCAAGCTCTTTTGGAAGGCAGGCAAGCATGTTTTGAGATATCTCAGGGACACATATGAGTATGGTTTATGGTACAGACAGACGGATGAGGTGTGTTAGCACTCAAATCTACCTTAGGCTGAAATAAGGTAAAACTCAAGGCTACATCTAACCACGCTCAGCCTCGTAGCTAGCCCTACGAGGACAGGAGAGGGCTCTCTCCGGGTCTATCTCGGCAAAAGGTCTTCAAAGGGGCTGAGATGACTTATAATGAATAATGAATACTGATTTTAGGCTAGTAAAGATATAGGAATGTTTGATTTTGATTTTTTGGGTTTTTGTTGAAAAAATGGGAAAAACAATTTTGGGTCCGGGGATAAGGCCAGATCTTTGCAGAATTTGAGTTGGGGCGAGGTAGGCAGTAGTCTTGATGCTTTTTATCAGGTGTATGGATGGATCAGAATGACAAGGAGCTGAATATGGCAAGGGAGAACATGGATCCTCTCCAAACTGGCGAAAACATATAAAACTAAACAAATTTAAAGGCGGCGCACTGGAAACAATGGATTCAACCTCATTTACTCATTCATTTAGTTTCAGAAGCATAAGAAGGGAATGGCATACATTAAAAATGAAAGAACTTACAATAAACTAAGAGAAAACACCATCAAGAACTGAAAGCCACAAGAATCCCAACAGGTGCTGCAAAACCTCTGATCTTTCCTTAGCCAAAATATGAAAAATATGTACAATAGTGTGCCAAAGTTTTCCCAAGAGTCCAACCTGTAGAATGTCTCAAAAAATTACATCATATAGACCATCCTAACCCCTTCCCATGTCTCTAGGGGTCTAATTCCTTCTTCTAGGAGCAGTTTCAACTAATTCTAAACAAGGAGCTAGAATATAGGCAGCCAAACAACTTGCCTCTAAAAGGAAGGAAACTGATTCTTACATTTGATTTTTACTTTTTTAGGAGTGAATCATCTAGAATAGGTAAAATTGAATCAAAGTTACATGCAAACCACCAAATTACATCAATATAACTCAAAAATTACACCCACAAGAAAAACTGGTCCAACTGGCCGAAATCCTGAGCTGGAAGATGAAAAATTGACCAAAAATCTCTATGCGTCGCGCGCCTTTCAACCTGCTTTTGGGGCACTTACCGGCATCAAAATCAATCTCATGATAGCTTTTTGGAAATCCCTGGATGTCTGCTATCCAGCCCAAGTATAATTTCCCAATTTGGAGCTCATTTTTCCCTCCAAAACGTCATTCTCCCAGAAGTACTTCCTGCTGGTGCAAAAGGTGGCAGAAAGGTGGTTTTCATGGTGTTTTTGGCCCTTTTGATCATCCAGAACTTGGTGAAATGCTTTGGCCATATTGGAGCATACATAAATTACCATGAAAAACCCAAAAATATAAATTTTTCCTTCAGCAAGTGTCCCAATCATAAGCACGCGCGTCGACGCGCTACGCGTTGGGCTGAAAAATCTGTTTTGAGACCAAAATTTTCAAAAATGACAAAAACTTCTTCAAATTTGCTCAAATTCGGAGCGAAGACCCTCCATCATGTATCATGCCCAGCCAATGAATCCTCGGCCAAAATACGGAGTGGATTAGGTTTCTTTTGCCGCTTTAGTGCTTCGCTCAACCTCCTCTTCAGAATCTTCATTTTTGCTTTGCAGACGTGCATGCGGGCCCAATAATGACCTTTCATGTGACGAAGCATGTCTTTGTCTCTGTTGGATTTTTCCAAAAACTTCTCCAGATGAATTTTAACATGTGTGAGGCATGTCTCTCGCTCAATTGGTGTCATGTCGCCGGGTCTCTTCCGGGCCAATTGTCGATCTTCACGGATTCGCCGCAGCTCAAAAAACGTGTGCTGATCTTCTAGCTGTTTGTTACGTTTCTCCAGGTAGTTTATCACCCACTGAGCTCTCTTCAATTTCTCTTTCAGTGTGTCATTCTCGGCCTTTTTCTCCTGGATGATCTCTTTCAGCTTCGAGCTAGGAGAGCTCGCATCAACATCGATGAATGTGAAATCAGTGTCTCGACCACCTGATGGGCCCTCATCATGCATAGGCCTCTTGCCTCTGTCCTGAATCTGTACCTGTGCCGAAGAAAAAGGCGAGACCCCTTCCACCCTTGGTGGAGATAATACTCACGCTGCTGATGAAGTCAACGAGACCCTTTCCACCCCGGGTGGAGATAGTACTCGTCGTGTAGCTGCAAATAAGGCCCTGTGGCCTCGCTGGTATGTCACATACACTGGAGCACTGATATGCTCGGTCTCAGGAATGTCAAGCTGATGTGAAGGCTCTCCCTCATCATGAACTACCTCGGGAGGTGGCTGTGGCGCTACGAAGAAGTCACGGGAGATGAAATCCTCCCAAGTAATGCCCTGCTGTGTCAACTGATGTACCACCATGATATTGATCAGCGCGTAATGATATATACTGCTATGTTGCTGTGCTGGGGTCTTCTTCTGTACAAGAAATGTCATCCTCTCTATGTTGTGATACATGAAGTATGGAATGCTCATCATACGTACCCTCGTGAAATGCATCAACAAACGGACATGGTACGCATAGAGACGCGAGAATCTGCCCTCGCAACTGAAATATCGAATGATGAGTTTCATCAATGGTGCAAAATCATCCTTCAGAAATCTGAAAGGAAATACCCTACTCAGCTACCTCATAAACCCAGGTTTGATGTATGGCTCATAGTAGGATTTCTCTAGCTGCTGTCGTTTGTTCCATTCCTCTCCTATGTTTTGTATTCCTGTGGCCTGAGCAATGGTCTCTGGTGACAGAATGAAGTTAACCCCGGCAAGGTTTACACGGCCATCATGTAAATGTAGAACAAATAGACGAGGTAGCTCATGATGATGCCGGGTTTGTGAAATCATCTCACAGTATTGGAAACATGACTGATGCTGAAAACAATCCATTGCAAGCGGGCAAGCCTGCAATTGATCCAAAGAAGTAGGCTCCTCCCTGACATGCCTACCGCTTTTGCCACTTTTGTGAGACCTCCGTGGCACCTTACCCTCTGCTGTGGAATCACTGTCATACTCCTGCTCATAAACTGAATCCGTCTTTGACATGGCTTTGAAAACAAGATGTTTGCAATATATATGCTGATATAGGTATAGTGAAGACAAAAGTTCAATGTATGCTCAAAACCCAAATATGTCACATGTGTATCAAAGTGTTATAGGAAAGCCACAGTGGTAATGGCTTTGTCAAATGAGTTTGCATGAAAAACAGTCCCTGCTTTGATCATAAGGGGATTTGACAAGTGAGTAGAAAAGAATGTAATGTGGGGGAAATAACTATTAGGAACAACGTGACAATAGCCCTTGCAGTGTTTGACAATGTCAATGGAGGATGTGGACAAGTGAAAATGGGACTATGTCATAACATGAATGATAAACAATGTGAAAATGAAAATGGCAATAATAATGACAGCAGTGATGTAATGGCAAAGAGAGGGCGTGGAAGCAGAGACACCACTCACAATAGATGACACAGGCATATATATCAACAGCATAAGCTTGGAAACCCCCACACAGTCACTATCATTTGTTTCAAAAACCCTAAGAAGTGAATTTGGAAATAAACATAGGGTTTACATTTCTCCACATTAAACACTTGTTTCTCCACTTTCAAAACACCATAATCATGTCCAAAATTCACTGAGCAAACGTAAAGAACCTACTTGCAAGCAGTTTGAGGCAATTTGGTATGAATCTGGGCGAAGGAGCAAAAATTTACGGCCCTGATATTCTATGCGTCGCACGCTTTCCCAGTGCGCCGCGCGCAGCATGTGTGTCGTGCGCGTGCAAATTTGCACGGGCCTGTGAAGCCCAGTGCGTCGCGCGCCTCTTGTGCGTCGCGCGCCTCCTCTGTGCGCCGCGCGCAATTCCACCTTGAGTCCACTGCTTGGAAAACAAGTTTTTCGCCCTTTCAACTCACCAATTCGAACTTTGCCTTGGGAATTTGTGAAAATGACTTGTCCTCCATGCTTTATATGGGTTGAAAAATATCTCATAAAAATCAACTTTGATTTAAATTTGCTCCATAACCCACTTTGTAATGTTGGCACTTTATCACTTAATACAATGTTGTCTTTTGGCTTTTCATTATTTTTTCTGAGTCTTGGACTGATGAAATGTCTTGATTCTTGCAGGGATTTTGGCATTTTGGCTTTGGCAAAGACCAGAGGCTTGCTTTGAATTTCTTATGGTGGATCAAATACACAATTATTACAAAAAATGAAATTTGACAATTTCTAGTTCCAAAACAGAGTTTTGGACTAGAAATGTCTTGAAATGTTTTTGAGAATAAAAATATAAAATAGGAATCCTTTCGAAACCAACCTCATGGCCTGCGGGCTTTTATTACATGTATCAAAAGACTGAAAACTCTAGACTCTAGGACTAAAGATTCTTTTTGACGAAAGCAATCATTTATGACCATGAATGAAGTGAACTGAACTTCAGTGATTTTTGAGGAATTTTAATTAGCCCTGCAGGTACAAGCATGAGGAAACACAAGACGACCAGACCCTCTCGTCAGTCAATGGCATGCCCCTAGCGAAATGCAACGAAGTGGAATGAGCGAGACACCTAAAAATGATATGCAAAAAGTGAAATGATCTCTGACAGAGGGCTGTAAGGACCGACTCTAACATTGGCTCCAATGGGGATGGTGGCTCCAAGGAGATGCCAAGAACGGCAGATCTCTGGGGGAGTCAGACAGTGCCTTCATCCATTGGGCGATGGAGTCATTATTTCAACAGATAACACAAAAACCTTTGACACATTTATTGACTGAAAACTTTGACTGTAAACTGACTGAAAACTGACTGAAAACTGACTGAGACTGACTCAACTTTCAAACTGAAAAGACTGATAAAACTGAATTGACAATCTTCAAACCAACTAAACTCCTTCTCCAGAATTATAGCCTTCGCTCCGGGCCCCAGACTGAAGATGAGAGATCAGTTACACTTGCAATAAAACAGAAGTAAAACGATATATACAATGATGATGAAATCAACAGAAAATACTCAGAAGTGGTATCGCTTAAGTAGCCGACCATTGATCGGCCCTCCAGTACAATCATCTCCGTTCATTTCCTTGAGAAGAAAGGCGTTTTGACCACGATACGCTGCAATCTTAAAAGGACCCTTCCATAGGTTTTCAAATTTGTCGTGCTTTCCCTTATCTTCATTTCGAGCATCCCACTTCAAAACCACCTCATCCAGCTGAAACTTATCTGCTTTTGCCTTTCTGTCGTAGATATTCTTTATGCGCTCCTGCAACTTGAATGTATTTTGAAAGAACTCCTCCCATGTCTGCTGTAAATGAATCATCTGATTAATCCTTCGCTGCATGCGATCTTCCTCACTACCGGCTTCCTGAAGCAATTTGACTACCGGGACAGCAAGAGAAGTGGGAAAAACTGTGTCTACCCCATACACCAACTCGAAAGGAGACATGCCAATAGACTTTTTCTGACTTACCCTATCGGCCCAAAGTGCATTCACTAATTTCTTGTGCCAGCCCTTTTTATTGATTTCCAGCAATTTCTTAATGATATTTACCAAAGACTTATTTGAAGATTTCACCAAGCCATTTCCTTGCGGATGGTAGGCAGTCGAATGTCCCAAACTGATGTTATACTTATAGCAAAATTCAACCATCCTCTTTGACTTGAAGGACGCTGCATTATCTGTGATTATCTTACTAGGACACCCAAAACGTGACAGAATATTGTTTTCAAGAAAAGAGATCATTACCGCATCAGTGGCTTGTCGAGTGGGAATGGCCTCGATCCACTTCGTGAAGTAATCCATTGCTGTCAATATCCATCTATGCTGTCCTGACGATGCCGGATGGATTTCCCCAATGAAATCCAACCCCCACTGCTGAAATGGTGCACTGACTTCAATTGGTTTGAGAGGTAAAGGCTGTAGTTTCTGCTTCCCTTCGAAAATTTGACATTCGTGACAATTCTTAACAGCCTTATATACATCAGAAAACAAAGAAAGCCAATAGTAACCTGCCCTTAGAATCTTATTCGCTGTGGTTTTCCAAAACAGATGGCCCCCGCAGTCTCCTCTATGAAAGTCTTCCAAAACTCTTTTGGCTTCCTCCTCTACCAAACAATTCAATAACATTCCACCAGGGTCTTTCCAATATAATGCAGAATTCAAGATGCAAAACTTTGCAGCCCTCAACTTCAAGGTTCTACTCTTATTTCTAGGCATCCCGGGTGGTGGAGACAAATTCTGAAGTATGTATAAAATGTCAGCATACCATGGGGAAGAAACAAAAATATCAGATACCTGAAATGATGTACTCTCCTCATCTTCATCGGACATGGCAGCGATCAAATTTATATCTAGAGCATGCAGATTTGTTTCAGCCATGAGCTTGGCTAGTCCTTGTCCTTTGATCAGCTTGGTCGGTTTAATCTCCACATCATATTCTAACAACGCAACGATCCATTTACCTCACCTTCCTTCTGGATCTGCTTGTACCAAAACATCTTTAACCGCTGCGCTAGGAACGTAAGCTATAATGTGGGAATGCAGTATATACACACGGAAATCTTTTAAGGCCTTTACAAGAGCAAGTGCTTGTTTCTCAATAATGTTGTATTTCAACGCTCCATCCCTTATAATTTGACTGAAAAAGGAAATGGGCTTCTCAACTCCATCCCTTTTCTGCATTAAAACAGCTGCCAAAGTGTGCTCAGAAGAAAACGAAAACAAAATGAAGTCTTGTGTGTAGTCCGGGCTGATTAAAATAGGGGCTGAAGAAAGAGCTAACTTTACCAAATTGAATGATTTCACCGCCTCTTCTGTCCACTTTACCTGACTATCCTTTTCAGCATGTTCGTGATTTCTCTAAGATGCTTAGCAAGATTTGGAATGAAACGACGCAGAAAATTCATTTTACCATTAAATAACTGTATTTCTTTCTTGTTTCGGGGCTGTTCAATTTGCAAGATGGCTTCAACACGTGCAGGGTCAACATGAATGCCGTCTTTCGATATGATGTGGCCAAGGAGCTTGCCTTCATCCATGGCAAAAATACTCTTTTTCGGATTCAGCGAAATGCCATATTTTCTGCACTTCTAGAAAACAATTTTCAAATGATATACATGTTCTTCATCAGAATTCGAAAACACAGTTAGGTCATCAAGGTAAACAACCAAAAATACATCTTTCTCGTTGGCGAAATCCATGTCCATTGCACGCTGAAAAGTGGCACCTGCATTCTTCAAACCAAACGGAATCTTTGCATAATGAAACGTTCCCCATGGAGTGGTGAACGCAGTCTTGTCACGATCATCTTCATGCACTAAAATTTGATTATATCCTGAATAACCGTCGAGTAGTGACATCCTTGATGCTCCAACTACTCGCTGTAATATATGGTCCATTTTTGGAAGCAGATAATTGTCTTTTAATGATACCTTATTCAAATTTCTGAAGTCGATACATAAACGGATCTCACCTGTCTTCTTTCTCACGGGCACCAAATTTGATATCCAATCAGAAAATCTGATAGGCACAATGATTCCTGACTTATACAATATGTTTACCTTTTTTTCAATCGACGGTAGCAGCTTCGGATTGATTCTCCTCAACTTCTGACGGAAAGGCTTCTGATTTGGTTTGATAGGGATAGTATGTTGAATGATATTAGTGTCATATGTTTTTAGATCTGAGTAATCCCACGCAAAATCATCAGCAAATGAAGACAACAATCTCACATACTTCGCTCTTGCCTTTGGTGACAATGACTTGGATAACTTTACCATCTTGGGATTTTCAGCTGTCCCAATATTTACCTCCTCAACACCTTTTTCAGTCGGCCTCAATGTCGGTTTGCGGGCTACATCATCTTGATCAAAGAGTTCTTCTAAAGGAATCAATCCTTTAGGAATGATGTTATCTTTAAGTTGCAGCACTTCCATTTGATTTATTTGTATATCATAATTACCATCATCATGTTCTGTATCTATGGAGGTGTCTTTAAACTTACCCTTATTTTGCAGAAAATCACTAATCTCTTCATCATCCTGAAAAACTTGCCAACATCGCTGATTGTCTGGAACGGTGGGGCGGTGCTTCACATGAATCTCGAACTTGTTGCTGTAATTCATTGGGATTTTTAAATTGCTTGCTGCCTTAGCAAGTCCATCAGCAACACCATTTTGTATGCGAGGCACACATGTCAAGGTATGATCTGAAAATAACTTCAAAATGTCTAAAACTGCATTACAGTAAGCCCTCATGCGAGGATGCTTGGCTTGAAACTCACCCTTTACCTGCTTTATCACCAACTCTGAATCACCATAGACTGCAATTATTTTCTCTTTCAGATTTCTTAGAATCTTAAGGCCAGCAATCAGAGCCTCATACTCTGCCTCATTGTTAGAACAGTCAAATGCTAGTTTGTAGGAACATACTCTCACATTGCTGGGAACCTTATCCGGAGCGGAAAATGGACTACGAATCCAAACACCAATTCCAGCACCATCACTACCCACTACGCCATCAAAATCCATGGTCCAAAGACCATCTTCATCCTCCTCTAAGTGCTGAAATTGCGTCAGCTCTGTTTTTCCTGTTTGCTGCCCATTGTCTTTAGCTGATTGCTCAAGAGTATCTTGCTTTTCTCGTCTTTCTTTCTGCATAACTTCTCTAAAATTTTCGGTGATTTCTGGTATATCTTCTGCCTAAACTAATTGACTATCTATATCATTAAAACTATCAGCAAACAAAACAAATGACTCTAAGTCGGTATGCACATAATTTACAGGATGATTGATTGGTTTCTCCTTGCTTGTTATCATGTATTTCATCTTCTGCTCTCGATATAACTTTCTCATTTGACCGAAGACTATAATTGTAGCATAAGAAAAATCTAACTGTAGTGTACCTTTCAACTTTGCCCCCCAAGATCTAGAAAGGAGCATCCCAAATCGAGGAGGAATGTCCACCACAACCACATCCATCAAGACATTCTTCGCAGGAATTTGATCTAAACTTACAACCAAATATTTGATGAGTCCGATACATCTCACGCGGCTAGAATCAAATGAATACAAATCATGGTATTTCCTTGTAATATCTAAACCCAACTTTTCCACGATCGCCTTTGGCATAAGATTGTGCGAAGCACCAGAATCGAACATGGCATTGTGCAATACATATTCATGCAACCTCAAACTGATATAAAAGGGAGGAACATCACTGTCAGGGGACTCACCATCTAAAGCAGGCCCAAATATCAATTCAGGCTGATCATCCTCAATATTTACCGTGTCAAACATTGGATCAAAATTCAGAATTTTGGAAACTTGACCTCGATAGCTGCTGTTCTTCATAATTTCTGTCAAAGGAATAGATACCTTCAATTTGGAAATTTCATTTTCCAAACTAAAGGCTGAAACTCTTTCAACCTCTTTGACCGGAACTTCCTTCTTTTCAGCCTTATCCTTCATTATACTTTACTGATTTTCCTTTTCTGCTGATGATTATTTACTAGCTGCGGGATCAATGGTCTCTTTTCCTTTCTTCTGTGGTATAGGTGAATCCATCTTTGGTGCTGAAGCCTCTTTTCTTTTCTGAATTGGGTTTATGGGCACATCTCGGTTTCTCAATGAGTATTGCTTCTGTTGAGCGGACAAAGCATTCAGATATCCTCTTTGGTATTCATCTGATTCTTCCTCCAGATCTGCATCATTTGCTAAAATGAAATCCTCATCTTTCTGTGCAGCTGAACTTTCTCCATATTCTTCATCCTCAGTGATGTAAATGGGCAGATCATCGGGAGTAAAGAAATGGTTTTGCTCACCTACTACATCGTCGTCATCATTTGAATCTTGACTCACAAAATTCTGCAAAAGAGGAGTTTTAATTTGCTGCTGGGCTGCTGGCCACGGTAGTTGGGATTACGAATCTGCATTTCTGGCTTATCAAGCGTCATTCTTTTGAACATTTTTTCCATCTCATGAAGCAAGTACTGTTCTGATGCAGATGTGGAAGCTTCTTCTTTTATGGTCACTCTCTTTTCTGCTTTCAACCGGGCTCTCTTATCATTCAGATTCGCCTCAACACTAACATCAATCTTCTGCATATCTTCCAAGGTAGGTGGATCTCTGTCTCGTAGTGAATAAGCCATCTCCGGATCGAAACCGTCCGGGAATTTAAGGAGAGCTGACTTTTTAGACGGTCTTAAGTCATCTGGAATTGCATTATACACTGTATTGAATCTGATAATATAATCCTGAACGGACTCACCAGGATTACGCTTGATGCTGGTATACTCAGAGGTAATCTGCAGTGGATGTTTTTTCATCTCCCATCGATCTAAAAATTGTGTCTGAAGCTCTTGTAATGTATTGATACTTCCGGGCTGTAGAGCTCTGAACCATTTACGAACCTCACCTCCAAAAGTCTGGGCGAACAACCTCATGGACACATTTTCTTCATCTATTTCATGCAGGTCCAAGAAATCTGTCATTCTGACAATATGCTGTTGAGTGGATATACTCTGTGGAGTGCCATCAAATATTGGAATCTTACTCTGATAATCAGCAGGCATAGGATCCAAATTTGTAGGTAAAAAAAGGGGTGTGAATCTCGCAGCCATGGCTCTTGGCGGATTTATAATCTGCTGTCTCGAAGAAACAGGTGGAACGGGAGCAGTAGGTGAACGAGGTGTATGCGGTGGAGATGGAGGAGGAACTACTGCTGATTGCTGATCTGAGATCTCAGGCTGTACAGGAATGGTAGGGATAAAGAGAGGTTTAGTGGGAATCCGTGAACCGGATGCAATCTCAGATGGCCCAAGAGTTTGTGAAGCGAATTCAATGAATTCGGGAATGTTGGTTGCCACAATGGAATTTTGAAGATTCAGAATATAATTATCGATAGATCTATTTGCTTTCTCAACTTCTATATACTTGATGAACTCAGGATTGATGACGGTAGAACCAGTGGCACTTTCGGATTTGGTTTCAAACAATGATAACTCAAACTGATCGTCGAACTCAATATCTTCAATGTATTCAAAAACAGTGGGGTATGAGTGAGATTTGACCAAAGGAATAATGGGAGCTTCTCGACGGAAAATTCTTGGGATTAGGTTGGGGTTTTCATATACTGGAGGCAGATTTGGATCAGGATTTGATCTGGTATGCCTTTTTGAAGCTAGTGTATTGATTTACTCAAGAAAAATTCAAAGGACACAATAGATTATTTTCAGCCTATCGACTTCTAGACTCAATCATCCAAAGGTCTAGAACGAATAAGGATACTGGGGTGATTTAAAAATCGAGTGCTGCATTCACAAGCTAACCGGAGATCGACTAAAGCAGCATTTATCTACTTCCGCTTATGCATGGAAAAAGCGTTTCGAAAGCTACCTGGCGTGACTTCAGACTCCGTCTAAGACTCATGAAACAAACACATCAACAAGAAAACCATTGAGATTTGATTCCCCAGTATGGTCGCCACTATGTTAGCGCTCAAATCTACCTTAGGCGGAAATAAGGTAAAACTCAAGGCTACATCAAACCACGCTCATCCTCGTAGCTAGCCCTACGAGGACAGGAGAGGGCTCTCTCCGGGTCTATCTCGGCAAAAGGTCTTCAAAGGGGCTGAGATGACTTATAATGAATAATGAATACTGATTTTAGGCTAGTAAAGAGATAGGAATGTTTGATTTTGATTTTTTGGGTTTTTGTTGAAAAAATGGGAAAAACAATTTTGGGTCCAGGGATAAGGCCAGATCTTTGCAGAATTCGAGTTGGGGCGAGGTAGGCAGTAGTATTGATGCTTTTGATCAGGTGTATGGATGGATCAGAATGACAAGGAGCTGAAGAGGGAAAGGGAGAAAATGGAATCTCTCCAAACTGGCAAAAACATATAAAACTAAACAAATTTAAAGGCAGAGCACTGGAAACAATGGATTCAACCTCATTTACTCATTCATTTAGTTTCAGAAGCATAAGAAGGGAATGGCATACATTAAACATGAAATAAATTACAATAAACTGAGAGAAAACACCATCAAGAACTGAAAGCCACAAGAATCCCAACAGGTGCTGCAAAACCTCTGATCTTTCCTTAGCCAAAATATGAAAATATGTACAATAGTGTGCCAAAGTTTTCCCAAGAGTCCAACCTATAGAATGTCTCAGAAATTACATCATATAGACTATCCTAACCCCTTCCCATGTCTCTAGGGGTCGAATTCCTCCTTCTAGGAGCAGTTTCAACTAATTCTAAACAAGGAGCTAGAATATAGGCAGCCAAACAACTTGCCTCTAAAAGGAAGGAAATTGATTCTTACATTTGATTTTTACTTTTTTAGGAGTGAATCATCTAGAATAGGTAAAAGTGAATCAAATTTACATGCCAACCACCAAATTACATCAAGATAACTCAAAAATTACACCCACAAGCAAAACTTGTCCAACTGGCCGAAATCCTGAGCTGGAAGATGAAAAATTGAGCAAAAATCTCTATGCGTCGCGCGCCTGAGCTCTATGCGTCGCGCACCTTTAAACCTACTTTTGGGGCACTTCCCAGCATCAAAATCAAGCTCATGATAGCTTTTTGGAAATCCCTGGATGTCTGCTATCCAGCCCAAGTGGAATTTCCCAATTTGGAGCTCATTTTTCCCTCCAAAACTTCATTCTCCCAGAAGTACATGGTGCAAAAGGTGGCAGAAAGGTGGTTTTCATGGTGTTTTTGGCCCTTTTGATCATCCAGAACTTGGTGAAATGATTTGGCCATACTGGAGCATGCATAACTTACCATGAAAAACCCAAAAATATAAACTTTTCCTTCAGCAAGTGTCCCAATCATAAGCGCGCACGTCGACGCGCTACGCATTGGGCTGAAAAATCTGTTTTGAGACCAAAATTTTCCAAAATGACAAAAACTTCTTCAAATTTGCTCAAATTCAGAGCGAAGAACCTCCATCATGTATCATGCCCAGCCAATGAAGCCTCGGCCAAAATCCGGAGTGGATTAGGCCTCTTTCGCCGCTTTAGTGCTTCGCTCAACCTCCTCTTCAGAATCTTCATTTTTGCTTTGCAGACGTGCATGCGGGCCCAATAATGACCTTTCATGTGACGAAGCATGTCTTTGTCTCTATTGGCCTTTTCCAACAACTTCTCCAGATGAATGTTAACATGTGTGGGGCATGTCTCTCGCTCAATTGGTGTCATGTAGTCGGGTCTCTTCCGGGCCAATTGTCGATCTTCACGGATTCGCCGCAGCTCAAAAAGTGTGTGATGATCTTCTAGCTGTTTGTTACGTTGCTCTAGATATTTTATCACCCACTGAGCTCTCTGCAATTTCTCTTTCAGCGTGTCATTCTCGGCCTTTTTCTCCTGGATGATCTCTTTCAGCTTCGAGCTAGGAGAGCTCGCATCAACATCGATGAATGTGAAATCAGTGTCTCGACCGCCTGATGGGCCCTCATCGTGCATAGGCCTCTTGCCTCTGTCCTAAATCTGTACCTGTGCTGAAGAAGAAGGCAAGACCCCTTCCACCCTTGGTGGAGATAATACTCGTGCTGCTGCTGAAGTCAACGAGACCCCTTCCACCCCGGGTGGAGATAGTACTCGTCGTGTAGCTGCAAATAAGGCCCTGTGGCCTCGCTGGTATGTCACATACACTGGAGCACTGATATGCTCGGTCTCAGGAATGTCAATCTGATGTGAAGGCTCTCCCTCATCATGAACTACCTCGGGAGACGGCTGTGGCGCTGCGAAGAAGTCAGGGGAGATGAAATCCTCCCAAGTAATGCCCTGCTGTGTCAACTGATGTACCACCATGATTTTGATCAGCGCGTAATGATATATGTTGCTATGCTACTGTGCTGGGGTCTTCTTCTGTACAAGAAATTTCATCCTCTCTATGTTGTGATACATGAATTATGGAATGCTCATCATATGTACCCTCATGAAATGCATCAACAAACGGACATGGTACGCATAGAGACGCGAGAATCTGCCCTCGCAACTGAAATATCGAATGATGAGTTTCATCAATGGTGCAAAATCATCCTTCAGAAATCTGAAAGGAAATACCCTGCTCAGCTGCCTCATAAACCCAGGTTTGATGTATGGCTCATAGTAGGATTTCTCTAGCTGCTGTCGTTTGTTCCATTCCTCTCCTATGTTTGGTATTCGGGTGGCCTGAGCAATGGTCTCTAGTGACAAAATGAAGTTAACCCCGACAAGGTTTACACGGCCATCATGTAAATGTAGAACAAATAGACGAGCTAGCTCATGATGATGTTGGGTTTGTGAAATCATCTCACAGTATTGGAAACATGACTGATGCTGAAAACAATCCATTGCAAGCGGGCAAGCCTGCAATTGAGCCAAAGAAGTAGGCTCCTCCCTGACATGCCTACCACTTTTTCCACTTTTGTGAGACCTCCGTGGCACATTACCCTCTGCTGTGGAATCACTGTCATACTCCTGGTCATAAACTGAATCCGTCTCTGACATGGCTTTGAAATCAAGATGTTTGCAATATATATGTTGATATAGGTATAGTGAAAACAAGAGTTCAGTGTATGCTCAAAACCCAAATGTGTCACATGTGTATCAAAGTGTTATAGGAAAGCCACAGTGGTAATGGCTCTGTCAAATGAGTTTGCATGAAAAACAGTCACTGCTTTGATCATAAGGGGATTTGACAAGTGAGTAGAAAAGAGTGTAATGTGGGGGAAATAACAATCAGAAACAAAAGTGACAATAGCCCTTGCAGTGTTTGACAATGTCAATGGAGGATGTAGACAAGTGAAAATGGGACTATGTCATAACACGAATGATAAACAGTGTGAAAATGACAATGGCAATAATAATGACAGCAGTGATGTAATGGCAACGAGAGAGCGTGAGGCTAAGGTAAATAATGAGCAAGGACACCACTGACAGTAGATGCATGAGCATATATATCAACAACACAAGTTTGCAAACCCCCACACAATCACTAACATTTGTTTCAAAACCCTAAGAAGTGAATTTGGAAATAAACATAGGGTTTACGTTTCTCCACATAAAACACTTGTTTCTCCACTTTCAAAACACCATAATCATGTCCAAAATTCACTGAGAAAACGTGAAGAACCTACTTGCAAGCAGTTTGAGGCAATTTGGCATGAATCTGGGCGAAGGAGCAAAAATTTCCGGCCCTGATATTCTACGCGTCGCGCGCTTACCTAGTGCACCGCGCGCAGGATGTGCATCGCGCGCGTGCAAATTGCACGGGCCTGTGAAGCCCAGTGCGTCGTGTGCTTCTTGTGCGTCGCACGCCTCCTCTGTGCGCCGCGCGCACTTCCACCTCTAGTCCACGGTTTTGAAAACGAGTTTTCGCCCTTCAACTTCACCAATTTCAAACTCTGGCTTGGGAATTTGTGAAACTGAGTTGTCCTCCATGGTTTATATATGTTGAAAAATATCTCATAAAAATAAAATTTGATTTAAATTTGCTCCATAACCCACTTTGTAATGTTTGGCAATTTTGGCACTTTATCACTTAATACAATGCTGTCTTTTGGCTTTTCATTATTTTTTCTGAGTCTTGGACTGATGAAATGTCTTGATTCTTGCAGGGATTTTGGCATTTGGGCTTTGGCAAAGACCAGAGGCTTGCTTTGAATTTCTTATGGTGGATCAAATACACAATTATTACAAAAAATGAAATTTGACAATTTCTAGTTCCAAAACAGAGTTTTGGACTAGAAATGTCTTGAAATGTTTTTGAGAATAAAAATATAAAATAAGAATCCTTTCGAAACCAACCTCATGGCCTGCGGGCTTTTATTACATGTATCAAAAGACTGAAAACCCTAGACTCTAGGACTAAAGACTCTTTTTTGACGAAAATAGTCATTTATGACCATGAATGAAGTGACCTGAACTTCAGTGATTTTTGAGGAAATTTAATTAGCCCTGCAGGTACAAGCATGAGAAAACACAAGACGACCAGACCCTCTCGTCAGTAAATGGCATGCCCCTAGTGAAATGTAACGAAGTGGAATGAGAGAGACACCTAAAAATGATATGCAAAAAGTGAAATGATCTCTGACGGAGGGCTGTAAGGACCGACTCTAACAAGGTGAAGTTGCATGGCTTCACGGATGCAGATTTGGCGAGAAGCCCAATAGAGAGAAAGATCACATCAGGAGGGATTTTCAATATCGGATCTATGGTAGTTTCTTGGTATAGCAGGAAACAAATATCCATGGCACTCAGTTCAGATGAAGCGGAATACATGGCAGCAAGTCTAGCTGCATGTGAGGCTATCTCGATGAGGAAGATCTTGGTTGGTTTGTTCGGTTCACATTTAGATCCCACAGTGATTCATTGTGATAATCAGAGTTGCATTAAACTCTTAGTTAATCCTGTGTTTCATGATATATCTAAACATATTGATATCCGGTATCATCATATCAGAGATTGTGTGCAGTGGAAGATCATGTTGCTTCAGTACATTCCTACTGAGGATCAGGATGCAGATATTCTGACGAAGGCGCTCACCAGGAGAAAATTCGAATACCATAGAGGCAGGATTGGGGTGAAGGATAATCCTCATTCTTTTGAGAGGAGCAGTTGAGATTCAACAAGATGATGAGCTTAGTGAAAAGAGTCGCCTTCACTAAGTGGGCAGGCTATTTTTGGTGCAAGTCTATTTTTAGACATGATGTTCATATTTTAGAAGTTGTAGGATGCTATTTGTGGATGGTTGATCAAGTTGGAAAAATAGATGAAATTCTATTTTTATAATATTGGGCGAAGTCTATTTATAGATCGTCAATCTAAAAATAGATGCATGTCGATTATTATTAGCTCTTAATAATAATCAGACTCTAAACAACAACTTATTCTCTTGGAGCACTTCAGTTCAGTGCAAAGATGTGACACATCAGATGATATAAGGAATTACGCTATTCCTAAGGGTTTACTGGAGCTAATGCATGGAGGACTCAGTTAGAACTCAAGTGGCAGAGTTATGACACAATTGGAAGAAGTAGTTATGGAGTTGTATTCAGTTTAACTCAGTTAGACTCAGTTGAGCTAGTTGTATCTAGTCTAACTAATTGATACACTAGTGAGAATGGAGTGAATTCATTAATTAATTAATTCATAAATAATAAATCATTAATCAACTAAACAATACATCAGTTAACTACAGTGCATGGTAGTTTCAGTGGAGACCAGTGGAGAGATAGGTGAAAGGGCAAGATAGACTATTTTTTGTGACTATAGTGATGCATTGATTGCATCACACACACATTGGAGTTGCCAATGAGGATTGCGTAGTCAAGGATGGAGTAATTCGAATTCATTCAGAGCTATTCTTCAGCAGAGATTGTGTAGTGGAGGTAGGCTAGCAGGTGGCAAAGATCGGTGCATGGATTTGCAAGATTTGGCTTGATTAGTGTATGATGATTGTACTGTACTGAGGGCTTGTGATAAGCTTTTTATGCTTGTATAAGATTGTCATATGATCTCCATGTTATATAATATGTAGTTGGGGTTTTCAGCTTCAAGCTTTCTCAGTTAAAAACTGTGTTATGTGCGATTGAATATTTTTGTTTATGCTTCACATGTGTGTGCAATTAATTTTTCCGCAAAAGATTAACAAGTGGAATAGATTCAGTATCTTGCATAAATTTAAATAGTGTAAGATCAGGTGGATCTTGGACATATGCATGCTTAGTGCATATAATTTCTACATAACCTTCTTGAATCTTGTCTTCTTTCTCTTTTTGAAGCTGCAATGTGATGCCATCCACAAATTCTTATGCCCTTCAATTCTAGATTGCATTTATAATTTTACCTAAGTTATTTTAGGACTTCCTCAATCTTCTTGGAAATCTCCTCTTCAAGTACTTTGGTAGTCTCTTAATCCAATATCTTTGTATTTTTCATGATTTCAGCCATTCTTCTTTTGTTCTTCCAATCTCTTGACACCATATAGTAGTTTTTTTTATAATAATATTGTAATCTATACATTTCTTCATCCTTGTGTTTTCCCATCTTTCCTTGATTTAAGTTCTTAACTTCTTTAATGAGTGACCCATTAAGTGATTGCAACATACATAATTGATCACACATATTCTTATAATCTTCTTTTAATTCATCCTTATCTTTCTATAATTTGGAAATTTCTTCTTTAGCTTCATTGAATTCATCATTAATTATATACATTTATTCTATTTTTGAGTCATTTATCTATATTTTTAGAAAAAAATTCAAATACTTCCCATGTGTAGTTTCATCTAATATATATTTATCAATACTCATCGACCATTACCAAGCTTCACCATCAAAATAATGGCTTCCCTTATAAGGATTCAAATCAGTTTTCTTTATCCTCATCAACCATTCCATGGGATTGATTTCATGTTTATAATTATTTCTGCTGAAGTTAGTTATTATTATTTATTATTAATTGAGGTATAACATATAACCTCATCAAATAAAATCAATATATTATCAATAAAGATCTCAAATACTTATGATCCTTTTCCTAAAATATTCTCTCCTATTTTCTCTTTTCATTGGATTTTGATCACCTCAAACAAACATCCGAATCAAAAGTTTCTATAGTTTTAAATTACCATACCTTTTAGAATGTTTATTTGGAGCTATCATACTAGCCAAACTATCTCCAAGTGTGTAATATTCCCAATTAGCCCAAGCTAATGGGAATATACAATTTTGTTTTACTTTTCTGTCTCATGAATAAAATTGTGAAGGAGGATCAATAAAAATCCTAAACAGCAAAATAAATCAATGCTCAATGTGAACAAAGCTAAATCTGAGTTATTTTCATAAACACACTTAATTGGGAAATAGGTTGGATCAATTGACTGGGTCAACAAGACCAAATCAACAACGTTTTATAGATGCAGTGTATCTCGTAGAGGCACAATGCAGTCCATGTTGGAGGCCACTCACGTGAATGAGGCTAATTCATCAAGATGGTTTAGGGTTTGGCAAGATTTCCACATTATAAAAGAAAGAGGAGAACACCTAGGAGGTTGTTGAACATATTATCTTGGAAGGATTTATCTGTTTAGACACTTCTCATTCTCTGGTTGTTTATATGAGAAAAATGTTGTTTAGCACTAGGTGTTCCTGATCGAGAATCCCACCTCTTTCCCTAAGAGGCCTCTTGGAAGAGTCTTGAATTTCTTGGTCCACTATCAGGAATTTGGCCAAGCTTCTTCTTCCAACTACAACTCAGATCCTGTTGAGGGTTTGTTTTTCCTTGTGAGCAGCAACAAGTGGAGGCTAGATCTATGCAGATCTAGACCATACTAGTGCATCTTTTCAGTGGGAAAGCCTTATATTCCATTGGAAAGAGTGTATTAGCTATCTTGAGCTTCAGATCTAAAACTTGGCATCAGGACAAAGTCTACATCAAGCCTACAACGTGTTTTATCTCCCTGTACTGCGTTATTTTGCAAGTGAGAAGTTGCAGGGTATTTGGAAACTATTTGGAGGAGAGATATCTGGTGTAAAGGAGCCTTCCTTGCACTATGGTGATCCATGGATTAGCCATCTAATCCATGTATGTTTTAGATCTGATATATTCTTTGATCCATCTGCTTCAGAAATTCTGAATCATTCTGCAGATCTACTGCAGTAGATCTCAGATCTACTCTTTGTGCTTCATGTATTACTGAATACCCCAAAGGGGATGTAAAATAGAGACAATCTAATGTATAGATCTAATATAGATCTAATATTTTGTACAAATATCTGTCCTAGATCTGAGTTGTAACCTGCAACTGTTGTTTACTCATAAAAATAATGATGTCAAGTCTTTGCAGTGAAATACATTGTTGCAGCACCTCTTTTAGAGGGTTTTTTCTCCATAAAAGTATCTTTCTTTCTCCTGTACATTGATTGGGCTATACTATAAATCTGATTTATCATTGTATCAATTATTTTTAAGCTATCATATTGGCCTACTGCTACTGCTATCAAGAACTACGTTATTTTCTGAGCAGTGTTCTTTTGTATTGCTGCAGTCCCTTCTTTGGGTAGTTTTCAAGCCTACCTAGGTGTGGGAGATCTGTTTAACCCACCTAGAGAGATTTATTTCTGATCTCTTCTTGGATTTAGGTCTTAGATACTCAGATATGAGGAATCCAAGGGCTTATTTCAAGATCTATATCTACCATTCCTGAGAAATGCATTTTTCAGGCATGCTTTGCTAGCAGTCCCGATTTTGGGATATTACAGTGGTATCAAAGCATATTTTTTGGCACAACTTGTGCTTTTCTTACAAATCCAATATGTCTCCATAAGGGGAATAACCTCTCACTGACAGAGAGGAGAGGTACCAAATAAGAAGACAAAATAAATATTACATAGAGGAGAAAGAGAAGAAGGGTGAAACCCCTTTATCTGGAAGGATCAAAAGAGAAGAGTTTTCTAACACTCCTTATCAAGCTATGCATGAGATGAAGGAAGAGATATAGGGAATGAGAGGGGAAACACATGTAGATCCCTCAAAGATATTCTCATATCAAAGAAGCCCCAGTACCTCTTATTATGTGTGTGAGCATTCAGCCACACAACCTGATCTACAACGCTGCAACATGCCCACTTTCTTGTCAAAGGAAGGAGGAGGATAAGGGACACGAAAGGAGGAAACTCTTGGTGAATATCTCAAAGAGTATGAATCTCTATCAAAGAGATTCAAAGAGCATCTCAATTTTCCAAAGTTCTGTCAGCTTAAGGGAGAAAGGAGATCCTACAGCTATAGTAGAAGAAGAGGGTGCATGCAGCCCACTTTAGGTAGATTTTCTCTACCTATTTTTGATGGATCACCTAAGAGCTCAGCCCAATCCTGGGTAGGGCAGCTTGTGAAATATTTGTAGTTACATCAAGTCTTAGAAGAAGAAGCCATGAAGATAGCAGTGCTGCACCTCCAAGGTAAAGCATATGCCTGGTGGTTATTTGAGTCTTCTTCATTGAAAAATGTAAACATCTCTACTTATGAAAAGTTCAGTAGGAGGTTACTGAAAAGATTTTATTCTATGCCATCTGGATTTTCTGTGGGTGAACAAACTAAGCCCAAGAGATCAGAACCTTTGCATGAGATGGAAAGATCCATGAAGATAACTCCATTTCAGAACATTGTTGAAGGGGTTAAATATCTGCTACATGAATTGCCAAGGGAAAAGGCCCCACTTTAGCAAGAACCTTCTTCTCAAGAAGAAGACATGAGTGTTCATTTTTCAAGGAGAGATCAAGAAAAAGGATCTCTTATTGATGAGGCATACTCCATTGATGAGGAGAAGAAAGAAGAAGAACTGAAAGGTTCCTCCAGTGCTGTGACAGTAGGAGGAGATCTAATTCTATTGAGAGATGGAGATGAAGCCATTGCTTCTACCAAGAGGGCTCTTGTATCTTTTCAAGAAGGCCCCAAGGATCCTATACATGAAGAGGATGAGCAACAAGTGTCTATGCTAGTAGGCAATAGGATAGAACAAAGGAAGGGTCACAACGTTGTCATAGAAAGACATGATCCACTAGTGCATGAAGAAGGGAAGGGAGAAAATGTTCCAATAAAGAGAACTCTTGCATATTTAAGAGTGACATCACATTATCATGGGACTTCAAAACATAGATCAGAGGTGAAATTACATAGTGGGAGTAAGGAGATGTTGATCCTATTTGACAAGCATGTAAAGATTAACCATGAGGCATCACTGTCTTATGGAAAAACACCTAGAAGACCACCTGATTCAGAGTTGGTGAAAGGTGTATCACATCTTGGTGTTCCACTCATGAATCCAAGAAGGATTGGAGCATTATAAGACAAAGCTACAACGTTGGGAGGCTTGGGTAAGCTCAAGAAGAAGGGAGATTTTTTTCCCTTATCGTCACCACCCACTTTCATATCTGGATCTGTGCTATGGGAGGAGAAAAATGGAAGGATAAGCCTTCCAACACACACCTTTGACATAGGATATGTCAAGGAGGAGATTAGCAACATGACAGACATTTCTATTGATGCATCATCTGCGCTGTCATTGTTGAACAGTCTAGATTTGTGTATGAAATCCTGACTTCTAGTGGATTATTCCAATGATCTGCACACTTGTACCATACTTGATGACCAGCTGCATGAAGAGGGCTATTTAGTCCAAGAAGAGGTCATATATTATCATGGTAGAGTCTTCTTGTCTAGAGCCTCCAAGCTCAAGAAGAAGATACTACAAAGAGCTTTACAAAGAGTTATGTTTCAGCCATATGTACTCAATGAGGATCTACAACATCATCATGAGAAGCTTTGATTGGGAAGGCTTGAAAGAAGACCTATATTAGCATTTTCAAATATGCATGAAGTATGTGGAGTTGGGGCAGCAATATAACTCCATAAAGGGGTTATTTCAGCCATCTCTTCCTTCCCTGGGAAGAGGAGAAAGATCCATGCACAACTCCATGTGTATGAGAGGTATTGATGGTGAGGAATCTGATTATGTAAATCAAGTTTTATTTTATGATTATACATATTCTTTCACCATGTTTATGCAGGCCATGGCTCCAAGGAGGAGTGATATATCATGTAAATTTAATGCAGAGAATGGGCCACTCAAATTTCTAAATTTGGCCACTCCCTTGACGAACAAAGGGAGATTCTCTATCATGATGGGTGCTTCTCTAAGGCACCAAAATTATCTCACACTTTCAGCCAAAGTGATATGACATGGGAAAAAAGTAAGTGGTGGGAAGACCACTTACCACATCTTGATCTAATGCAGGAAGGAGATGCCCCGCACTGGTACCATATGTGGGACTATGACCCACCTCCTCTTGTTAAAATTTATGTTTATGTAATTGTAATTTTGCTTCCATACATGGAAGATGTACTTGTCCTATTTTTGGAATTGTATGGAGGAAGAATAGGAGGCATGTGTGTACCACATGGGATGGAGACTTTATTTTTATAATTTGTTACATATTTCAGGGAGAGTAGGGGTTCAGCCATGTTTGTTTCACTGGCATTCTTGACACCTTGTGGGATGGATTATGTACATCTCATGATGATTTTGGAGAGACAACTCATGGAAGGATGGATTGGTGAACACTCAGCTTATGTAGAGAGTTGGATCCTTGATGGTGTCACCAATGGGGAAGGAGAAGTGTTGCAGCACTCACCCTATCAGTTGCTTGAGGACAAGCAACATTTTGGATGGGAGGACTGTAATATTCCCAATTAGCCTAAGCTAATGGGAATATACAATTTTTTTTTACTTTTCTGTCTCATGAATAAAATTGTGAAGGAGGATCAATAAAACTCCTAAACAGCAAAATAAATCAATTCTCAATGTGAACAAAGCTATATCTAAGCCATTTTCGTAAACACACTTAAGTGGGAAAGAGGTTGGATCAATTGTCTTGGTCAACAGGACCAAATCAACAGTGTTGTCTAGATGCAATATATCTCCTAGAGGCACAACGCAGTCCATGTTGGAGGCCACTCATGTGAATGAGGCTAATTCATCAAGATGGTTTAGGGTTTGGCAAGATTTCCACATTATAAAAGAAAGAGCAGGAAACCAAGGAGGTTGTTTAACATATTATCTTGGAAGGATTTTTCTGTTTAGACACTTCTCATTCTCTGGCTGTTTAGCTGAGAATAATGATGTTTAGCACTAGGTGTTCCTGATCGCAAATCCCACCTCTTTCCTTGAGAGGCCTCTTGGAAGAGTCTTGCATTTCTTGGTCCACTATCAGGAATTTAGCCAAGATTCTTCTTCCAACTACAACTCAGATCCTATTGAGGGTTTGGTTTTCCTTGTGAGCAGCAGCAAGTGGAGGCTAGATCTATGCAGATCTAGACCATACTAGTGCCTATTTTCAGTGGGAAATCCTTCTATCCCATTGGAAAGAGTGTATTAGCTATCTTGAGCTTCATATCTACAACTTGGCATCAGGCCAAAGTCTACGTCAAGCATACAGCGCAATCTATCTCCCTGTACTGCATTATTTTGCAAGTGAGAAGTTGCAGGGTGTTTAGCAAATATTTGGAGGAGAGATCTCTAGTGTAAAGGAGCCTTCCTTGCACTATGGTGATCCATGGATTAGCCATCTAATCCATGTATGTTTCAGATCCGATCTATTCTTTGATCCATCTGCTTCAGAAATTCTGAATCATTCTATAGATCTTCTACAGTAGATCTTAGATCTACTCTTTGTGATTCATGTATTGCTGAAGACCCCAAGGGGGATGTAAAATAGAGACAGTCTAGTGTACATATCTGATATAGATCTAATATTTTGTACACAGATCTGTCCTAGATCTGATTTGTAACCTACATCTACTATTTACTCATAAAAATAATGTTGTCAAGGCTTTGCAGTGAAATACAATGTTCCAACACCTCTTTTAGAGGGTTTTTCTCCATAAAAGTCTCTTTCTTTCTCCTGTACATTGATTGGGCTATACTGTAAATCTGATTTATCATTGTATCTGTTATTTTTAAGCTAACATATTGGCCTATTTCTACTGCTATCAAGAACTTTGCTATTTTATGGGCAGTGTTCTTTTGTATTACTATAGTCCCTTCTTTAGGCAGTTTTCAAGCCTACTTAGGTGTGGGAGATATGTTTAACCCACCTAGCAAGATTTTTTTATGATCTCCTCTTGGATTAGGTCTTAGATAATCAGATATAAGGAATCCAAGGGCTGATTTCAAGAGTTGTGGCAGACATTCCTAAAAAATGTGTTTTTCAGGCATGCTTTGCTAGCAGTCCCGATTTCGAGATATTACAAAGTGTAAGTCAAATTTTTGGCTTTTTTATATTGATAATTATTCTTTACAATGTCATATTTTACTAAAATTTATCTTCCAAGTGAAATTTTTTGTAACTTTCTCCAAAATTTCACATTTTAATCCCTTTCCTAACAATGAACTTGTGCACCATGCCTGATCTGGAGATCAAATAGAGGCTAAAAAATGAATGTGCTAAGAATATCACAAAACTAGTGCCAAATCTTAGTGTTTTTCGTCCTAATTACAACATTTCTTGAATCACCTCAATCTGAGGTTGTATGAGAAAGTTAAGATGTTCTGAAGTTTTTTATCAAAAACCAAAAAGTCAACCAACAAGGTTAACTAGGTTGCTGACGAGGCAGTCCATACAAATGATGTCATCTACTAATTATGTAGGGTATGATGTTAGACAAGCTAATTTAGTGTTGATACGTGGCAACACCATACATGTTGGGATGGTGAAATTTCATCGGTTGAAGGGTTTGAAGTGGCCCAATGAGAGGGTGCCACACAACCCTTTGTGATTGGATAAATTTTTTATAATAGGTCCAAGGGCTTCAACAGGGTTCAACCCCTAGACCTACCAAAACACAAATAAATGCCCTACTTCCAAGCCACAACCATGAGTCATAACACACTACGGTCGTCGATTATATTTGAAATAACATGGTCGGTGTTTTTGGGGGGAGGGGTAGGGCACATTGCCCCAACCCCCAATCACACAGTGGAACATACGACCATATGCGTAGGTGGGGCAGGGTTAGTTGATTATCCCTATCCCCTGGTTAGGTGCCCTACCACATGACTAAAGGCAGAGGCATATGTGGAGGGGCCAGGTGGTTAAGCCCTAGCCCTAGTCACATTTATTTCCCATGGGACTGACCACATTGAGGTAGAGGGTTCAAAGGCTGAGGCAGGCATGTGGCCCAGCCCCTGGCCAATTAGAACCAATATGTGCAATTTCGAGTGCTACAAACTATGGTTTGATGCATGGTGCTAGGCCATGAACATATGTGGCAATGTGACCACATGTAAGGTCTAGAAATTCAATGTTAAGGCCTTATGGCACATTTTAAAGAGGTGAAAAATTACACCTTTTGCGGCAAGAATTATGCCTGTCCTAAGAGAAATTGTTGCTAGAAATATTGTGTAAAGGTGGAATTCATAGAAGGAATATCGGGTTTTTACAATTTGTAGGACATATAGTAGAGCTTGGTTCCAAGATGCATATATTTCTTAGTTTTTAACCTTTTTGAGATCAAGAAGAGCCTAGATAGGGGTTTTTGAGTGTCTTGAACTTAATAGAAGCCTCATATTTATGATTTGAGCAATGTATGATGGAATTTTTTCAAATTAAATTCCTTTAGTGCTAGAGACATGGAGATTTTAGAGGCTAGATTGGGGCATATTTGAATATGGAAAAAGCCTAATCAAAGTTTTTCCAACCTTCTAGTTTCATCTGCAGTAGTTGTTACTCTAGTAGAGAAGCTATTTTAAGTATTCTATCAATGTGATTATGATCTAGGTGGCTCCAAATACCTTCAAGAGACCAAGAGGGCTCATAAATGGTCAAAATTCAAAGTGGTCAGATTTCTCTCGAAGCAGGTTCAGATTTAAGTGCTCGTCACCCTAATTCCAATGGTGTGAACAAATCTCCAATCTGAGCCCATATGGAGAAGTTAGAGCGAGTCAATTTTTTGGTCAAAGTTGGGCAGTGGGCCAGGTTTACATGTCCCACAAATTCACCATCAACCGACAGGGAATTTAGCTCCCGAAAACAGGCGAAATTGTGGCCTTGTTAATTTTCCCAAAGACCCTTATTTTCGTAATAGTAAAAAAACAACAATTTGTTATAAAAAACGAAAAAATATGAAAATAGGGGTGGTGGGATGCCACCCCCACATTGATCCACATTTCGTTAAAAAATCCGTTGGGGGGCAGGCTGTCAACCCTGCCACCCTGCCGGAACCCGTCAAATAACAAAAACAAACAACGCTTTGTATAGGGGTTAGGTCAGGGCCGTGAGTTGTGGACACAACCCACCCAATAAGTCATGGATGATATAACAAAGGTGGACCCAGCGGGAGTTGAACCCGCCTGACCCATGTGGGCCAGCCCCCAACGGGTAGCCCCATAAATGAAGGCAACAAGCATGCCAGCCAACCAAACCACCAACCAAAACTAATGCCAAACCAATTGTTATACGCACCAATAAAAAAATAACATATGCGAATATTCAACCAAAACTGTCGGGCTATAAAAATATGTCCAAGCACTATTTCAATTGGAGTGGGATTCGAACTCGGTTCTCCACCCAACCAATAAAATACGTCATCGTTGAGCCATGGGGCTTGACCTTGGTGGCTCTGCCACCCACTTTATCTAAATCCTCATTTCTACAGTGCGTCCAGCAGGAGGACCAACACAAATTTCCAGGTTTATTATTATTTTATTGCAAGAGGGTGAAACCACGAGCCATAGGTACAGTGGAACCATGACCAAGGGAATCTTGAGGGCATCATGAAGATTCCTTGAGGCCCCAAAGTTGCAGGAGTCACAATTCGACAAAATTTATGTCGATTTTACATCTCTCAGCCACAAGAACTCAATGGAGATGTTCGTTTTAGCAGCAGAGCTTCCTATTTTTTAGCCATTTTCCAGATTGGAGTGATAGTGTCATATTCGTAAGTGTGGACAGTCAATGCTATGCCCCTTGACACCATGAATTCGATGGTGCAACCAAATTCAACAACTGAGCATCCGCTTCTTCAACCAACTTTAGGGGTTGAGGAATATGTATTTTGATCATGTGCCTCTTTTTGCTGTGAGATGTATTATAATTGCTAGATCCTTACTTGATTCATGTTGCGAGATCTTTATTTTTCTTCATGTGAGATTATGTCATGTTGATCGGAGGTCCATTGTGAGTTAGAGTTCATGTAGCAGAACATCTCATGGAGAGGCAGGCCATTCATGTTGAGGGCACATCTCTTTGTATGACATAGAACATCGTCCATGTACATCTCACGATTTATGGCACAGATGAAGTGGCCTACCCCATTTTGATATCGGGCCCAGATACGTAGCCCCCACTGGGTGAACTCCATTATCAACATCTTGTGTTCTTATGTTTTTGATGGTTGTATTGTTTCCTCTTGCTTAAGCATGCATATGTGTTCTTTTATGCACTTTTAAAATGCAATTCTAACAACATCACATAAGTAAAAGATCATGGGTAAATCCAGTAGCTGATGGACCCGAATTAGCTTATGAGTAAATCCATTTTCAACTCTTCATTGTGAAATATTTGTATGTTTATTCTTTTTTATTTAAGGTGGAGTAAAAGGACCTATTATGAAAGAGTCTTTTTTCTGTTGACAATTATGACTTCTTATAGGGAGTCATGTTTTTTACTGAGAATTCTTAGTATAAGAATGTTTCTTCGTAGGAGAAAAAATGTCACTCTAGAGTCATAAATTTGTAATGTGGTTATGTTCTACTAAAATCAATATTGATAACTAGACATTAGAGCAGGGTCTGGAGACGTAGCTTATCAGGGTGTAGAAATTACCGGATTCTCTTGATCTAACAAAGTAATCTTATGTTAAATACATAATCCTTCCACTTAATTATTTGCAGAAATTAAATCACTAATTACAAACACATTTGAAGAAAATAAATCACACATAAACATAGTTTTTTAAAGGGAAAGCTTAAAGCTAAAAACCCCAACTATCATATATTATGTATATCAATGGATCGTGTAATAATCTCATACAAAGCTTAGTACATCAAGCTCTCAGTACAATCAACAATCATTACACACTGTCATGCAAAAATTGCATATCTATGCACCAATTTCTTGCCTCCTAATAGCCTGCCTCCTCTGCGCAATCCCTACTGAAGAAGACCCCTGAATGAATTCAAATTGGCCTTGACTTGACTGCGCAATCCTCATTGGCATCTCCGATGTGTGTTAGATGCATTGAATGCATCACTATAGTCACAACAAATATTCCATCTCACCCTTTCACCTATCTCTCCATTTGGTCTCCACTGGAACTGACATGCAAGTAGTTACCTGTTGTATTTGTTCAGTTGTTAGTGAGTTATTGGTCGTGAATTAATTAACTAATTAATTCACTAAACTCTCACTAGTGTATCTTTCAGTTAGACTAGATACAACTAGCTCAACTGAGTTTAACTCACTTAACTGGGTTAAACTAAATAACAACTCCCATAACTACTCTTCCAACTCTGTCACATTTTTTCCACTTCAGTTCTAACTGAGTCCTCCATGCATGAGCCACCAATAACCCTAGGAATTGTGTAATTCTTTTAGACCACTAATTTGCCAAATATGTTCACTGAAATAAAGTGCTCCAGAGAATAAGTTGAAATTTATTATCGGATTATTATTAAGGGCTAATAATAATCGAAATGCATCTATATTTAGATTGACGATCTATAAATAGACTTCGCCCAATATTCTAAAAATAGAATCTCATCTATTTTTCACATTTGACCAACCATCTACAAATAGCATCCTGCAACTTATAGAATATGCTCACCATGTCTAAAAATAGACATACACCTAAAAATAGTTGTTACACCATTTTTTCGTCATCTAACATGTTACTATCAGATGGACCTAAGTACACCATGTAAGACCAATTTTACCCTAAGTAAAATTGCTTTCACTATGAAAAATAACATAGTAGACCACCTTTATTAAGTTTTTTATGCTCTAAACAGGAAACCCCATGAGGAAATATTAAATAAATCTACATTTATTTGATTTTACTCAAGGAATAATTAGTTAAACAACAATTTAATTAATATCCCTAGTCATATTTAACCCAAAACAAGAAAATTAATTAGATAATTAATTATTTATCTTATTATTTTCTAGGAATAATTATTTAAACCTTATTTAAATAATATTCCTTGTTAAATTTGACTAAATCACTCTTAAATAATTAAATAAATCATTATTTATTTTATTATTGCTCAACCACATCCTTAAAATAATAAATAAATCATTTGTTTATTTATTATTTACAAATAAAGGGATTTGACCCAAGTCAAATTCTTTTTCCCTCCAACAAATATAATAAAATATTCCATAAAAGTTGGATCTTGATTTGGTTAATAATATTTTAATTATGCACCAATATCTAGACTAACTCAATATTTTGTTATAAATAGAAGGGTTTTTCCATTCATTCACTACCTTTTTTTGCCTAAAGATCACTATGGATCTATACTTTTGGTTTGACTTTGATCCACCATCATTGTCATATTTTTCTATCTTTTTGCTTGTGATCTCCCTTTGAGTTCCATTTTTGTCTGGGTTTTCCACACCATCAAGAGAGAGGAATTTTAGATCTGAAGTGATGAGGGCTTACAAGAACCCATCCCATTGAGGAGAACTGGTAACATCCTTCTATGTTTTCCTCCCAGGTGCACTTAATATAAAATTCATTCAACATATCCTTGTCTTGTCTATTGGATGCATGGAGTAAATCTCGTATTTATTTACTACTTAATATCTTTTGATGCATAGATCTATATTTTTGCAACGTTTATCTTGATCACCAAATTAGGGTTGTTTGTTATACACAGCTAAAGTGGTCTTTTTTCATACACTTGCAATTAAGATTCATACTAACAACTGGTGAATCCACACGGGTTTATGATTACGATTGCTATCATTTTTCAAACCCCTACATATCCAACTGCATCAAACCTTAGGATTTATCTTTAAATTATTGTTTTTCTTTTCTTGATGTTGTTTTTAACCTATAAAATCCTAAAACATTAAATATTCTAACTTCTGTGTGTTTTCGGACCTATTGCACAGGTGACAGACATCAGCCGCAGCTGAGAAGACAAATTCTCTTGAAACCTGCTCCTGAGAGTGTCGGAAGTGCAGACTACACATTTTGGCCCTAAACCTATGACCTGGAGCTTCAAGACATAGATATATGCCCAAAAATTGCGACCTCAGCAAGAAACATGTTAGAAACTGCGACCTGGACTTTTTGCAAGAGTTTTTCTGAAATCTTTTTGGGTTTGTTTGGGCCTCTGTTCAGGGTTGTCTGACCTCTATCTCCACCTATTTTGGACCTATACCTATTCTGTTTTACTCATCTAAGAGGGAACCTAGCCCTCTTGGGCTTCAGTACCCTCCACACTTTGTGGAAGATTTTTAGCTGCTGCAGGTTGTCTGAAATTTTCAGAGTGTTCAGCCATTTTTCAGATCTGATACCTCACCTTCAGATCTGCTTCAGATTGGTTATTTATCCATCCAAATCACCTCATTTTTTTTTTTTTGGGTTTTCCTCTAGGGTCCCCTCCGCTTCCCTCCAAGATATAGCCTTTCGCCACCTCTTTTACAACAATTTTTCCTCTGATTTTTTGTTGTTTTTCTGAACCTATTTCCAATAGATCAGACCTTTAGATCCCTATCCCTCCCGAACTTAGATCTATTGGCTATTTTGGTGTGTTTTGACTAGTTTTTTTCCCACCTACAGACTACTTGTTGAGAGGCCCACCTCCTTGGGTTCAGATTATTGCATTATTAGCTATTGATTTTCTGTTATTTCAATTTCATATACTATTATCTGCAGGTTTATTTACAGTTATACAACAAACTTTTTCTTTTTCTCTACAAATGTCTGGGTTTAAAAATTAAAATTTACACACTTTACACACACACCCTAAGTGAAGAAGAGCTTAGTTAATACCTCCAAGAAAAGACTTTAAAACATTGAAATCAATTGATCCTACACCTCTCTGCCCCTATTTCGAAATTGTAATAAATTGATCCTGCACCTCTCTGCCCTTGTTGGTCTCTCTTCCCTTTGTGCCGTGTTTGTATCATCATCATTGCACCACCAAGTCATTTATCCCAGAGACTTCTTGGCCTTCATCCTTAGTTTCTGGTAGGAAGACTTACTCCTCTGCATAGGATTCGAGTTAGTCCTCCACCAAGTCCGCACCCCGACTCCTCTTCTGCTTCATTGGGTTCTCCTTTTGGTTCTACTCCCAGTTCTCCTCCTATCACCTTCACCATGTCTGGTTTAGGACCTAACACTAGTGGTAACCCCGGCCCTAATGCTGGAAATACTACTAGTGGGACTGCAACAGGAACTACTCCAACTGCTCCCTTGCTTCCCTATATAGCAGGCCTCAGTCTTCCCGATTTTAACTAGTTAATTAATGACCCTATACACCATGATGCTATTTTTCCTGCTATGCCGAACAAGCTCCCTTTGGACATCCCCAAGTTTTAAGGCCTTGCTGGAGAAGATCCTACAAATCATGTTTGATCTTTCCACATGTGGTGTTCGTCTAACTCCATTACCGATGACTCTATCCATCTTCGGTTGTTCCAATGTACACTTACATGCGAAGCTTCTAAGTGGTCTGTTGATCAGGCCTCATCCTCTCATACCACCTTTGTGACTCTTTCTCGGGCTTTTCTGTCTTATTTCTAGCTTCCTCTTCATTATGACACTGGTACCAAACTCTTGACTTCTTTCTGTAATCGTTTGTGACCTGCCTATCTGATCATGTCCAGGAATGGCAAAGAAGAAAAGCCTATGTCAAGATCCTAACTTCGAAGATCGTGTCTACATGGATTGGTTCCTTAGATCTCTCTTGCCTTCTATCAGAAAATATGTCACATTGCATTTCCCTCAAATCGAAGAATCCGCTCTCCAAATTGCGTTAAAATATGACCTGATCTACGCTCAGTCGAGTTATGTTTATACCGTTCTACCTGATCTTCCTAGACACGGTGGTGCCAACGCACCAGGGGAATCTCATGCTACCAATAGTATCATTGGAGCTCTCTCTCATCCATATGCTCAGCCTCCCATGGGCTATGGATTTCCTCAGGGGGGGCCAACACCTCCTGCACTTATCCCCCTCCTAGTAGCATGTATCCAGGATACGGCATGCCTCCTCCTTTTTCCCAACCTCCTATTTACCACAATTTTATCCAACCTCCTTATTATCTGTATCCATAGCCTAGTGTTCCAGCTCCTCCAGCATTAGCACCTCTGCCTCCCTTGCCTTCTCAACCCCCGTAACAGCAGCCACTGGCCCTTCAGGGGCAGGTGTATGCACAACAGGGTGCGACTAATCCTCTTCCTTCCAAAAAGAATAGGAAAGGCACTCAAAATCAATCTTCTCCCGGTAATCCTGGACCTAATCCGCAAAATAATGCTCCTAACACTGCTAACCAGCAACAAGGCACTCAGCCCAAGCAGGACATGCTAGTTTGCACGAACAAACCTTGTTCTTGTTGTGGTGTTTATGGTCATTACACACATGATTGTCCTCTTTTACCACAGATGAAGTAGATGTGGGAGTCTCAAGAAACATTGTGAGGAAAAAAGGCCTCCCCTTCCATCCCTCCCAGTGTTGTGCCTAGTCATCCGACCATTTTTACTAATCCTTTCCCTCAGCAAGGATTTGTGGCTACCCAACCACCTGAAGGTCAGGTGGCCACTCAACCTCTTCCATCTAGTACCTCTGATTACCAAATTCTCATGATGAATTCCGACCAACCTATAACCGTAGATGTCAATCTCCAAAATCCATCTCGTCAGTACAACAAGCCTCCTGCTACGTCTGTCCCTGAGCCGCCTCCTTCGATCTCTACAGAGCCTCTTTAGACACCTAATGGTCCCTTGCAGATACCTCAGCATAACGCGGAGGTTCATACCAAGATCCTTAAGGGACCACTAAACCAAAACGCTACTTCTGGCAAAGCTGCCCATTCGTATAATATAATAGATGATTTGGCGCAATCCCCTACTGCCATTTCAACGTTGGAACTCCTCCAGTCGTGCCATTCGCAACGAAAATATCTACTATCTGCCATGGGAATTGTAGATCCTTCTGATGATCGATTCATCGTCTTCGATTTTGACCAGTCAGAACATCCTCCTCTCCCTACTTCTGTCGCCTTCCAAATCCCAGTAAAGATATGGAATGCCAACGTTTCCTGTGCATCATTGATGAGGGGGCATCCACTTGCGTGATGTATGCTTCAGTTTGGAAGCAACTCGGATCACCTGAGTTGGCTCCCTCCATGATCACTCTTCGAGCGTGGGATGGCCATGCCTCCTAGCCCATTGGCCTATTCCACAATTGTTCTATTACTCTTGTGGGCAAGACTATTTTCGTTGACGTAGAAGTCATAGATGCCCCCTTAGATTACAACACTCTATTGGGTTGTAGCTACACCTATGCGATGTCTGTTGTCCCATCTGTGGTTTCACCACAATATGTCCTTCCCTCATAACGGAAACATAGTCCAGGGAAAATTTTAAGGATGGAAGTTTATCTTAAATTTTAGAAACCTTGGTGAATACTAATAGTCCCTAATATGCAAATTGTAAAAATTTTGGCGAAATTTTTGTAGAAATATCTATATTTCCAATGATTTTATATTATTCAATATAATATTTTGGCGATTATTAAGGTAAAATAATGGTGTACTATAAAATTTGGGTCAATCATTTTAGAAAAAAATGGAAAATGGCGAATCTTGTTTTTTGAAAAATCGTGGAAAATTAGCCCACCTGCAGATATTAGCCCCTAAAAGTTTCCCTGACATAGTCACCATTGACCAGTTGACATATTACGAACTGAAGTCTCAAACCTCCCTTGAGTCCATCATCTCTTCGGTGGCCAATAAGAAAACCATCAATCCTTTGACCAATGTCTCACACGGAGTCTACAAAGACTCCTCATTGCTTGGTACATTCCTTGGTCTTCTTCCTCTGGTCTCTGATCCCAACTCATCGAATGTTTGCATGATGCAATCGTCTCAGGCTGCCCTCAAGCAGCCCACCTTGGCTAGTCAGCAACCTCCTCGCCCTCCACAGCCTACTCCTAGCCCTTCGATTAAGCCTTCTGGACCTCCTCCTCATGGCCCTTCACCTACAGCTGGTGTTCATGAGCCCTTCTACCCTCTTGGAAAGGTTCCTCCAGGCCTCAACCATCTTGGAGCCGTCCTGCCTGACCATTACCCCTCAAGTCAGATACCGTTCCTAGCTCCCCCTCCTAGAGTGCACACAATACTTGTCATGTCTACCCTCTCTCTTCCTAACCTAACCCTTGGGATTCCCGTCTCATACCTTGATCCCCCAGTCACTACCCCGCCTGGTCAACCCAAACCTTATCTTTCTTTGACCCTGGTTCAACTAGTACCTATGACTTCTCCTACTGTTACAGTGCCTCAGCCACCTCAACAGGAACCATCTCCTGTTGCGACCACTTCGGGTAAGAATGGAAAAGCTCGCAAGCGGGCATCAAAAGACAAGGCTGCCTTGATTGACCCTGCTCCTCCTCCACCTCCAAATCCTTGTACTTTATGTGATGTCGTCAGTCATGCCACCCATACTTGTCTTGAACTTCCCCATATCAAGCACATGGTTAATGTTGCATTCCCTGATTCTATGGTCCCTAAAGCCTCTATTTCTTCCTCGACTGCAACCAACAACCCTAAGACTATTCACACCAATTAACCCTATGCATTTTGTGATCTCCATGGCCATTATTCCCACCATTTTCCCCACCTTACGCATTACCGCGCCTCTTTGGAGGTAGTTTGGGAGTATGAGGTTGAACAGAACCAATCCGCCTCTCCTGTACTTGCGCGGTATGCTGCGAACCAGCTTGAGGATTTACCCACTCCGATTGACATTCCCCCTCCTAATGTCGAGATGACGGAGCCTGTAGCCACCATCCTCTACCTATCATCATCCATGAGACCCTCGGTGGAAGTCCCCTCTACATCTTCCTCTGTTGTTTCGCTTGACCTCCCTTCAACGATCACCCTGGGCTCAACATTGGTAGATCCTTTATCTACTTGTTCTTCCTTCATCCCTTGTGACAATATGAATGTGAACCTTTCTTCTCATGATGATGAGTCAGGTCGCTTCACTGCGTCATGTGGTCTCCCATCCTCCAGTCACTCCATCTTCTATTGTGATGATGACATCATGGAAGCCTTGTCCACCCCTGACTTCATCTTTCTTGCCCATAAACGGGATGGCACCATCCATTTCTATGGTGACTTTCACAGCCTGAGCACAAGCTACACCTATGGTAGCTCTCACACTCCACCTACCCGTTGGCATGTGAGTAGTAGACATCCTACCCAAATCACTCCCTCTCGCGGTGTGTGTTCGATTTCTACTTTGTGCTCAGGTTGCCAGCATTGTTCATCATCCTCCCATTTATTGTCTTGTGGCACCTTTTAGAGGGACCTCCCATCAACACCTTATTTCGGTTATGTCGATGGTGCAAGTTGCTACTACCAGAATCTAGCCTCAGTAGGTTGGGCCATCTTTACCCCCTTGCATTTGCTTGTTCCCTCGAATGGTGTATGCATTGGTACTACCACCAATAATCAGGCCAAATATGATGTAGTACGAGGTTCATTAGCCAATGCCCTTTCACATTGCATCCTCCAAATTCATGTTCGTTTAGATTCCCTTCTTCTTGTCATGCAACTGAATGGTGTTTATCGTGTGCACAATCATGTCCTTTTTAGAAGATATTTACGAGTGAAGCTTTTGATGCATGAATTGGAAATCATTACATTCAGTCATGTACCTAGAGCACAAAATCACTATGTATATAGCATTGCAAAAAATATTCTAGATTGGAATTTAGCACACGCATTTAACACAAGACAATAACATAAAACCATCAAAATGATGCATATCCATAATATGTGTTGTATAAAATGTTTTAGAGTCTATCAACTCTGATACATATGACATGCCCATAGCACGTTATAAAACTCAAAACTGGGGGCACCATCTTCCCCTACACATTAATCACTATCTACAGGATCCCAAGCCAATGGCTTTTCTCCTGCAGCTCGTAGATCGTGCATCCCTTGTCCGGCCATCGTCATGTGCTGCATAACCCCTCGCCATTCCGAGGGTAGACCAATACATGGCTCTATGTACTATTCATCTAAGTCTTTCTAGCCGTGCTCTGAAATAGTATTCAGAAGCCTCTCACATCTATGAAAGATGTCCTCCAGGAGGCTGTTGCATCCTCATTTTGTGGCTCTGTTGATCTACTAGGTCCGGAAGTTCCTGATACTGGAGGTCGTCCCATATACTCGGCTGGTTTTACCGGTGCTATATCTGCATACCAAAAGTGGAAAAATTAGTACCATATACAATATTCTAAAACTTTACAATGCACATAAAAGATTACCAATTTTTCACTTACCATCGGGCCCCCATACTCGACCAGGCGGTAGTGGCAAATTCGAGTCCCCAAAATAACTCATCCCTCTATAGCGATAATCTTCTATGTACAATGGCATCTGATCCCAATGAGTAAAGAAATCAGGTCAGAACACCCGTCCGACTGCCCCACCTCCTCCTCTGCATAGTAGTTTCCCCCACTAGTGCATCCTAAGCTCTCTCGGCCCCCCATCTTGGAGCTGTATATGAGGTCGAAGTGTCGGGATATTCTCAAAGAAGCGCGAACACAACATCGTACCATATGCATAGTCATGGTTCACTTACTGCTTGCATAGCAAAAAATGTCATTTAAATGACGACAACATCAGTTGGGCCCACCCATAGAAGGTCCCACTCAACACACTCTCCACAAGCATCATCTTCCCTCCAGTGATGTGGTGGAGTGCTTGGTTGCCCAGGATTCGGAGCACCGCTGTGGCCACAAACCAGGTCTCTAACCTCTCTAGATCCCCGATGGGTATCCATGTCCTGACATGGAGACCTGGTCGACAATGGTGCTCTACAAACTCCATGATGTTCTGCCCTCGCGGTAACACTCGCCGAGTATTCCCAACCATCCCAAGTGGTGGGAGACCAATCACGAAATATATATCCTGGACTTTCAACTCGATTTGGTGCCACTGCACTATAAAGACCTCATGGTCCAGGTCTCAATAGCTGACAATTCGGGTCAATAAGGGCTCTCTAGCTCTCATCAAAGGGTTATCCACAAACTTCAGAACCCCAATCCTGGCCAATGCACTACAGACACCCTGATCCTCCTGGATCTCCAACCGTAATGTGCCCAGGTCTCTCTCTCTCCAGTTGATACATAATTCTTCCATATTTGCACAAAACCATTATATTTGTTAGTGTACAGATAGAAAAGATTGTATTCAAACATAAAAACCTAGTTCTCAGCCAAAAAACAACACAAAATCACCCCTCTCTGTCAGGTCACACTTTTCAGGCCCAATCTTGGGATAGGTCGATGTTTTTTGCCCAAAACCTGCTACCCAGGTCGCAGTTTGTGCCCCAATAAGTGCAACCCAGTCTTGAAGAGGAGAAGGGGTCTATTACTGAGCTCTGGGGACCTAAACTGAACTTTCAATCCACTGAAATGAAAGAGTAGGGTTAGGCCTCTTACCTACAGCTAACAAATCTCGATTCCAATTGTCATTTGTCTGCTACGATTGCTGCAAGATTTAGGGCCTGCTCTCCTCTCTACATTCACCATAGCTCCACATGAAAATGAGTGAATTTGGAAGGAAAATTCCTTATTAAAAGAGAAACCCCTAATTTTTCTTTCGCCTACTGCAGCCAAACCGTAGCTCAGTTTGAAAAACTGTCTATACCATTGGAAAGCTCTCACCGAGCCCTCAAATGGGTATCTATTATTTTTTTGTGATTTGATTCTTCACCAAGACACATTTCGTCCAAGAAGGGTCACTTCACCACTCCTCAAAATCAAATTTCTTCACCTGCAACACTTGTACTTAGGAAACCACTTTTCCTCCATACTTGTCCATGCTCGTGTTGATTTTCGTCTTGAGTATCCATCATGTACTCATGCTTTTATGGTCCCCATTGGACCTTTTCTATGTGGCAGCATCATCGAGTCACCCTTGTTTAGAGCATCTGAGTTGATTCATCATCGCATTCATGGAGTCTATCATGTGTCCCTTTGTATCTCGCTATATTCCTCCATCATTCAAATACTTGTTCCTCTCTCGTGTCGCACATTATGGCCTTCAGTCCTACTGTCCCCTATCCCTCATGATATTGTGTCAGTCGCTGCTAGGTCATCCATGCCCTTTATGCTCTAACAAGGGAAGTCATCGGTCCGCTACTCAGTACCCTCCATTTCATCATCATCCCTGGTGTTAGTTTGTCAGTTGCTATACTATTTTCTCTCGTGCCTTAGTTGAGGATCCCTTATTTACCTCACCTATGGCGGACCTCCTTCTGTTGACATCAGATCATTCATTCCAGAAGATAGGTCTAGAGGGAAGTGTACCTTGGTTCCATCTTCCACTCTTGTTTAGTGCCTCGGATCAGGCAAAGGGACTCCTTATTTCTATTTGACTTGATTGTTTCTTAGCTCCAGCTCCTTTCAACATGATCGAGATCCGTATACTTGATGGTTCGGTGATGCAACAAATGATACCGATGATTCCTAGGTGTGTGTGAGATGTTTCAGCCCTCATGAGGGGGTGGCACTACAGGTAGCCCCCCACATTCTTGAATGACTTCTTCATTACAACCATTCATGAAAATCCATATATTTGATGATGTTGGCCTCAGCCGCTTGCAGTGCCTTTTTGTTTGCATGTATCAGTCAGATTTTCAGAGCCCTTTCCTATTTACAGGCGCATTTGGGTTGTATCTGTATCTCATGTACTCAGATATTATTGTATAAGTCCTGGCTGTTATCCCAGGAACAATATGTATGTGGGATTCATTATCATTTTTTTACCTCGCCCATGGTTATGCCAGCATGTACTATTTTTTTTATGCCCTTGTTTACTGGATGCATTATTCTTTGTACTTTGTCTCGATAGGCATAGGTATGCCTCCCCTGCCACCTATAGAATAGGCACCCACTCATAAAAGAGACTTGTCGCACCTGTAAGTCTCACCTCCTCAGGTTCTAGTCCTTCAGTGCTTCGATCTACCTTATATTTCCCTCTCTTTGACTACCCCTTCGATGTCTAGTGATTGAGTTCTTACAACGTACTTCGATCATATGATTATCTCCTAACGCTCGCACACTTGGGGGAAATCTGTTACCCCATTTTTTGGTCATCTAACTTGTTACTATTAGATGGACCTAAGTACACCATGTAAGATTAATTTTACCCCAAGTAAAATTGCTTTCACTATGAAAAATAACTCAGTAAACCACCTTTATTAAGTTTTTATGGTCTAAACAGGAAACCCCATGAGGAAATATTAAATAAATCTACATTTATTTGATTTTCCTCAAGGAATAATTAGTTAAACAACGATTTAATTAATATTCCTGGTCATATTTAACCCAAAACAGGAAAATTAATTAGATAAATCATTATTTATCTTATTATTTTCTAGGAATAATTATTTAAAACTTATTTAAATAATATTCCTTGTTAAATTTGACTAAATCACTCTTAAATAATTAAATAAATCATTATTTATTTGATTATTGCTCAACCACATCCTTAAAATAATAAATAAATCATTTATTTATTTATTATTTACAAATAAAGGGATTTGACCCAAGTCAAATTCTTTTTCCCTCCAACAAATATAATAAAATATTCCATAAAAGTTGGATCTTGATTTGGTTAATAATATTTTAACTATGCACCAATATCTAGACTAACTCAATATTTTTTAAAAATAGAAGGGATTTTCAATTCATTCACTACCTTTTGTTTCCTAAAGATCACCCTGGATCTATACTTTTGGTTTGACTTTGATCCACCATCATTGTCATATTTTTCTATCTTTTTTCTCGTGAGCTCCCTTTGAGTTCCATCTTTGTCTGGGTTTTATACACCATCAAGAGAGAGGAATTTTAGATCTGAAGTGCTGAGGGCTTACAAGAACCCATCCCATTGAGGAGAACTGGTAACATCCTTCTATGTTTTCCTCCAAGGTGCCCTTAATATAAAATTCATTCAACATATTCTTGTCTTGTCTATTGGATGCATGGAGTAAATCTCGTTTTTATTTATTGCTTAATGTATTTGTTTCATAGATCTATATTTTTGCAGCATTTATCTTGATCACCAAATTGTAGATCTGAAGATATTGGCAACCATATTTTCTGTTAGGGCTGTTTGTTATGCACAGCTAAAGTGGTATTTTTTCGTACATTTGCAATTAAGATTCATACTAACAATAGCCTGTGGGCCCCACTTAGTGAAGGTGCTTACTTTTTACTAAGCTCATCATCTTGTTGAATCTCAACACTCCCTCTAAAAAAGATAGGGATTATCCTTCACCCCGATCCTACCTCTATGGTATTCGAATTTTCTCCTGCTAAGTGCCTTCATCAGAATATCTGCATCTTGATCTTTTGTAGGAATGTACTGAAGCAACATTATCTTCCACTGCACGCAATCTCTGATATGATTATATCGGATATCAATATGTTTAGATCTATCATGAAACACAGGATTAATCAAGAGTTTAATGTAACTCTGATTATCAAAATGTATCACTGTGGGATCTAAATGAGAACCGAACAAACCGACCAGGATATTCCTCATCCAGATAGCCTCACATGCAGCTTGAATTGCTGCCATGTATTTTTCTTCCGCTGAACTAAGTGCCACAGATCTTTGTTTCTTGCTATACCAAGAAACTACTGTAGATCCGATATTGAAAACCGCTATTGATGTGCTCTTTCTATCCGTTGGGTTGCCTACCCAATTTTCATCCGTGAAGCCATGCAACTTCTCCTCATCCATCTATCTATACCATAAACCATACTCAGATGTTACCCTGAGATATCTCAGGACATGCTTGCCTGCCTTCCAAAAGAGCTTGGTAGGCTTAACCATCGCTTGACTAAGCTGGTTCACCGCATAGCATATGTCCGGTCTTGTATTAACTAATACATGAGAAAACCCACCAACTGTCGATAGATGGTAGCATCCACTACCTCTACCAATGTAGCATCCTCTTTCCTCCAATTTTATGGAAGAGGAGTATCCATGGGCTTGCATTCCTCCACGTGAAACTTACCAAGTATCTCACGAGCCTACTTGCCTTGAGACACAAATATTTCACCTTCTTGCTGCCATATTTCTAATCCAAGGAAATAATGAAGGAGGCCCAAATCCTTCATCTCAAACTCCTTTGCAAGATCTTACTTGCATGAGTGTATCAAATGCTCATCACCTGTTAGTATTAAGTCATAAACGTAAAGAAAAATTATTAAAAGCTTGTTCTCCACCACAATTTGGTATATGTAATGTCCCAATTTTTAGCCTCAAGCTAAAATGGAAATTATAGTTGCACATTTTTATTTTGTTGAATAAAAATGGGTAAAGTGACCCATTCATGAAATAAACAGGAATAAAATCCCTTGCAATGTGAAAATGGATCATCATGGAGCTGGATTTCACACCCTCATGTGTGAAAGAGGTTAAAGTTCAAATGGACAAGGCCTAATTGACCAAGTCAAACTGCGTTGGCATGAGTTGGAAAGCACTAGGTGGGACAGCGCAGTTTTAGTGGAGGAATATTCCATGAGGGAGGATACTTCTAGAGGAAGAAATATGGAGGCTTCATTATGTTTAAAAGAGAGGCAAGGCAGCCCATTGAGATAATCTTAGATCATTTGATTATTTGTCTTGAGAGACAAATTGTTGCCTCTTGCTGTTCAGCAGAGCTACAATGCCCTCGGGCACGAGGGAGTCCTGTTTAGGATTTCCTCTCCTTCTTGAGTAGCTCATGAAATATTTCACTCATCCTCCATATTCCGGCATTCAGGCCATAGCATCAGCCATCTTCATCAGCGCAGTGTCTGTAGCAGATTATTGTGCAGTGTAGTTGGGTGTTGCTGGAGGTTTCCCACTGTTAGCCACCTATAAAATTTGTTATACCAAAAGGTGGCTAAATCATTTTTGGAGCCTTCAAGAAACAAGTTTTAGTGCTAAAAAATGTTACCTCTTGAAGACTCTTGAAGGCCTCATGCCTCTTTCCAAAATCTTCACTGCTGTGCCCATTTTACACTCTATAATTCTGTTGATTTCATGAGAACAGACTGCTGCAAAATCCCTTTTCCCCCCTCCTCCATTAAAAAAATAACCTTCATTTTCTCCCCTTTTCTCCCCATAATATTCCTCTATTTTCATTTTTCCCTGTTCCCCTTTCATAAAATCCTCTTTACATAAGTTTAAAACTCCTTTTGAACTCTGTCCAAACCCCCAAAATCCATTAAAAACATTGAAAATTTCATAAAAAAATTGTTTTATGTTGCAGAATTAAGCCCCCTTGGGCTCAGTCCTAAACCACTTCCTCATTATATGCCCTGGTGATGGAACCAGGCACTAGACCCATCGGGTGCTTATCGCATCAAAGTTTTCCTTTGGGAGCATTTTTAATGTTTTTTCCCCACCTCCGATTGCGATGGCCCGATCGCGTAATCCCTGCCGTTGATCTCTGCGCGATCAATGGTTGTGACTCATTTCTCCCTCCGCTCTTCTTTGACCTCCACGAGAAGATCTACACCTTTGGTTGATGCCATCCAATGACCACGCTCCTCCCCACACCCTCTGAAGCAGTAAAACCAAATACGCAGGATTTTATAATATAGTTTTGTGTTGTGCGGGTGTTTGAATAATTTTCCGTCATATTAAAGAGTCTGAGGTTTGAACCTAGAGTGTAATGACCAAAGTGAACAGGAAGCAGGGTATTAACCCTGGCTTAACCCCACAGTCAATCACTGTACAAAACCAGAGCAGTTTTGATCGCACCACTTTTGAAAGGAAAGTTGTATTCCTTGTTTGGATGCGATCAATGTCACAGGCCGACACGTGGCCTTGAGCGGTTTGGAGATACCGCCCTCCCCATGCATTAAAATTCGACTGTGGGCTCAGTGTGATATTAAAATACGTCGTCTAATCTGAGGCCATCTCATCGAACGGTGATCACGCTCAAAAGAAGCTCGGGGGATGAGCTAAGGTACGGTGCATTTATCGAAACAGCTTTGCCGTCGATCTGATCTACAGATCGATGACCCACAATCAGTCGCCCTGGTCCCCATGGCTGCGACAACAGTCAGCGGTCCCATAGAGCCAGTTGTCCCCGACGCCTAGTCAGCATACACATCAGTGCATACGCGCAAGCAACTAATTGGAGTGGGCCTTGTTTGTTTGCTCTTATGGTCATGAAATCCGGACCCGGGGAGCTTTATAGGGAAGATTTCATTGGGATTTCGGGTCACAAACACCCTGACGCCAGCAGGCCCCAAAACAGACTCGGGGAGCTTTATAGGGCAGATTTCATAGGGATTTCGGGTCATAAACACCCTGACGTCAGCAAGTCCCTTTTGTGACCCGAAATAGTTAAACATCTTGGTTTTATCAAAGTTTTGAAGTTTGGATATATGATTTGGTAAGAGTAATTATATGGTTTTTCCATTATATACTGAAGAAGGGCCGAAGGCTGGGGTTTAATTCTCACGCCTTCGATTCTTTAAAAGGAAACCATCCATGGGTTCAAATTTCTGCGCCTCGCCAATATTCCAAAGGCATTGATGCCTCACGAGCCCTGCGTAGCACTGCACACCAACAGAACATAGTAAATGAATAAAAAATCGAAGAGTATCTGTGTCGAAGACAGAACACACCAGAATGGAATATTGAAGAAAAATTTATGAGGATTACGGCTAAGATTGATTATCAAAAGCCTAATCCTCCCAATTAAGACATAGTTAAAAGGAAATAAAAGTGTTTTATCAGACAGAAGGCCTCCACTGCCAAATTTGAGGCAAATTGATTCCTCCCAGCTACCACAGTGCCACCTGTGCCTCAAATCATTCAAACAGAGGCCGAAGTTATTGATCAAGATCAGATATTTTCCTCAGCGCAGCGAGAGAGTTAATTCTGCAAAGAAACTTAATGACAAAATATCAGCAGAGTTACTTTAACGTAACAGAGAACCTCAAAAGTCAATAAGAGCTCCCATCGAGCTTAAACTTAAATGAAAAACATTAATACGGACAGAAAAAATTTGTAAATTTCTTCATCGAGCCCCTCAAAGGCCAAGAAGCCATTAAGTCTATATTAATTATCTTTGGAGATATTTTATCAGATCTTACCTCCTCATTCTTCTATAAATACTACTGGAGAAGATGAGAGAGGGGTTGGTTGAGTTGGTTGCTGAACTCTAAAATGTAATTGAGCTTGAGATTTCTACCTGTAAATAGTGTTCACTGGCTCTTGAAGCTTTGCTTGTGATAGATAAGTTAGTCTGGGAAGTGTAGATGATTACTAAACTAAAGCATTGGACTTAAAGATGTAACTGGTTTGGAGCATCAATACAAGCTGATTTATGGGATCCTGGTCTATGTTGACGGTGATGTTTTTCTCATTGTAACTCATTATTCTGTTTCTATTTTCACTATGTTCATCTTCTCTTATAAAGAACAACATGCATAGAGTTAGGATCTACTGTATATCAGTACCCTTCTCTGACTAAAAATCTTTATCTATATGTTTTCTTCCAATTTGTGTTATTTAGGAATGATTTAATTCAGTATAAGCATAGGAATGTTGGCGTTCCCTCGTCCTACTATTTTAGCTAAATATTTTTCTTGAATGTTATTTTCATTTCATGTTCAGTAGAGATGAACTAAGGAAGATATGGTAAGCCCTGGTCCTAGTTTTATCCCAAAATACTGTTTGAAAGTTTCCCTTGGAATGTGTCAAAAGATGGCTAGTTTCAAAGTACTTACCAGATCTTAGGCTGTTCTATGTTATCTTTGTGTTTGTCTTGAAAGTAACCCAGTAAAGCAGAGCTAGGAGAGGATTTGTGGTGAGCCCGGCCCGCTAGTTTTTACTCCAACAGTTGCCTTCAAGTTTCCCTCTATTTTTATATGTTTTCTATAGAAAGTATATCAAAGGTTGGCTAGTTTCGAAGTACTTACCAGATCCTAGATTTATTTTATGTTTTTCCATAAGTTTTTGTCAAAGGTTGGCTAGTTTCAAAGCACTTACCAGATCTTGGGCTACTCTTTGTTCTTCATTTGTTTAATTCCCCTTCTTTTTGTATCATTTTATTCCATAAATCAAATTTCAAAGAGATCCTTAGACATAGATGACTTGCCCCATGGACCACTTTTGAACCTGATTGTTTCAATTAAACCCTATTATGACTCCATTTCCCAATGGACTAAAACCTACAATTATCTATCTTCTTGGCCAAAGCTTATTCTATTTGCTTGCAACTTCACACCTTTGAAACTCTTTGCATTTAGAACTTTCCACTCGAACAATATTCATGCTCAACCATCCAAAAACAAAACAAAATCCTCAACCTTCATAACTTTCCTAACATCATTACCCAAGACTTCAAAGACAAATCCATATTTGCACTTATTGGAGAGATCCCTCTCCAGATTCAGGAGGGCTAGATCCTAGAATCCTAAAGTGGTTGAAACTTGTTTCTGTGATCGGACTTTGCCAATCTTGCTGATTACAGATTCCTAACATTTCTGGCAACTCCACTAGGGATCCAACCCAGAATCTCTAGTTCCCCCTAAAATTTCATACAAAAATTGTTTAGTGAGTAAGAAGCAGCCTTTTCAAGCACTACCAAGAAATGGTAATCATGATGAAGCTTGTTTGAATCAGTGACAAACTAGGTAAAACCTAGGATTCTCATAAGAGTTTGTCTAACCTTGAAAGATTAGTTGGCTTAGCCATAAGAGTATACTGTCTTTGTCTCATAACAGTAGCTAAGTTTTGAAACAGAGTTAAGACATTCTTAGAAACCACACAACTGAAAAATAACTCAGAAAACCCAAAAATATTTCAGATTGGTATCCAATAAACATGGTGGTGGACCATAAAACCTTTTACCTCCTTAGGAGCTAAAAAATTCCACTTGGCAACTCCACAATCCTCAACAGACCTTAAGACTCCACTGGGAAGAACCCTTATCATTGTAATATCATTCAAAATCAGTTAGAGGACTATAGGATTAAAATTTGTGTAAACAGATTAGTTGACCTTTTAAAGACTGTCATACCTGGTTGAACTTTTCTTGTTTATTTGGGTCTGAAAAACACAGCATAGTGGCTCCTAGAAATATTCACAATAGAGCCCATCCTGACCCTGATCCACCTAAGATAGTTGATAACCCAGAAAGTATCCTTAGGAAGTCTCCTAGGATTAAATTATCAACTTTTTTCAGATCACGCTTGAGAGCTAATTCAGTTCCTAAAAATCTTTCAGCTCTACAAAAATCACAAGTTGACTTATTAAATCCCTTTAGAACGAGGTCTCTTGATGATTTAGATCAGTTAGATTCAGAGTCTTCACTTTCATCTCCTAAAACAGGTGAACATCCTGGTAGCATAGAAACAACACCTCCTAATTTACATTTCCTACACAACTTAGGTGTCTCTAATCCAAGATCAGCTCAAAAATCTACTCCTGGTCCATCCACTTCTACTCACCCTACATCCACTGTTCAAACCACTCCACTTCAGCCCACTTTCCCTCTTGTTAATCCACCTCTTGTGAATCCACCCCCACCACATATCATGGCAGCATGGTATGCTCCCTTAGTCCTTCATGTACCATTAGTCAATCTCCCACATGACTATCAGTCCAAAATTCCATTATATGATTCTAGCAATGCTACAATTGCATCACAACATGTGGATAAGATGAATGACTATTTTGATAGAAATGAAATTGATGATGATTCTATCAAACTTAGACTATTTTCTCAAAGCTTGGGGGGAGAAGTTAGAAAATGGTTTAAAGGCTTAACCCCCCATAGTATCAATGATCTCCAAGCCTTCCATCAGACATTCTTAAACAAATGAGAAGTAAAGAAGAATCCTCTCGAAGTCCTTTCTGATTACAAGAACCTCCATAGAAACACGGGGGAAAGTGTACAAGCTTATTGTACCAGATTTAACAATGTATAAAATGCACTTTCCTCAGATCTAAAACCTCCACAAGGATCAGCTTTAAACAAGTTTCCTGAAGGGTTTGACCCTGAAATGGCCTATCAGCTGAGAGAGAGAGATCCTGAAACTCTTGAAGAGATGCAGAAAGGAGCTCTTGCTGTGGAAGTAAACTTAATGGAGAAAAGAGAAAGAATGAAAAATAAGAAGAGAGTGTCCTTTAGAGAGGAAAACACACCTTCTACTTCCAACTCAAAGATGGAGAGAATGATGGAGGAGATGATGAAAGAGATGAGCATAATTAAGAGAGCACAAGCAAGCCAAAACCAAATGCTCCTCAAAATAGAATTCCGAACCAGAATCATAATTTTAGAAGGAACCAACCTCCAAACAGACCTAGGGAAGATGATCAATAGATCACTCCTCCCTTTCATCAAAACTATGTAAATGAGTTGAGGAAGCAGATGAAATAACAGAGGAAGATAATATCAACATGTTGGGGGTAGATAATGATGACTTTGAAGTTCATTATGATAGAAAACAAAGTCTATACAGACCTTATGATGACAAAAGAGATGATGATGAAAGTTATTATCAAGATATGGAAAATGTCATCATAGATTCTCAAAGAGAATATGACCTTAGAAGCAAAACCATTCAACAAACTCCCAACACCAAAACCTCTGACAAATCTTCACAAAACAACACTGCAACCAAGCCTAAAGTTGTCAAACAAAAGGACAAATCAGTGGCTGTGAATTCTGATAATGGTAAAGAGAAAGGCACTCAAAACAATGAAAAACAGAGTGCAGACATTAGTAGTACTGACACTTCAGCTAGTACTCCTGTTAAAGCTATTTTTTCAAATGTAAATAGAAAAAATTAGCAAGCTGATGTTGCTGATAGACTAGCAGCTAGTAAGGCTAAGACAAGTCCTTCAAAGAACCAAATTCCTTTCAGCCTGGAGCAGGAAATTTCAAAGATCAAAATCTCTGTTCCCCTGACTGAGTTAGCTGCCCAGAATATATAGAACCCAAATTTTTAAGGCTTTAAATATTGAAGAGAACAATGACACAGTCAATCTTAATGATGACCAGCCAGAGCTCATTTTTGGTCCTAATATTGAAGGTAGATATCAAGAGGGACTTGTTCCTCCCTTTTATGTAAGTTTAAACGTTCATGAAAAAAAAATTCACAACGCTATGAATGATTCAGGGGCTTCTCATAATTTAATGCCTAAAGCTGTAATGGAGAGCCTTGGTCTAGAAATCACCAGACCTTATAAAGACCTTTACTCCTTTGACTCCAGCAGAGTAAAATGTTAAGGATTAATCAAAGACCTCTGCATTAACTGAGCCCAAATTCCAGCCAAATGCTTAGTAATGGATATTGTTGTGGATGATGTGCCCCCAGAATATGGAATGCTATTATCTAGGTCTTGGGGAGCTAAGTTACAATGGACTATGCAAATGGACATGACCTATGCGACTATCCATGTTTTCAACCAGACAAGAAGACTTTACAGGGAGTCTCATATGAAATACACAGTTACAAGCCAAGACATACCACAAAACTCTCCTCTGTATTTTGTAAATATAGGCCTTGATTCTTTTATTCTGTTTAACGATGAAACACTTAGTGAAAAAGTCACTTTAAATGAACTAATGATAGATAGAGAGGAGGAAGAAGATAACGTAGGATTGTCAGAAAAATTTGCTGGACTTGTAAACTCTAGAAAACAAAACATAGGTCTTGAGCTACAAATCGTGCATCCATCGTTGTTTAACCTTAGCAGTCAAGAGCTTGTTCCTCAACATATTGAAAAACTTGAGGAATTAAAACGAGTCCATCTAAGTGCTGATATTCAAGATACATCCGAAAGCACTTTAGTTGAAGAGGACAACCACCAAACAGAAAAAATCGAAAATATTCCTCTGTGGAGTATGTATTTTGACGGGGCATGCACTAGGACTGACGCTGGTGCAGGTGTCTGGATCTACAACACTGAAAAAAACCACACAGAAAGAATTTCCTACAAATTAAACTTTCAGTGTTCTAACAACATAGCGGAATATGAATCCCTTCTCTTAGGCTTACGATTGTTGAAGAAGTTAGGAGCCAAAAGAATCAATGTGTATGGGGATTTAGAGTTAGTCATTAGGCAAGTCAATGGGGAGTATAATGCAAATCATCCCAGACTTAGGGCCTACTGAAACGATGTCATGGGCCTTTTAAAAACTTTCGAGGAGTCCAAACTGATTTTTGTCCCAAGGAAAAGAAATATTGTGGCCCACAATTTAGCTTTTTCAGCTAGAACATGCTTAACGCAATATGACACCAAAGACTACACAACTCAGATCAAATTCAGACCAGCCATTCCTAAAAAAGAAAAATATTGGCAAGTGTTCGACGGGGACAACCAAATAGAAGGCTTTATGCAATTCAGAAATGAATTCGAACTACATAGTTCGGACTCAGATTATGAAACGGACTGCAGTGAAGAAAATTTTCTTGGTGAAGAAGAGCCGTCTCCTGAGCTTGTCAATATTAATCTTCTGACTAGCAAACTTAAAAACAAAATAGAATTTAATGCAGAGTTAGAAACAGAGGAGTTAGAAACTCTGCTCTCTAAAGATCAGAGTTTGCCTAAGGGTATGGCCCCTTTAGAAGAGTTGTTTGATTTTAACGATGTGGCCAAGAAACCAAAACTGGAACCTGTAGAGACTGAAGTGGAAGAGTGCAATATAGGCAGTGAACTTAAACAAAAAATGATTAAACTATCTAAAAATTTACCAGCTCACATTAAACTCAAATAAATGGAGCTGTTTAAAGATTTTTCTGATGTTTTTGCATGGATTTACGAAGATCTTAAATCCTACGACACTGAAATAATAAAGCAAAAAATTCCTCTCAAACAAAACCAAAAACCATTCAAACAGAAACTGCGCAGAATAAACCCTGTTCAGCTGCCTCTGGTCGAGAAGGAAATCAAGAAAATGTACGATGCTAGTATTATTGTCCCTATTAGATATTCTGAGTGGGTGTCTAATCTGGTGTCAGTTAGGAAGAAAACTGGAGAGATCAGGCTTTGTATAGACTTTAGAGACTTAAACAAAGCTTCATTAAAAGAAAAATACCCTTTACCTAAGATGGATCATATTTTACAAATGGTGGTAGGGTCTAGAAGAATTTCTTTACTTGATGACTACTCAGGGTACAATCAGATCTTAGTTCACCCTGCTGATCAATTAAAGACAACCTTTACTACACCATGGGGCACTTTCAAGTATGTGAAAATTCCCTTTGGTCTAATGAATGCTGGAGAAAATTTTCAGAGAACCATGGACCTAGCATTCTCAGAAGAACTAGGCTACTTCATCATTATATACCTTGATGATGTCACCGTGTTTTCAAAAACAGATGAAGAGCACTTAGCACATTTGAGAACAGTCTTTGGGAGATGCAGGAAGTTTGGGATATCTTTAAACCCTAAGAAAACACTATTTGGGCTCCAAGAAGGTAAACTTCTTGGGCACATCATATCAGAAGAGGGTATTAAGATAGATCCCAAAAGGATTGAGGTCATATTTCAAATCTCTCATCCTCGAAACATCAAGGAGTTGCAATCTTTCATTGGAAAGATTAAATTTTTGAGAATGTTCATCCCCAACTTGGCTGAGCTCCTTAGGAATATAACAAACATGTTGAAAAAGGAGCAAGGGGTAAAATGGACCTTGGAAGCAAAGAAGTCCTTTGAGCTGGTGAAGCAAGCGTTAACCAAAACACCGGTTCTTATAAGTCCCAATTTCTCAAAAGATTTTTATATTTTTCCGTTTGCATCAGAACATACAATAGCTGCTGTCATTTTACAGAAAAATCCACAGGTACAAGAGAAGCCTATTTCATTCTTTAGCAAGGCATTGAGGGATGTCCCTCTGAAGTATAGCATTATGGAGAAGCAAGCTTTTGCTTTGGTTAAAGCTTTGAAAGACTTCAGAGTATACATCCTTCACTCACACATCATTACCTTTGACCCAAACTCAGTTGTTAAAGACATTCTAACACATGACCCAGATGGTAAGAGAGGTAAGTGGATTGATGTTATTCTTGAATATGATTTAGAGATAAATCCCACTAAAATCATCAAAGGCCAAGGTCTAGCTAGATTAATGGCTGAATCAAATTTTGAGGTTCTTGATATTAATATGATTAATGCTTTGGATGATCAAGAGGAAATCTCAACTCCCATTGTTGAAGACCCTTTTACCAATTCCTCTTGGTATGCTGATATTATTTATGTCTTGCTTAATTTAAATACACCTCCTGGATTGACAAAAACAAAGGCAAGGTTCCTAAAGTTAAAAGTTGTAAACTATTGCATTATAGATATATGTATTTATTGGAAAAATGAAAGTGGTGTATTGCTTAAATTTTTTCCTGAGTATGATGCAGAGAAGGTTAAGCACGAGTTCCATGAAGGAGAGTGTGGAGGTCATTTGTACTGGAAGACAACAGCCAACAAAATTTTGAGGGCTGGTTTCTATTGGCCTACTCTCTTTCCTGATATACACATGATGATCATTGCCTGTCATAAATGTCAACTTTTTGAAGGAAAAATAAAACTGCTACCACTACCCCTGCATCCAAACACTGTTGACGCTCCTTTTCAACAGTGGGGACTTGACTTCATAGGAGAAATCCATCCACCATCTTCTGCCCATCATAGATGGATTCTCACTGCCACAGAATATTTCACTAAGTGGATAGAAGCCATACCTTGTAGGCAAGCTAATGATTCTATTATTGTAAAATTCATAGAGAATAATATTCTCTCTAGATTTGGTTGTCCTACCAAGATCATCACTGATAATGCAGCAGCATTTGGATCAAAGAAGATGGTTGAATTCTGTCACAGATATCAGATAACATTGGGGCATTCCACAGCCTATTACCCTTAAGGTAATGGACTTGCAGAATCCTCAAACAAGAGTTTAGTGAATATAATCAAGAAAATGTTGGAGGACAACAAAAATTCTTGGCACACAAAGCTAGTTCATGCACTTTGGGCTGACAGATTGAATTTGAAGAAATCTATTGGTATGTCACCTTTCCAGCTTCTGTATGGTACTGATGCTATTTTTCCAACTATCCTTGGTGTACCAGTGATGAAGTTGATTCAAGAATTGCAAACTGAAGATAATGACATGATCAGAAGAATAAATCAGATCATTCATCTTTAGCAAACCAGAGAGGAAGTTTATAACAAAGCATTGCAGAAGCAGGACAACATTAAAAATATTTTTGACAGAAGAACAAAGGCCAACAATTTCAATATTGGGAACAAAGTTTTAAAGTGGGACTCAAGGAGAGAAGACAAGGGTAAGCATGGAAAATTTGACAACTTATGGCTTGGCCCTTATCTCATTCATTCAGCTGCTGGTAATAATGCCTATTTCTTGCAAGAGTTGAATGGAGCAGAATTGTTTGGGGGTCCTGTCAATGGCAAGATGCTTAAGCATTACTTCTCTTGATCCATGTTATATTCTGAAAGAATTTTTTTCTTTTTCTCATTATAAATACTTCACCCATCATTGCATTCAAATTTATGAAAATCAAAAATACAAAAACAAAGAAAGAAATAAAACAGGGAAGATTGTAAAAACAAGAAAGGTACAGCCCCATACCAAAAAGAGAAAAAAATCTGAAAGTGTGGAAGCTCAAATGCCACCCCTAAAGAACACACTTCTAGTTAGTCAAACATTCTAATCTTGACTAATTAGTTTTAAATTTTCTGCTGATAGGATAGTGAATTTGATTTTCCAAACTGTTTAATCTTGGCTTATCAGTAGATAGTTTAGGATAGAAATTAAAGGTTCAAACATGCTCAAAATATGAACCTAAGTTTCCAAAGAGAATCACTCAAATATGTTTCAAATTCTAAGTCAAAAAAGATGTAAATCTGGTTCTAATTAGCTCAAAATATGAACCAGTTGACAAGCAAAGAACAACTCAAGTAAGAATCAAAACAGAGCTGTAAAAGAGATGAAGGAAATGTTATGAAATTTCAGATCCTAAGCCTTCCATTTTGTTTTAATTTTCTGCAAAATAATATCTATGTGCAGCTTGTTTTTTATGCCATAGATCAACATCAAGTTAGACCGTTCAATCTTGACTTGTATGCTTTTAAATTTTTGTTGTAGAATTTAGAGAATAAAAATCTGTTGTACAGTTTAATCCCGACAGATAGTAGACTAGGTAGAGAATCATATGGGCTCAATTGTTTAATCTGAGTCCATGGAGAAATAAGGAGTAGAAATAGATTAGATTTCCTACTTTCAAAAGAATAAAATGTTGTAAAAGAGTTTGCCAATCCAAGTGCACTCTAAAGAAGAAGAAATGTTAGATCTGTAGGATTGGGTAGGTAGAAAGCTTGTTGATGAAAGATCCATTGTTTTTATGGCTACTAACCTGATTCTGGAACAAAATAAGATCATCTCAGCAAAGGAAGGGCAGCCCAATGGATGAGGCACTGGTCAGCCTCCCAGAGAATGCAAGTCTAAAGTTCTTGATGCCTTCAAGAAAGCACCATCCCCAAGTGGAGCCACTGTTAGCCACCTATAAAATTTGTTATACCAAAAGGTGGCTAAATAATTTTTGGAGCCTTCAAGAAACAAGTTTTAGTGCTAAAAAATGTTACCTCTTGAAGACTCTTGAAGGCCTCATGCCTCTGTCCAAAATCTTCACTGTTGTGCCCATTTTACACTCTGGAATTCTGTTGATTTCATGAGAACAAACTACTGCAAAATCCCTTTTTCCCCTCCATTGAAAAACTAACCTTCATATTCTCCCCTTTTCTCCCCACAAGATTCCTCTATTTTCATTTTTCCTTGTTCCCCTTTCATAAAATCCCCTTTAGAGAAGTTTAAAACTCCTTTTGAACTCTGTCCAAACCCCCAAAATCCATTAAAAACATTGAAAATTTCATAAAAAATACCGTTTTATGTTGCAGACTTAAGCCCCCTTGGAATAAGTCCTAAACCACTTCCTCATTATATGCCCTAGTGCTGGAACCAGGCATTAGATGCATCGGGTGCTTATCACATCGGAGTTTCCTTTGGGAGAATTTTTAATGTTTTTTCCCCACCTCCGATTGCGATGGCTCGATCACGTAATCCCCACCGTTGATCTCTGTGTGATCAACGGTTGTGACTCATTTCTCCCTCTACTCTTCTTTGACCTTCGTGAGCAGATCTACACCGTTGGTTGATGCCATCCAATGGCCATGCTCCTCCCCACACCCTCTGAAGCAGTAAAACCAAATACGCAGGATTTTATAATATAGTTTTATGTTGTGCAGGTGTTTGAATAATTTTCCGTCATATTAAAGAGTCTGAGGTTTGAACCTGGAGTATAATGACCAAAGTGAATAGGAAGAAGGGTATTAACCCCGGGTTAACCCCACGGTCAATCACTGTACAAAACCGGAGCATTTTTTATTACACTGCCTTTCAAAGGAAAGTTGTATTCCTCGTTTGGATGTGATCAATGCCACAGGCCAACACATGGCCTTGAGCGGTTTGGAGATACCGCTCTCCATGCACGTTAAAAGTCGACTTTGGGCTCAGCGCGATATTGACATACGCTGTCTGATCTGAGGCCGGCTCATCGGACGGTGATCGCGCTCAAAAGAAGCTTGGGGGATGAACTAAGGTACGACGCATTTATCGAAACAGCTCCGCCGTCAATCTGATCTACAGATCGACAGCCCACAATTAGTCTCCCTGGTCCCCATGGTCGCGACAACAGTCAGTGGTCCCACAAAGTCAGTGGTCCCCAACGCCTAGTCAGCATACACATCAGTGCATACGCGGCAATAAATAATTGGAGCAGGCCTTGTTTGTTTGCTCGTATGGTCATGAAATCCGGACCCGGGGAGCTTTATAGGGCAGATTTCATAGGGATTTCAGGTCACAAACACCCTGACACCAGCAGGCCCCAAAAGAAACCCAGGGAGCTTTATAGGGCGGAGTTCATAGGGATTTCGGGTCACAAACACCCTGACGTCAGAAAGTCCCTTTTGTGACCCGAAATGGTTATACAGCTTGGTTTTATCAAAGTTTTGAAGTCCGGATATATTATTTGGTAAGGGTAATTATATGTTTTTTCCGTTATATACTGAAGAAGGGCAGAAGGCTGGGGTTTAATTATCGTGCCTTCGATTCTTTAAAAGGACGCCATCCATGGGTTCAAATTTCCGCACCTCGTCAATACTCCAAAGGCATTGATGCCTCACGAGCCCTGCGTAGCACTACACACCAACAGAACATAGTAAATGAATAAAAAATCGAAGAGTATCAGTGTCGAAGACAAAACACACCAGAATGGAAGATTGAAGACAAATTTATGAGGATTATGGCTAAGATTGATTATCAAAAGCCTAATCCTCCCAATTAAGACACAGTTAAAATGAAATCAAAGTGTTTTATCAGACAGAAGGCCTCCACCACCAAATTTGAGGCAAATTGATTCCTCCCAGCGACCACAATGCCACCTGTGCCTCAAAGCATTCAAACAGAGGCCGAAGTTATTGATCAAGATCAGATATTTGCCTCAGTGCAGGAGTTAATTCTGCAAATAAACTTAATAAACAAATATCAGCAAAGTTACTTTAACGTAACAAAGAGCCTCAAAAGTCAATAAGAGCTCCCACCGAGCTTAAACTTAAATGAAAAACATTAATATAGACAGAAAACATCTATAAATTTCTTCATCAAGCCCCTCAAAGGCCAAGAAGCCATTAAGTCTGTATTAATTATCTTTGGAGATCTTTTATCAGATCTCACCTCCTCATTCTTCTATAAATACTACTGGAGAAGATGAGAGAGGGGTTGGTTGAGTTGGTTGCTGAAATTTCAAATGTAATTGAGCTTGAGACTTCTACCTGTAAATAGTGTTCACTGGCTCTCGAAGCTCTGCTTGTGATAGATAAGTTAGTCTGGGAAGTGTAGATGATTGCTAAACTAAAGCATTGGAATTAAAGCTATAACTGGTTTGGAGCATCAATACAAGCTGATTTATGGGATCCTGGTCTATGTTGACGATGATGTTTTTCTCATTGTAACTCATTATTTTGTTCCCGTTTTCACTATGTTCATCTTCTCTTATAAATAACAACATGCATAGAGTTAGGATCTACTATATATTAGTACCCTTCTCTGACTGAAAATCTTTACCTATATGTTTTCTTCCAATTCGTGTTATTTAGGAATGATTTAATTCAGTCTAAGCATAGGAATGTTGGCGTTCCCTCATCCTACTAGCTTAGCTAAATATTTTTCTTGAATGTTATTTTCATTTCATGTTCATTATAGATGAACTAAGGAAGATATGGTGAGCCCTGGTCCTAGTTTTATGCCAAAAGACTGTTTGAAAGGTTCCCTTGGAATGTGTCAAAAGCTGGCTAGTTTCAAAGTACTTACCAGATCTTAGGCCATTCTGTGTTATCTTTGTGTTTGTCTTGAAATTAAACCAATAAAGAAGAGCTAGGAGAGGATTTGTGGTGATCCCGACCCGCTAGTTTCTACTCCAACAATTGCCTTCAAGATTTCCTCTGTTTTTATATGTTTTCTATAGAAAGTATATCAAAGGTTGGCTAGTTTCGAAGTACTTACCAGATCCTGGATTGATTTTATGTTTTTCCTTAAGTGTTTTTCAAAGGCTGGCTAGTTTCAAAGTACTTACCAGATCCTGGGCTACTCTTTGTTCTTCATTTGCTTAATTCCTCTTCTTTTTGTATCATTTCATTCCATAAATCAAATTTCAAAGAGATCCTTAGACATAGATGACTTGCCCCATGGACCACTCTTGAACCTGATTGTTTCAATAAAACCCTATTATGACTCCATTGTGGCTTGCCCAATGGACTAAAACCTACAATTATCTATCTTCTTGGCCAAAGCTTATTCTATTTTCTTGCAACTTCACACCTTTGAAACTATTTGCATTTAGAACTTTCCACTCAAACAATATTCATGCTCAACCATCAAAAAAAAAAACAAAACCCTCGGCCTTCATAACTAGCCTAACATCATTACCCAAGACTTCAAAGAAAAATCCATCTTTGCACTATTGGAGAGATCCCTCTCCAGATTCAGGAGGGCTAGATCCTAGAATCCCAAAGTGGTTGAAACGATGTTGTTTCTGTGATCGGACTTTGCCAATCTTGCTGATTACAGATTCCTAAACACCATTTCTAGCTGATCTTTCAGAGGAGAGAAGTTATCTACTTCCAAGAGGTTAGTGAGAATGGTTCCTGAGATTAGTCCACTATCATTGGTAGGAGGCCAACCATTTCCATCAATCACAGTGCAGATACTCTCATAGACTGTGTTCTAGCTGGAGCATATTTGCAGTGAGGGTTTTGTAGGTATTCCAGAGGGTGAGATATTTGGTGTAGGGATCAATATTGCACTTCAGATTTCTAGAGGAGAAGGGATCTTCATCAGCTTCAGTCACTCAGCCTTCTCCATTCCATTCCATGTATTGAGTTGCTGTAGCTACCCAGCAACTCTGACATTTTAGCAGTTTTGCATATTTGAGCCAATCCTTCTAGGATTGACTTGAGGTAGTGATTGGGAGCTTAGATCTTCTCTCCCAATGATGTATGAGCCATGTATATGCAGATCCATGATGTTTCTCATTCAGTACAGTAGTCTCCTTTCTATGACTGCGTATTCCCTATTCATGGACATTCTGCTTGTATTTTGGCATGTATTTTCATGGAAGGCTTCTAGCCTTATTCATCTGATATTCATTGTATCATTTGCTGTTTTTATTTCATAATAAAATGGCTCAAGGGTTTCATACATTTTGGCATAATTTTTATTCACTGCTATTTCCAATTTATGTCTTTATATTGCTATAGCTGCATCTTTGAGTTATCTTGCAAGATTACCAATAGTGTTGTATTCCCTCTTGGGGATATTGTCCTTTGACAATCACTCTATTAGACCAGGAAGCCTCTGGAGTTCATCCTTCCTTGTGAAGGTGACAAATCCAGTAAATGCCCCTTCAGTCCATCTTTGGAATAGATTTCCTTGTCGATTGACAATGTTTCTGAAAAAGGCACATAACAGTGGTATCAGAGCATAAGCTTGGCTTAGCCTGTGGATCTTCACCAAGATGCCATCTAAGAAGATGAGAAATACTCCACTTTGTGGAGAAGAAGAAATAAAAATGAGATGAGCTAGCCAAGATTCTCCCTCAATCCACCTAGGGCTTTCATGGGAGCCCCAAGCAAAAGAAAAGGGAGAGATTTGAAGAATCTCCACAAGGTTTTGAAGCAGAAACAAACTCTAGGGTTTCTGATGAGAAATGTGAACATACAGTCACATCCTTTGATGCACAGCACAATCATAGGTGTATCTTTGTCATGGAAGAGATGGGAAAATAAGGAGAGGTGATCAAGAGGGAAACTCTTGAAGATTTTCAGAAGGAGTTTGAGTCTCAAACCCAGACATTCAGAGATCATCTCACTTCATGGATTTTTGCAAGTCCAAGGTGAAGAAGAGCCAGCAGCAAGATATATTTTTTCTATCTACTTTCAAAGGTTCACCTACATGTTCAGCCAAATCATGGGTAGAAGAGTTGAAGACCATGTTGCAGCAGCACACAAGTTCCAAAGGAGATGCTAACAGATTTGCAACACTGCACTTGAGAGGTAAGACCTATGCATGGTGGATATTTGAGTCATGAGAATACTTCTTCCTATTTCAGATTCATTAAAGCAATGATGGAAAGGTTTGATGGGAGGAAATTTGAAACACATGCAAACCAAGATCTTTCGTGTAGAAAGGAGGAAACATAAACTCATATCCACTTCAGAACATTGTTGAGAGGGCTAACATCTTGCATCATACCTTGTTGGAGGCAAGGTATCCATCTCACATTCTTGCACAGGAGAGCATGGAGGTATTTTTTTTAAAAGGAGATCAAATTTTGGAGAAGTTGCCCCTACATGTTGATGAGAAGGAGGGAAACTACGCTGGAATAGCTAGAGTTGATCCAGTGCCTCATGCAGAGGTAAGAGGAGCTCTTGCTCCACATAGAGGGATTCTTGTGTCTTTGCAAGAAATTCCCCATGATATCCCATGCAGAGATCAAGGCACAACTCATGATACATCCGTGCCATTGATGATAGGGTGCAGAGCTATGGAGATAGAACGAAGAGAAAGGGAGGATGATCAAAATCATGTGATGAGGAGCACACACCCTATATATTTTATGAGGTTGATGCACCTAAGAGGATGATTGGATTTCATAGTGGAAGCATGGAGGTTTTTCTCCATTCATACATTCAGTCATCTCTTGATGATGGTGTCTCACTGCATGGAGACATTGCACCAAGGAGACCATTAGATCATTAGAGGAGGTTGGATGCTCCACATTTGGGGGCATCACACCTTGATTTTACGAGGTGGAAACCTTGGGAGAATTCAACACAACACAGAGATTTTTGGATAGACTCAAGGAGGAGGGAGACACTCTCTCATTTTCAACATCACCCACTCTCTTCAGTCATACTACGCTGGCAGATGTTGCTGCAAGGATAGAGGATTGCATCTTCATGATGTAGGTTGACTTCTCCATAGATTTGGTGAGAGAGATGATACATCCTTTGAGGAATGACTCTTTCATGCATTGGAGTAGATGGAGGCCACTCATGCTTACATTGCCCAGGATCGGGAGATTCTTTGGAGGTGATAGTCTCTCATGGGAGGCTTATTTTCAGAGGTCACCATTTATTTTTGAGCATGAGTAGCTGCATGATGGCATGGTAGCAACTTGGAGGATGAATTTGGCATGAGGGGATGTCAAGGTAGCAGGTAGCAGCGTGACGGGAGCACTTTATTACAGATTACCAGCGCTGTCTATGTGGAGGATTGATCCATGTTGGAGGACTCAGCTTCTGGTTGAGAGGTCCCAGGATCTTGATGCATGCATGATTATTGGATGGCCTTGATGGATATGGAGGACACTTAGTGGATGATATGATCATCTATCATCATGGCATACTCTTCTTGACTAGAGTTTCTAGTCTCAAGGAGAAATTATTTGCATGCAGCATATGGGGAATTCCGAGCTATGCACTTGGATGCATACTTTGCCTTGCTAGGGGAGTTCACTTGGAGGTCATTCAGCATGATCTACATCAGCATATGGATAGATGCAGAGCCTGGATGTCTTTTGGAGAGGTTGGCACAACCATTCCCTTACTCATTGGAGGAGAGGGAGAACATTCATGTTGAGCCATTTCAGCTCAAGGTCTCAAGTACATGGTAGAGGAGGTATAATTTCACATTATGTACCTCTTACTTTATATGAGCAGAATATTGATAAAGGAGGATCATTCCTTATTGCCTTTGTTATGATGTACTTGCAGCTACCAGTAGCCTTGATTTTGGCTAACTTTGTGATGGTTGTGGGGGAAGCCACATACTTCTTGGCGTGCATCATTGGCACCAAATTGTGATTTCATGTTTCATCTTATGAGGAGATGTGGTGGCAGCAAACAAGTGGCTAGTACAGCACTTGTTACTTTGATTTTGAGGCAGGCCAAGGTGGCACTGCGCAGGTTCCATGAGTGGAATTTGGAACGACTCTCCGGTTTTCATTTGACAACTTGTTTCTATGGCATATTGCTCCTTATGTATTTTTGATGTTGTATGTATTTTAAGGAGCATTATTTGGAGAGTATTTTATGTACAACCAATTGGGAGCATGATTCTCCCCATTGTATATGATTTATTTTGCAGGAGATACCATGGGAAAACCATGATTTCTACATTGCTACTTGTACCTTCTTGTGGGAGGGACCACTTGGAGAATTTGCAGAGGCATTTCATGGCTGATTTTCTTGATGGGGTAGCTCGAGCCACTCTTGGAGGCCATACTATTTCAGCCCAGGGATAGAGGCAGCCCCATGAACACTCAAATGGAGAGAGGACCATCTTGAAACACAAGCATACTCTCCATTCAGCCCCAACACATGCAGAAATCAGGGGTTGATATTTTCATTGGATGATAGCATGGATGAGAGGATCATCATTGGGAGCAGCATTATCCCATGCATATCATCACTCCTACCTTAAGGAGGCCACATTCCAGCAGGAAGGATTCCACTACACCTTCTATCTTTCCATGAGGAGCATCATCTTCAGTTTGCATACTTGGGAGAGAGCATTGGAGGGCAGATTTGTTGCAGCATATTTGAGCAGTGGTGGGACCATGAATGAGGAGACCACAAGAGAAGGAGCAGGAGGAATTTTTGTTCTCTCTATTCAGTTGCTTGAGGACAAGCAACATGTGGGAGGGGAGGACTGTAATGTCCCAATTTTTAGCCTGAAGCTAAAATGGACATTATAGTTGCACATTTTTATTTTGTTGAATAAAAATGGGTAAAGTGACCCATTCATGAAATAAAAAAGAACAAAATCCCTTGAAATGTGAAAAGGGATCATCATGGAGCTGGATTTCACACCCTCATGTGTGAAAGAGGTAAATTGAAAATGGACAAGGCCTAATTGACCAAGTCAAACTGCGTTGGCATGAGTTGGTAAGCACTAGGTGGGACAACACAGTTTTAGTGGAGGAATATTCCATGAGGGAGGAAACTTCTAGAGGAAGAAATATGGAGGATTCATTGTGTTTAAAAGAGAGGCAAGGCAGCCCATTGAGATAATCTTAGATCATTTGATTATTTGTCTTGAGAGACAAATTGCTGCCTCTTGTTGTTCAGCAGAGCTACAGTGCCCTCGGGCACGAGGGAGTCATGTTTAGGATTTCCTCTCCTTCTTCAGTAGCTCAAGAAGGATTGCACTCATCCTCCATATTCTGGCATTCAGGCCATAGCATCAGCCATCTTCATCAGCGCAGTGTCTGTAGCAGATTATTGTGTAGTGTAGTTGGGTGTTGCTGGAGGTTTCCCACAACACCATTTCTAGCTGATCTTTCAAAGGAGGGAAGTTCTCTACTTCCAGGAGGTTAGTGAGAATGGTTCCTGAGCTTATTCCACTATCACTGGTAGGAGGCCAACCATTTCCATCAATCACAACACAGATACTCTCATAGACTGCGTTCTAGCTGGAGCATATTTGCAGTGAGGGTTTTGTAGGTATTCCAAAGGGTGAGATCTTTGGTGTAGGGATCAGCCTTGCACTTCAGATTTCTAGAGGAGAAGGGCTCTTCATCAGATTCAGCCATTCAGCCTTCTCCATTCCATTCCATGTATTGAGTTGCTGCAGCTACCCAGCAATTTCGACATTTTAGCAGTTTTGCATATTTGAGCCAACCCTTCTAGGATTGACTTGAGGTAGTGATTGGGAGCTTAGATATTCTCTCCCAATGATGTATAAGCCATGTATATGCAGATCCATGATGTTTCTCATTCATTACAATAGTCTCCTTTCTATGACTACACAGTCCCTATTCATGGACATTCTGCTATGGAGCAGCATTTGTATTTTTTCATGTATTTTCATGGAAGGCTTCTAGCCTTATTCATCTGACATTCATTGTATCATTTGCTGCTGTTATTTCATAATAAAATGGCTCAAGGGTTTCATACATTTTGGCATAATTTTTATTCACTGTTATTTCCAGTTTATGTCTTTATATTGTTGTAGCTACATCTTTGGGTTATCTTGCAAGATTCCCAATAGTCTTGTATTCCCTCTTGGGGATATTGTCCTTTGACAATCACTCTATAGACAGAGTCTGATAGTGGGCTATGAAGCCTTTGGAGTTCATCCTTCCTTGTGAAGGTGACAAATCCAGTAAATTCCCCTTCAGTCCATCTCTGGAATATATTTCCTTTTCGATTGACAATGTTTCTAAAAAAGGGACATTACATTATAGGTTTGCATCCACCTCACTCTTGGTGGATTCAAGTCCAGTGAAATAGATGTCAATCCATGTGTACCAAGCACATGGTGCTTGCTTCAACACATACAACACTCTTTTGAGTCTGCACACATGTGACTCGCTGCTAAAGATCTCAAATCCTTCAGGCTGCTCAATGTACACTTCTTCCTCAATGATCCCATTAAGGAACGTAGTCTTCACATCCATCTGATGAATGTGCCAACCCATCTATGCTGAGAGATCAAGGATGGTAATTATGGAAGAATACCATGCGACAGGTGAAAAGTTTTCTTCATAATCAATCCCCTCGATCTGTGAGAAGCCATAGGCAACAAATCATGCCTTATAATTCTAAACACTCCCATCAGTAGCTTGATTTACCTTGTATATACATCTTTAACCTACCATTGATTTACCAACCGGCCTTGGAACAATCTACCAAGCATTTTTTCTGACAGTGGAGTCATACTTCTCCACCATGGCATCTACCCATGTGGGCTCCTGCGCTACTTCTTCAAAAGAAGACGACTCTATCACGATACACTTTCTCATGAGAGCCATGTATCCCGTAAATCGGTCAGGTGACTATCTCTATCTGCGTTGTGATGTAGGAACTCCTACATTATGTGCCGCGTCAAGCTTCAATCTCTCAGCTTCTATGGTATGCTTTCTACCTGATCTGATGTTTGGTTCTGCATGAGTGGATTCCTCCATGCCATGAATCTCCTCCTGTGGCTGATCCACATCTAGAGGCTCATATTTGGGAACAAGAAGTTCCTCCTCTGCATGCAAGTGTAGCTCCCTCTCAAGCGATAACTTCATGGATTTCTCCTCATTTAATTTTATATCCTGTCGCACCATATTCATTAAACTATTTAGAAAATACACACGATAATTATGGGGTGTTTCTGTGTACCCCAAAAATATCCCAACTTTTGCAGTCGGCTCCATCTTCTTCCTGGAGTCCTTTGTCACATGAATGTAAAGAAATGAACCAAAAATCTTCAAATGAGAAATATCAGGCTTCTTATTAGTAAAATATTCTTCAGGTGTACTCATGCCAAGTACTCTATGAGGGCAACGTTTTTGCACATAAACCGCAATGTTCCATCCTTCCGCCCACAAGTTCATCGGTAGGCCCTGGTCATGCAGCATAGCCCATGCAACACCCACAATTTTTCTATTCTTCCTCTCCGCAACCCCATTATACTGTGTTTTATGAGGCACTCTGAGTTCTCTTCGAATTCTTTCTTTGCTACAGAAGTCTTTGAATTCATTCGAGATATATTCACCACCATTATCACTCCGTAGAGCCTTCACTTGCTTCCCCGACTCCTTCTCCACCAATGCTTTAAACTCACAAAACTCTAAGAATGTTTCACTCTTCTTCTACATGAAGAAGATCCAACATCTACGAGAATAGTCATCAACAAAAATAACATAATACCTGTGTTTTGTTGTTGAAGAAAGTGAGAAAGTGTAGAAATTATCTAACTAATGCTTATATATCCAAGATTCTCCTGATCACACACTATTTTAACTTCATGCACAATACAAAATCTCTTCTACTATTGATCATCATATGTGGAAATTAAATCAATTGCATGCACACATTGAAACCATAAAAATTCACACATATGAACACAGTGTTTTAACTGGAAATCCTGAAGCTAAAAACCCCAACTATCTATATATAATATATGCCATAGAGATCATGTAACAATCCTCATAAAATTTTTATCATATCAAGCTCTCAGTACAATACAATCTCTACACACTAATTAGGCCAGATCTTGCAAATCCATGCATCGATCTTTGCCACCTGCTAGCCTACCTCTACTACAATCCCTGGTGAAGAATGGCTCTAAATGAACTCGAATTGGTCCAGACTTGTTCACGCAATCATCATTGGCATATCTACTATGTGTTGGATGCAATCAATTCATCACCATAGTCACAACTGATAGTCATCTTGCCCTTTCACCTATCTCTCCACTGGTCTCCACTGAAACTGTCCATGCACTGTAGTTAACTGATGTATTCTTCAGTTGATTAATGAGTTAATATTTAGTGAATTAATTATTAATTAATTCACACCACTCTCACTAGTGTATCAATTAGTTAGACTAGATACAACTAGCTCAATTGTGTCTAATTGAGTTAAATTGAACATAACTCCACCAACTACTTCTACAACTCCACCAAACTCTGTCACATGAGTTCTAACTGAAGTCTCCATGCAATAGCTCCACTTATCCCTCAAGAATAGCGTAATTCCTTCTGTCAGCTCCTGTGCCACATCTGTGCACTTAACTGAAGTGCTCCAAGAGAATAAGTTAATGTTTAGAGTCCAAATATTATTAAGAGCTAATAATATTCGACATATCTATTTTTAGACTGGTAATCTAAAAATAGATTCTACCCAATATGTCTGAAAATAGAAGTCCATCTATTTTTCCAACTTGACCAACCATCCATAAATAGCATCCTGAAACTCATAGAATATGATCGACATGTCTAAAAATAGACATAGTCTAAAAATAGACTTGCACCAAAAATAGCCTGCGGGCCCACTTAGTGAAGGCGACTCTTTTCACTAAGCTCATCATCTTGTTGCAATATCAGCACTCCCTCTCAACAAGATAGGGATTATCTGCCACCTCGATCCTGCCTCTATGGTATTCGAATTTTCTCCTGGTGAGTGCCTTCGTCAGAATATCAGCATCCTGAACCTCCGTAGGAATGTAAGAAAGTAACATGATATTCCACTGCACACAATCTCTGATATGATGATACTAGATGTCAATGTTTTTAGATATATCATTAAATATTAGATTAACTGAGAGTTTAATGCAACTCTGATTATCACAATATATCACAGTAGGATCTAAGTGTGAACTGAACAACCCGACCAGGATCTTCCTCATCCATATAGCCTCGCATGCAGCCAAACTTGCTGCCATATACTCGGCCTCCGCTGAACTGAGTGCCACGGATCTCTGTTTCCTACTGTACCAAGAAACTGTTATAGACCCTATACTAAAAATCCCTCTAGATATGCTCTTTCTGTCCGTTGGGCTCCCTGCCCAATCTGCATCCGTGAAGCCATGCAGCTTCACCTCATCCAACTATCTATACCACAATCCATATCCCGATGTGCCTCTGAGATATCTCAATACATGGTTCCCCACCTTCCAAAAGAGCTTGGTAGGCTTAACCATAGCTTGTGAAAGCTGGTTAACAACATAGCATATGTCTGGTCATGTATTGACTAGATACATGAGCGAACCAACCAACTATCGGTAAATAGTGGCATCCACTACCTTTGCCGATGTAGCATCCTATTTCCTCCAACCACCAGGAAGAGGACTGTCGATAGGCTTGCAGCCTTGCATGTTGAACTTCTCCAGTATCTCCCAGGCATACTTTCCTTGAGACACAAACAGTCCAGCACTGCGCTGCCAAATTTCCAATCCCAGGAAATAATGAAGGAGGCCCAAGTCCTTCATCTCAAACTCCTTTGCAAGATCAGCCTTGCATGAGAGTATCAACTGTTCATCACCCGTCAAAATCAAATCATCTACATAAAGTACAATTATCAACAACTTACCCTCCACCAAAATCTGGTATAGGTTCGGATCTGCCTCACTCTTGGTGAATCCAAGACTGGTGAAATAACTGTCTATCCATGTGTAACAAGCACGAGGTGCTTGTTTTAGCCCATACAACGCTCTTTTGATCCTGCACACATGCGACTCGCTGCTGAAGATTTCGAAACCTTCAGGATGCTCTATGTACACCTCCTCCTCAATGACTCCGCTGAGGAATGCAGTCTTCACATCCATCTGATGAATGTGCCAACCCATATGCACTGAGAGAGCAAGGATGCTCCATATGGAAGAATAACTTACGACAGGTGCAAAGGTTTCTTCATAGTCGATCTCCTCAATCTGTGAGAAGCCCCGGGCAAAAAATATTGCCTCGTACTTCTCGATGCTCCTGTCAGTTGCTTGCTTCACTTTGTAGATCCATCTTGAAACTACCACTGACTTCCCTTCCGGCCTTGGGACAATCTCCCATGCACTGTTTCTGACAATCGAATCATACTCTTCCACCATGGAATCTACCCATGTAGGCTCCTCCATAGCTTCCTCGAAAGAAGATGGTTCTGTCAGGATACACTTTCTCATCAGAGCCATGTATCTAGTATATCGGTCAGGTGACTGTCTCTGTCTGTGCTATGATGTAGGTGCTCCTACAATCTTCTCTGCATCAAGATTCAGTCGCTCAGCTTCTGTAGTGCGCTTCTACCCTTTGATGTTTGGTGCTGCATGAGTGGTTTCTTCAACTCCATGAACCTCCTCTTGTGGCTGATCCAAATCCTGAGGCTCATCCTTAGGAACTAATAGCTCCTAATCTGCATGCAAGTGTGGCTCCCTCTCAAGCGAACACTTCATGGCTTTCTCCTCATGAAATTTGGTATCCCGTCGCACAACAGTCTTCAGACTGTCTGGAAAATACACACGATAGTTGTGGGGTGTTTCTGTGTACCCCAAAAATATGCCAACCTCTGCGGTCGGCTCCAGCTTCTTCCTGGCATCCTTCATCACATGAATGTAAACAGGTGAGCCAAAAATCTTCAAATGAGAAATATCAGGCTTCTTACCATAAAACACCTCTTCAGGTGTACTCATGCCAAGTACTCTATTGGGACAACGGTTTTGCACATAAACCGCAGTGTTGCAGGCTTCAGCCCACAAGTGTATGAGAAGGCCCTAATCATGCAAAATTTCCTGTGCAACACCCATGATCGTTCTGTTCTTTCGCTCCGCGACCCCATTCTGCTGTGGGTTATGAGGCGCTATGATCTCTCTTTGAATTCCTTCTGCACTGCAAAAGTCTTTGAATTCACCAGAGATGAATTCACCACCATTATCACTCCTAAGAGCCTTCACCTGCTTCCTCGACACTTTCTCCACCAGTGCCTTGAACTCACAGAACTTTGATAATGTCTCGCTCTTCTTTTGCATGAAGAGGATCTAACAGTTACAAGAAAATTCATCAACAAATATCACATAATACATGTGCTTTGCTGTCGAAGCTACTGAGAAAGGTCCACACACGTTTGTGTGAATTCTCTCAAGGATCATCGTGGCGTGACTATCCTTCTCATGAAAGGTGGATTTCACAAATTTTCCCAAAGTACATCCCTTGCACTGATCTGACTATGCAAGTGTACCTTTGGGAAGCCCGGTAGAAATCTGCTGCAAAATTTTCAAAGCGCCATGGTGAAGATGGCCCAATTTCCTGTGTCACAATTCACCCTCATCCCAGCTCACCACTCCTTCTTCTTTGCCTGCCATTTCTGCTGAGCCATCTACCTACAATTTATAAAGGTTCTTAACTCGAACCCCTATCCTCTGGGTTTCACCAGTTGCCTTACTGCACAGGAAAGCCTTTCCCTTGCTAAAGACAACATCATATCCCTTGTCTTCCAACATCGCCACAGAGATTAGATTCTTCTTCAATCCTGGAACATGCATGACATGCTTCAAGATGAAAGGTTTTCTAGACTCCCTCTCAAAGGAAATGGTTCTAATACCAATCGCACTGTATCTACCATCATCGCCCATCTCAATGTGCACTCCAGGATCCTTCTCATCTAAATCAATAAACAAATATTTGTCTCCGGTCATATGGAAAGATGCACCACTATCAAGAAACCACACTGATCCCATCACACTTGAGACCAAGCATGCGATCAGTGAAAAATCTAGCTCAAACTGCGAGGCTAAGGCCTCTCCAGCTGCACATATAGGAGCCTTCTTATTTTTCTTCTTCTGTGGACAATTAATGGCGTAATGTCCGTGTTGGTGACAGTGAAAGCACTTCACCTTGGACATTTCCTGATTCTTGCCTTTCGCACTAGATTGAGAAGCATTTTTCTTTCCCTTCCCTTTCCTTGCTTTGGCAGCCAAAGTGAAATTTTATTCATCTTCATTCTTTGATGAAGATCCATCCCTGGTACTCCACCTTATCTCCTCCTGCATAAGATCCAACCAAAGTCGCTCCCATCCTGGCATTTTCTCCCAACCATTGACATAGTCCTCATAGGAATGCCAACTCTTCGAAAGCCCAAGGAGAGCCAATATCACCAAGTCCTCTTCATCTACAATAACCCCCACACTTCCCAGCTCATCCCTGCACTGGAAAAGCTTCGTGAGGTACTTGGGTATACTGTCGCCCTTCTCCATTTTTATTTTCCTGAGTTTATCTTTGATCGCCAACTTCCTCTAGTCCCTCTTGATTTGGAATGAGTCTGTCAAAGATTTCCACATCAATAATGGAGAATATTTACCATGAAGGCTGGACACTATGTGATCCTTCACACCTTCCAACAGAATCCTTCAACATTTTGCTGTCTTCTTTTGCCATGCGTCAAGTGCGGCAACATCGCTAGAAGCAGGTTTTGGAATTTCTGCATATATGAACTCCTTCAACCCATTATCCTACAGCACTGCCTCCATCCTGTCCTTCCATGCAATATAATTAAATATTCCCTTAAGGGCATACTCCAATTGCAATCTGTTGAAATACATCTCAACTTCGACACCAAGAAAACACTGCAGAAAATTCGAATTCCACCAGCACAAAACTCAACCGCTTCAATAATTTGCAATTGCTCCAATGATCAATATACCTCTAATACCATGTAGAAATTATATAACTAATGTGTTATATATCCAAGATTATCCTGATCACACACTATTTTAACTTCATGCACAATACAAAATCTCTTCTACTCAGTGATCATCATATGTGGAAATTAAATCAATTGCATGCACACATTGAAACCATAAAAATTCACACATATGAACATAGTGTTTAACGAGAAAGCCTGAAGCTAAAAACCACAAATATATGTATATAATATATTTCATAGAGATCATGTAACAATACTCATACAAAGATGATCATATCAAGCTCTTAGTACAATACAATTGCTACACACTAATCAGGTCCGATCTTGAAAATCCATCCATCGATATTTGCCATCTGCTAGATTGCCTCTACTACGCAATCCCTGCTAAAGAATGGCTTTGAATGAACTCAAATTGGTCCAGCCTTTCTCATGCAATCCTCATTGGCATCTCTACTCTGTGTTGGATGCAATCAATTCATCACTATAGTCACAACTGATAGTCATCTTGCCCTTTCACCTATCTCTCCACTGATCTCCACTGAAATTGTCCATGCAATGTAGTTAACTGATGTATTCTTCAATTGATTAATGAGTTAATATTTAGTAAATTAATTATTAATTAATTCACACCACTCTCACTAGTGTATCAATTAGTTAGAATAGATACAACTAGCTCAACTGTGTCTAACTGAGTTAAACTGAACACAACTCCACCAACTACTTCTACAACTCCACCAAAATATGTCACATGAGTTCTAACTAGAGTCTCCATGCAATAGCTCCACTTAACCCTAAGGAATAGCTTAATTCCTTCTGTCAGCTCCTGTGCCACATCTGTGCACTTAACTGAAGTGCTCCAAGAGAATAAGTTAATGTTTAGAGTCCAAATATTATTAAGAGCTAATAATATTCGACATATCTATTTTTAGACTGGCAATCTAAAAATAGATTCCACCCAATATGTATAAAAATAAAAGTCCATCTATTTTTCCAACTTGACCAACCATCCACAAATAGCATCCTGCAACTCATAGAATATGATCGACATGTCTAAAAATAGACTTGCGCCAAAAATAGCCTACGAGCCCACTTAGTGAAGGCAACTCTTTTCACTAAGCTCATCATCTTGTTGAAATCTCAACAGAAAGGTCCACACACGTTTGTGTGAATTCTCTCTAGGATCACCGAAGCACGGTTCTCCTTCTCATGAAAGGTGGTCTTCACAAAATTACCCATAGTACATCCCTTTCACTGATCTGACTGCGCAAGAGTACCCTTGTGAATTCAAGTATAAATCTACTGCAAAATATTCAAGGCGCAATGGTGAAGATGGCCCAATCTCTTGTGCCATAATTTGCCCTCATCCCGGCTCACCACTTCTTCTGCTTTGCCCATCATTGCAGCACAGCCATATACCTCCAGCTTGTAGAGATTCTTAACTCGAATCCTTATCCTCTTGTTTTGGCCTATTGTTTTATGTCACAGGAAGGCTTTTCCCTCGCTGAAAACAACATCATAACCTCTGTCCTCCAACATAGTGACCAAGACCAAGTTCTTCTTTAGACTTGGAACATGCATAACAGATTTAAACAGAAATGGTTACTTGACTCCCTCTCAAAGGTAATGGTTCCAATTCCAGTCGCACTATATCTACCATCATCGCCCATCTCTATATGCATTTGGAGATCCTTCTCCTCCAAGTCACTAAACAACTCCTTGTCTCCAGTAATATGGAAGGAAGCACCACTATCGAGATACCACACCGATCACATTGCGATTGAAACCAAGAATGCGATCAAAGAGAAATCAAGTTCAAGTTGTGAGGCTAAGGCCTCACCCGCTGTAGCTCCAGCAACCTTCTTGTTCTTCTTTTTTCGTGGGAAGTTAGTGGAGAGATGCCCATGTTCGTGACAGTAAAAACACTTCACCTTGGACAAATCCAATTTCTTGCCTTTAGCCTCGGATTTTGGATGGGATTGATTCCCCTTCCCTTTCCTTGATTTGGAAGCCAAAGCAAAATTATCTTCATCATCACTCTTCGATGAAGATCCATTCCTAGTATTCCGCCTTATCTCCTCCTGCACAAGATTCGACCAAAGTTGCTCCCAATCTAGTAGTTTCTCCCGTCCATTGACAGAGTCTTCGTAGCTATGACAACTCTTCAGAAGCCTAAGGAGAGCCAAGATCACCAAGTCATCATACACAACTATAATTCCCACCCTTCCCAACTAATCCATATATTGGACAAACTTTGTGAGATATTTTGGAATACTATCACCCTTCTCCATTTTTATTTTTCTGAGCTTAACTTTCAGCACCAACTTCCTATGGTCGCTGCTGCTTTGGAAAATATCTGTCAAAGCCTTCGACTTTGCAAAGGGAGTGCCTTTCTCGTGAAGGCTTGACACAATATGGTCTTTCACACTTTCCAACAGAATTCTTCTTTTCTTTGCTACCTACTTTTGCCATGTGTTAAGTAATGCAACATCGATAGAAGTAGGCTTAGGAACATCGCTATCGATGAGATCCTTTAGTCCATTATCTTCCAGCACCATCTCCATCCTATCCTTCCAGGCTATTTAATTCGAGCTACCCTCAAGGGCATACTCCAATTGCAACCCAATGAAAGACATTTCAATGAATACTCAACTGTCACACCTAGAAATTTCTGCAGCAAATTCGAATTGTCCACGAGCACAAAACTCATCACCTCTTCACAATTACAATCTCCAGTGATTAACACTGCTCTGATACCATGTATAAATTTATTAATACTAATAGTATGACCAGATTATCTTGATATAAAAAATTAATCTTATGTTAAATACAAAATCCTTCCACATAATTCTTTGCGGAAATTAAATCACCAATTGAAGACACATGTGAAGAAAATCAATCGCACATAAACACAGTTGTTTAATGGAACCCCAAATATCATATATTATGTATATAAATGGATCATTTAATAATCTCATACAAAGCTTAGTACAACAATCTCTAAGTACAATCAACATTCATTACATACTGTCATACATAAATTTGCATATCTATGCACCAATTTCTTGCCTCCTGACAGCCTGCCTCCACTGCGCAATCCATGCTAAAGAAGACCCATAAATGAATTCGAATTTCCCTTGAATTGACAACACAATCCTCATTGGCATCTCCAATGTGTGTTAGATGCATTGAATGCATCACTAGAGTCACAACAGATAGTCCATCTCACCCTTTCACCTATCTCTCCACTGGGTCTCCACTAGAACTGACATGCAAGTAGTTAACTGTTGTATTTGTTTAGTTTTTAGTGAGTTATTAGTTGTGAATTAATTCACTAAACTCTCACTAGTGTATCTTTTAGTTAGAATAGATACAACTAGCTCAACTGAGTTTAACTCACTTAACTGAGTTAAACTAAATAACAAATCCCATAACTACTCTTCCAACTCTATCACAACTTTTCCACTTCAGTTCTAACTGATTCCTCCATGCATGAGCCAGAAATAACCCTAGGAATTGTGTAGTTCCTTCAGCCCACTGATTTTCCAAATCTGTTAACTGAAATAGAGTGCTCCATGAGAATAACTTGATACTTATTGTCGAATTATTATTAAGGGCTAATAATAATTGACATTCATCTATATTTAGATTGATGATCTATAAATAGACTTCACCCAATATTCTAAAAATAGAATCGTATCTATTTTTCACATTTGACCAACCATCTACTAATAGCATCCTGCAACTTATAGAATATGCTCACCATGTCTAAAAATAGACATACATCTAAAAATAGCCTGCGGGCCCCACTTAGTGAAGGTGCTTACTTTTCACTAAGGTCATCATCTTGTTGAATCTCAACATAGGGGTGAAATTCATTATCACTTGCTTGCTTCTTCTTTGCATGATTATCAACTTGAGTTGCATATGAATTTGTTTCAATTTTAATTTCGTGTGAAAATTTAACCACTCGCCTTTGAATAGGTTGCAAAACTAATTTTACCTTTAAAGACCAAAGTTTATCATTGATCTGTAAACCTACGTGGATATACCACTGGACAGTTCATCACAACAGATCTGATAATAATTAATTAAAATACCATACTTTTACACTATTAAATTTTTATTAAAATTATAGATATGTAGATTTTATTGTAATTAGTGCATGCGTGCAAATGGAAATTATTCAGAAAAGTAGAGAACGATAAATAAGCTCAGATACACATAAGACACAATATTTTCTCTATGGGAAACCCTTTTGGGATAAAACCTAACTGGAAGGTGAGGCTACTCTGCTCTCTTTCTTTGTCTGGAAATATGGATGCAAGTACAAAGAAGTAATTCTTGTGGCCCGTGGGCTACTACAATGTACATATACTCTGTGTGTGCTCTACCTCCTATCTATCCTTTGCTCAACTATGGAACAAAATTCTCTCGAAAGAATGGAATGCCTCTTCCTCCTAGTGGCCTAATTATAACACAACATGATAGCCTACTAGTGGTTAATTTTGACTACATCAACTCTTAACTAGAGTTAGAAAATAAAATATTCTAGAGTCTTTTACATCAAAAACACATGGCTAACCCCTTTTCCATGAATAATGGGGGCTGATGCAACATCCTCCCGAACTATAGGTGTGAAAATAGGAAGGTCAACTTCTAAGTGACATAACGTTTGAATACAAACTCCAATTGACACACTTCTTGCACCATTGGAAAGATATATGAGTATATAATAGCATGAAAAGGTGTGGTAATAAAGCGATAAATTTTTACCCCAAAAAAGTTTCCTTTGATGCCTCAAAACACTCTTGGAAGGTTTCAAACCTTGTTTCGCCAAACTGGGTCCCGCCGGTAAAAACAGTCCCATGAGTTGATTCCTCCACTTTTTCCACTCCAAATGCATTGAGATGGATGAAAAAAAATATAATGGTCCAATTTGGACCAATCACACTTGAAAAGTGTTAAATGATGATCAAATTTTTATTGCCTTTTCAGATCACGTGGTATCAAAGCAAGTTTTGTCTAGATTGCAAGTATGGGAAAGAAATTGGAGCATGAAAGACTCCAAGAGTTTGAGGAGAATAATCTATCTCTTCGAATGGATAATGTCAAGATAAGGAGAATGCTTGAAGCTGCAAATGAGGAGAAAAGGAAAATGCACTTGCAGTTGTAGCATATAGTGGACAAACATACTAGTGAGTGTTCTTTCCTGGAAGCAACAAAGAGTCCCTTAAAGATGAAACTAATTTGTGGGCATGGTCAGTACACATGATATGGATCCTATGATGAGAATGGTGCTTGAAAGTTTTTATAACATTTGAAATATTAACCCTATGTTCCATTTGGTAAAAGTGGTTGTCTAGAGACATCATCCACTTCTTCAAAAACATCTGAAATGAAAAATATGGGTTGTTGGCCAAATGAGGCAATTAGTATTTCCAATTCTACTCCTACAGTTAATGTTGATAACACATCTTTTGCAACTTTTGAAAATCATACCAATGGTATTAGTATGAAGCTTTTAGCTCAGATGGGTTATGATGAAAGGGGCCTCATATTCAATGGAAAAGGCATCATTAATACCATCTAAGTGAAGGAATGACCACAGTATGAAGGATTGGGATATGGCCATGAAGAAATTGGAGGGTTCTCCAAAATTGTTGAGGCAAAGAAATCGTCAAGTATGGAGTTCATCCCAAAGTGGCTCCTATGAAGTGATGGTACACCACACCATTATGGTAGTGATAGTGACAAATTGTCTCCATGTAGATATGAATGTTCCAAAGAACATGCCAAGTCCAATTCTCCTCATGAAATTCATAGCCCAAAAGACAAGTATAAGCATCATGGGAATTCCAGAAATGTTTTTGTTTATGATCATTTATGGGAAATGTTTCCCTACACATTTTGTGATGCATATGACCACTATGTGGCTTATTATGAGCAACGTAAGGCAATGGTCAAAAAAATGGATCAAATTATTGGCACAAGACATGAGGAACCTCTCCTAGGTATGAAGACTTCCTTGTCGATGGGAAAGGGTAAGAATTTTTGTACCCATTGTAGCATAAATGGGGACCAGATTGAAATGTATTGGAAACTCCATCCAGAACTTCATCCCAAGAAGGACAAAGAGGTCATGCGATCCCCTACAAGGGAAGCAACATGTGGAAAAGTGGAAAATAATGTAGTTCCCAAAGTAGCCTTTGAAGATGAGAGGGTGCAGAAAGAGAACACATAATCCTGGTTAGGAAAAGAATCAATATACCATTTTTTATTGTTAGCTTTCTTTGTTAATTACTTGATTTATATTCCCGTTGGGTAATTTGTAAAGTGAATTCATGTACAAATCCATTTTCGATAATATTGTAGTTATTTGGCATTTTATGCTATTTTGGCTTGTTGATGAGTCAATTTGTGTGGGAATTTTGGGATGAGAGTTTATATTTCATTGAGTATGTTTACAATTGTGTCACATAGTCACCTATGCAAGTATTCCCATGTGAAGCTTTTTTCTATTAAAAAATGTCATTTGATGCCTCAAAATGATCCCGAAAGGTTTCAGACCTTGTTTTTCCAAACTGGGTCCCACCAGTAAAAATAGTCCCGTGAGTTGATTCCTCCATTTTTTCCACTAAAAATGAATTGAGATGGATGAAAAACAATATAATGATTGAATTGGATAAATCACACTTAAAAAGTGTTAGAGAGAGATCACAAATTTCTTTCCTTTTCAGATCATGTGGTATTAGAGCAAGTTCTGACCAGATTGCAAGTATGGGAAAGAAATGGAAGCGTGAAAGACTCAAAGAGTTGGAGGAGAATAATATATCTCTTGGAATTGAGAATGTCGAGCTAAGGAGATTTCTTGAAGATGCAGAGGAGGAGAAAAGTAAAATGTGCCCACAGTTGCAGCATATAGTGGAGGAACAAACTAGTGACTGTTTCGTCCTAGAAGCAATAAAGAGTCACTCAAATATGAAACCAATTTGTGGGAATGGTCAGTACACATGATATGGATCCTATGATGAGAATGGTTATTTTGATTTTTGATAACATCTAAAATATTAACCCTATGTTCCAGTTGGTAAAATTGGTTGGCTAGAGACATCATCCACTTCTTCATCAACATATAAAATGAAAAATATGGGTTGATGGCCAAAGGAGGTAATTAATATTTCCTGTTCTACTCCTTCAGTTAATGTTGATAACAAATATTTTGCAGCTTTTGAAAATCATACCAAGGGAATTCGTATGAAGCTTTTAACTTAGATTGGTTATGATTGAAGGGGCCTCAGAATCAATGACCAAGGCATCATTAATCCTATCGAAGTGAAGGAACAACCATAGTATGAAGGGTTGGGTTATGGCTATGAATAAATTGAAGGGTGCTCCAAAATTGTTGAGGCAAAGAAATCGTTAGGTATGGAGTTCATGCCAAAGTGGCTCCTACAAAATTATGGTACAACACACCATGATGGTAGTGATAGTGACGAATTTCTCCGTAGAGAGATGAACATTCCAAAGGACATGCCAAGTCTAGTTCTCCTTTTCAAATTCATATCCCAAAAGATAGATATAAGCGTCATGGGAATTCCAAAAAATTGTGTGCTTATGATCATTTATGGGAAATGTTTCCCTGCACATTTTGTGATGCATTTGACCACTATGTGGTTGATTGTGAGAAACATAAGGAAATTTCCGAAAACATGGACCCAATTATTGGGACAAGACATGAGGAACCTATCCAAGGTATGATGACTTCCTTGTCAATGAGTAAGCGTAAAAAAATTTGTAACCATTGTAGCATAAATGGGCACCAGATTGAAAAGTGTTGGAAACTCCATCTCTAACTGTGTCCCAAGAAAGACAAAGAGGTCATGTGATCCTGTAATGTTCCCAATTAGCCACTGCTACATGGAACATTATAATTACTCCATTTTTGAAATAAGAAGTAGGAAACACAATAAAATCTATCCCAGTGTGAAAAGGGATTGAGGTAGGAGGATAAAATAAAGCCTCTTTAATATGAAGAGGGGAAAAATAAAGGAGCTAAATATAGTTGACAAGTCAACAACGCTGTCACAAAAGGAGGGAAAGCTACTAGGGCAGCACAGTTTTGAAGGAGGAAACTTCTCAAGGAAGCTACATCACCATGAGTGGGGCCCGGGGTGGAGAAGCTCACCAAGAATAAAAAGGAGGGGATAGTAGCAAAGGAATCATTCATCTATTCATCTTGTTTTAGTATTATGACTGATTGAAAGCTTCATCTATTTAGCTGGAGTTGCAACACTGTTTAGTGCAAAGGGGGTTCTCATGCGGGAACTCTATCTTTATCATTGATATCGTTGATTGGGAGATCTAAGGAGGAGGTCTTGAGTTCAATTATCATTATCTATCTTGAGGAGAACCATCCTCTAACCTTGACAGTGCAGTCACTTCCAGTGAGTGTGTTATTTCTGCAGTAGCTACAGTAGCTGGGGTTGCATCTATCCAATTTGTGCTTGTTTCCGGAGAGGAGGAGGTTATTCCCACTCCAGGATATCTATTGAGGAAGGCTTGGGGCCAATTATTGTATTTTGTATCCATTTCAGATCATATCAAATATTTCTCAATACATATTTTCTAGGTACAATGTTATTTTATGCAGTGCTATATCTTGTGTTGCTATTTTGCCGGGAGCCCTTGCTGGGAGGTCCCAATGTGTTTGTAAAAGAGGTTAATCCTCTCATTTATGATTATATAATGAATGAAAGCTTAATATATATGTTATTCCATCCATTTTTGTAGTGTTCATAACAAAAATAACACTGTTTCTGCCTCCGAAATTTCTATTTTATGCAGTATTGGGGTTGTGGTGCTTTTTAGCATATTTTAGTTGGGGAGATCTGTTTAATGTAGCTAGAGTTATTTTTTTCTAATGCTATTCTATAATTAAGTTACATACAACATATTTTAGAGGATCCAAGTCCTGGTCTGCGTTATTTTTGCACTGGTTTTCTTATACAGCGTCCTCACTAGAGATATTGTAGAAATTCCTAAAAAGGAATATTACAGTGGTATCAGAGCTCTGCTCTTAGCTCAGATTGTGGTGGGGGGGGGGAGATTTATCTTCAACATGGAGAAGGAATAAATCTTAAGACTCATACTTCAAACCCTGTAGAACATTGCAAGGGATCTCAAGGAGATGAGGCATGAAGAAGACTCTTTAGGGTTTTGCCATAAGGCAAGCACCAACACTGCAAATGGCATGGGACATTCAGCTGCATCACAATGCTCCACCATGAATTCATTTATAACTGAAGGAGATAAGGAGGGCTCTCTGGAGGAATATTTTGAAGAATATGAATTTCAGTCTTGAAGGTTCAAGGAGCACTTGAGCTTTCAGGAGTTTTGCCGGATCAAGGATGGAAGGAGGATTGATCCTCAACAAAAGGAGGATAATTTGATGCAGGGATCAGACCTACAACACACTATTTTAGGATTCTTCTTTCCCACATTTGATGGGACACCCAAGTGCACAGCAAAGGCATGGGTGGAGAAGCTGGACACCTACTTCCAGCTCAACAAGGTTTCTGAGATAGAAGCCATCAAGGTAGCTACATTGCACCTAGAAGGGGAAGCTCAATATTGGTGGTTTCATGGATTTACCACACTTGGGCATCATCATATCACTTCATACTCATATTTCACCAAGAAGCTAGTGGAGAGGTTTGATCCGAGGGATCCGGAAGCCCACTTTGCCAAGATAACCAAGCTCAAGTAGGAGGGAAATATTGAGGATTACATTGTTGATTATTTGTAGCTTTCAGTGATGGTATCCAACCTCACTATGAGTAGGAAGGTATGCATGTTTGTGAATGGGATGGTTGAACCATTTGTAATATCCCAAAATGGGAACAACTACACTATTGGGAATAATTTGAGTTATTACCAATGTGGAGCTTCAGAAAACCATGAGCATGGCTATGAAGAGAAGCTTAAGAGATGTAAAATAAAATCACCCTAGCATATGAAAGAACCTCAACAAGATATTGGCCAATATTCTCCTTCCCGGGTGGGGAAATGTAGCAATATTGGGCATAAATCTGTTGTCTTCAGAAAATAACGCTATACAAGTGAGGAATGGGACTTGGATCCCTTAGAAGACATAATATATAAATTTTATGCAAAATTAGAGGTGAAATAAATAACTCTAGCTCATCTAAACAGATCTCCCAAGTTAATGCAGCTAAAATAAGCCCAAAACCCCATAGAATAGCTCATATAGCAACTACTGAAGCAAGGAATGCATTATTATAATGAGGGTTTCTAAAAAAAATGAAGAAATAGGTATGATGAACAAATTATATTAATCACACAGCAAATAAATGGAGGTTTAATCAATTATACAGTAGAGACAAAGCTCCCGGCAAGGTTTCCGGAAAAATGCATGAATAAAATGCAACACTGCAGAAAATAACGCAGTTGCTGCAAATCTGTATTAATCATGGCTGAATAAATCATAAAAGGGCTGAATAATACAAAAATATGGCCAAAGGCCTCTCTAATAAAACTCCCGGAGGGAAATAGGCACCTCCTCATCAAGAAATAGCATAAAATCAAAGGATGTAACACTGTTGCTACTGCCTCTGCATGAAGGATGCAATTTTGTGAAGGATACTGTGCTATAACTGAATATGAATGAATTTCCCCAAGCTAACTATAGAAATGAAGCTCAGATCCTTCTCTCTTGATCCCTTAAGCAAGCTTATCTAAAGAGAGGATGGAATCCCTGCACAGGAATCCCTTGCACTAAGCAGTGCAGCAACTCCTTCTAAACAGCTGAAGTATGAAATTGGTATCCAGACCAAGAAAGCTGAATACATGAATGATATCCCTTTAATGCTATGCCTTCCTTTTATCTTTGGTGAGCCTCCTCACCCTGGACCCCACACAATGTTGAGGTGACTTCTTCATGAAGCTTCCTCTTTCAAAACTGCGCTACCCTAGCTTGCTTCCCTCCTCTTGTGGCTGCGCTGTTGACTTGGTCAACTAATCCACCTCCAATGCCTCTTTTCACACTAGGGATCTCCAATCTAGTTCTCATATGTGTGTTTCGGCTGATCCTTGTTCACATTGAGCTAGTTTACTTGAGTGTTTTCTTCCTCCTAAAGAATGCATGTTGACTTAGTCAAAATTGACTATGTCCTCATCCAATTTGTCCTTGTTCACACTTGGAAGTGTAAAACCAGCTCCTAGGGTGATATATTTCCTTACTAAGGTGGAATTTATTCATATTATTATTTTTCATGGGCTCCCTTACCAATTTGTTCCTGTCCTAGGTGAAAGTAGCAAAATCTAATGTTCCAATTTGCTTGTTGAAAAATTGGGAACATTACAGTCCTCCCCTCCCAAATGTTGCTTGTCCTCAAGCAAATGCAAGGGTAGGACTGAAGAGAATCATTTTCTTCCCTATAGCACCCTCATAATATGAATTCTCCCAAGGATCAAGGTGCTGAATCATCAATATGTCTCCATGTTGTTCCTCCCAAGTGTGCAAGCCATCTATTGGGGAACATCCCAAATAGCTAACATGATGTGACATGAAACATCCATGGGGCAACAATGGGATATTTGAAGGTCCTCTTTGAAGCATTAGGGCTGATATATATTGGGATTCATCATCCCCATTTGAATCTCTATCCCCCAAGATATCAACCAAACAAGATGAGTCACCCTTCAGTATGGCAACTCATGAAAGATCTCTTCCACCTTGAGCTCCTACAAAGAAGGTGGGCTGCATAGTGGAGTCAAAATGTGCATCTCTTGTTGATTCTCTCTCCACTTATGATATATATGGGGCTGCTGCTGATATATTTTTGAGGTATAACGGTCTTCAAGAAAGACCCAAGCCACCCCATCAAATCCAACACCCATGAGGTGTCTCCTCAAAGAACTCAAACCTCCCAAATGAGTCCTCTCACTTGAAGGAAAGATGTATAGCATGGAAATAAAGGTCTACCCACCATTCTTCCTAAAATATGTAGCTTGTATAATGGGAAGAATTATCTTTTCATTGGGCCTCCTCACCTCTTGTGCCACTCCTCCAATGGTGCTTCCTACAATCAATGTTTTAGCAGCATAATATGGAAGCATAAACCTGTAAAAACAAGGAGGTAGAACATAGTCCCAATCATGGAACCAACACAGGGAATCCTTTGCCTGCCTCAATACATAGTGCAACAAGTGTGTTTTCAGCCACTTGTTTGTTTCCGCATCCATTTTACAAAAGAGAATCATGAAAGCATAATTTGGTGCCAATGATTCACACCGAAAACCATGTGGCATTCCCCCACAATCCACAAATAGAATGGCCATCATAAATGCTGCAAGTGGCCTCAAGTACATAAAAATACAATATATAAGAAGGAAAGACCCCTCTTGGTATGATATTCTGGTCATATGGACAAGGAAGTGTAAAATACAAAACAAAATTTTACCTCGTCCATCATGTACTTCGGTCATTGAGCTGAAATGGCTCAAGTGAAAATTCTCCCTTGCTGCAAGTGAGTAGGGAAGTGGTTATGCTGACCTTTTCTTCATCTTCCAGGTTGTGAATCTCTCCATATGCTGATATACATTCAATTGAATTCCCTCCCAAGTGAACTCCTCCATTGAGGGATGGTATGCATAGAAATAAATGGAAGGAAAGTTCACAAATGCTGCATGTAGATCTTCCTCCTTGTGCTTGTGACTCCAAGCCAAGAAGATCAAAACATAGTAAGGGATACTATTAGCCATTACTTCCTCATGCTCCTCTTCTACATGCCACCATGGTGCATTACTTTTGAAGTGGTCTTGGGGACACTTCAGCAAGCAATCCAAGCTCCTAAGTGACAGCGCTGCTAGCCTTTGGAGTAGGGCTACTGTCATCTCAAATCTCAATTCTTTGAAATATATTGTGTCAAAGACTCTCCCCAAAATGATGATGTACATGTAGATATCCTCCCAAGATGGAGGGGCTGCTCTTTTCACTATGATAGTGCCATTCCTTTCTCTTGCAACATCATGCCAAGTGTGAGAGCAATTCTGCCCTTGCTCTCTCCCCATCCTCTGAAGCAACAAATGTCTTTTCTGCCCCATCACACCTCCATCAAACAACTCATGTGGTGGAAACACAATGATCACATCATCATAATGCATCCACAGTCCTTGCTTCCCTATGATGCAAGTGCTCTACCAAGTATTCTCTTCCTTCACACCCTTGGAAGAAAGATATGCCACATGATGGCCAAACTCTCTCAAGAGTAGCCAACGCAGTCTTGCCTCTTGCTACCCAGTATCATATATTTTCAAGTAGCTCTCCAGCTTCTTGCTTTCTATTCAAATCCACTTATCCACCGATGGATGCCCCCTATAATTCTCCATCTTGGAACTTCTCCAAAAGAGGCTACCATCCTCCCATATCAGATTTTTCTCCTTGCATTTCATGGGATGCTAAAATGAAACTCCTTGGAGATCTCCTAGAAAATATCTTTCACCAGTGATTATCTTGAATCCATAGGGATCCAAGAGAACTAAAGGCAAAGCCTCCTTGCCTCTACCTCTTGATAGCGTTGTAACCCTCCTCTAGGGTAAAGTTGTTGCCTCATACTCCATCTCGAAGTTCATGGATCCCTCCAAAATATCACACTTCAACCTCAAGGGTTTTGTGCAACTCATCAGGGGTCCAAGAGGATGATGGTTCATTTTTTTCTTGAACCATTCAAGTCTGCACAACGCAATGAAATATCGCTGCTCTACCCCAGCAACAATGTTTGATCCTGGGCTATATGAAAACATATTTCCACATCTTTTAGAACGATTTGATACAATAAGTAAAAGTGGAAATCTTCCCATACCTTGGTGAGATGTGGGAACCTCTTGTAGAGCTGCAAAGGCTCCTCCCTTTAATGTAATGGCTGCCCCAACTGCTGATGTAGAAAGCTGCTCTTTCAAGGCTGTGATAGCACTGGTACTTGTCTCTTCCCATGGTGGTGTGGACCCTCTCTCCTCTGATCTCCCTTCATCAAAAGTTCTGATCAGCTCTTGAGTGAACTCAGAAAAGGAAGTCATTCTTGTGTGGCTTAAGTGATTGCACCCCCAAGTATTGGCTTCACCCTCTATGTGCAGCACTGCAATTTCTGCTGCCTCATTCTCTACCAATGGATGAAGTAGGAAGAATGCCTCAAGCTTTCTTTCCCAAGCTCTAGCTGTAGCTGACCCATCAAATGTAGACAATAGGAACCTATTGCATTTGATTTCTCCTTTTCTGCAAAATCTTCTTTCTTCTCTCAGTTGAACAAACTAAGGAAAATCTAGGGTCTCTTTGGAAGCCCTAGGTTGGCACTTGTATTCTGCCAAATACCCACACAATATTTCATGCTCTAAGTGGTATCATTGCTCTTCAATTCCTCTATGAGAATAGGAAGTGCATGCATCTTCTTCTACTTCTTGAAACCTTCTAGAGGTCTCACTGCAACTCTCTCCCCCTTGAAACCCTCTTGGAGTTTCAATGCATTTCTCTTCTTCTTTCTTCTTGGATCTGAAAATGGATGAGAGTAAGCTCATCCTCTCCATAATTTTTTTCTCCTCTTATTATTATCTTCTAATTGGATCTGAAATCCACAGGCTGAGCCAGAATGGTAGCTCTGATACCACTATAATATCCCAAAATAGGGACAGCTACACTATTGGGAATAATTTAAGTTATTACCAATGTGGAGCTTCAGAAAACCATGAGCATGGATATGAAGAGTAGCTCAATAGATGTAAAATAGAATCACCCTAGCAGATCAAATAAACTTAGCAAGATATTGGCCAATATTCTCCTTCCCGGGTGGGGAAATGCAACAATACTGGGCATAAATCTATTGTCTTTAGAAAATAACGCTATACAAGTGAGTAATGGGACTTGGATCCCTTAGAAGACATGATATATAACTTGTATGCAGAATTAGAGGTGAAATAAATAACTCTTGCTCATCTAAACAGATCTCACAAGTTAATGCAGCTAAAATAAGCCCAAAACCCCATAGAATAGCTCATACAACAACTACTGAAGCAAGGAATGTGTTATTATAATGAGGGTTTCTACAAAAAATGAAGAAATATGTCTGATATACAACTTATATTAATCACACAACAAAGAAATGGAGGTTTAATCACTTATGTAGTAGAGACAATTCTCCCGGCAAGGTTTCCGGAAAAATGCATGAATAAAATGTAACACTGAAGAAAATAACGCAGTTTCTACAACTCTGTATTAATCATGGCTGAATAAATCATAAAAGGGCTGAATAATACAAAAATATGGCCAAAGGCCTCTCTAATAAAACTCTCGGAGGGAAATAGGCACCTCCTCCTCAAAAAATAGCATAAAATCAAAGGATGCAACACTGTTGTTGCTGCCTCTGCATGAAGGATGCAATTTTCTGATATATCTGAATATGAATGAATGGATCCAAGCCAAATATAGAAATGAAGCTCATATCCTTCTCTCTTGATCCCTTAAGCAAGCTGATCTAAAGAGAGGATGGAATCCCTGAAGAGGAATCCCTTGCACTAAGCAGTGCAAAAACTTCGGCTAAACAGCTGAAGTATGTAATTGGTCTCTAGACCAAGAAATTTGAATACATGAATGATATCCCTTTGATGCTATGCCTTCCTTTTATCTTTGGTGAGCCTCCTCACCCCGGACCCGACACAATGTTGAGGTGACTTCTTCATGAAGCTTCCTCTTTCAAAACTGTGTTGCCCTAGCTTGCTTCCCTCCTCTTGTGGCTGCGCTGTTGACTTGGTCAACTAATCCACCTCCAATGCCTCTTTTCACACTAGGGATATCCAATCTAGTTCTCATATGTGTGTTTAGGCTGATCCTTGTTCACATTGAGCTAGTTTACTTGATTGTTTTCTTCCTCCTCAAGAATGCATGTTGACTTAGTCAAACTTGACTATGTCCTCATCCAATTTGTCCTTGCTCACACTTGGAAGTGTAAAACCAGCTCCTAGGGTGATCTATTTCCTTACTAAGGTGGAATTTATTCATATTCTTATTGTTCATGGGCTCCCTTACCCATTTATTCCTCTCCTAGGTGAAAGTAGAAAAATCTAATGTTCCAATTTGCTTGTTGAAAAATTGGGAACATTAAACCATTACAAGGGTTGGTCAAGTCTACCAAACCAACCACACTCCTTGAAGCTATGGAAAAAACTAGAGATCTACAACACATCTTGCCCAGGGCAAGAACCCTTTTGCAGCATAAGACTCACTCAAGAACAAGGGAGACAATTCATGCTCAGGATTAGGAAGGGAAATGTGTTATAGGAGGGACACATCATGTCATGACCTTCTCCAAGAAGGATGCCAGCGCTGTAAAATCCATAGAAGGCTTTGCTCCAAGAGGGGGGGATGTTGCAACGTTAAGAGGAGTTCAAAATTATTTTACCTTGAGGGTGAGAGGCACCATCATGGGGCAAAGGGTTTCTGTATTGATAGATAGTGGAGCTACTCATAATTTTATTGATGCATAGCTGGTACACAGGAGAGGGATTCCCATGGAGGAGTTTGAGGGATTTTTAGTTTTGGTTCCAGGAGCTATGACCCTGCAATGTGCCAAGTAAGTTCTGGCACTAACCATTACTATGGGAACCTATACATTGATAGACCACTTCTTTGTGGTAGATATTCTAGACACCAATGTCATATTGGGAGTCCAGTGATTAGTCACTCTTGGGAGAGTTACCACTAACTGGAGAACTTTGGAGATGGAATGGACTGGAGGGGAGGATGGCCAGCAACAAAGAATCAAGGGTATAAACACATATCCCCCTCAGGTTGTTTTAGCACATAGGATGGAGGAAGATATGCATAGAGGGGATGTTAAATGGGCAGTGGAGCTGCATATGTCAGAGGTGAAGGACAAGGTCTGACCGGTGCATCCAGATGTTCAGTCTCTTTTGGATCGGTATTCTACAGTATTTGGGGATATACCACCAAGGAGACCTCCTGATTGAGGGTTTGAACACACCACTGAGCTGGAACAAGGGGTCCAAGCAGTAATCACCACTCCTTATAGGCATCCCAAGGCTTATAGGGATGAGATTGAGAGAGCTATCCATGAGCTACTAGCACTAGGACACATCCGGCCTAGTACTAGTTCTTTTGCTTCCTCGGTGGTTTTGGTAAAAAAAGAAAGATGGCACATTGAGGATGTGCATTGATTATAGGTCCTTGAACAAGAATACTATGAAGAATAGGTACCCTATACCCAGGATCGATGAAATCATGGATGAGTTAAGGGGATCCAAATACTTCTCCAAGATTTATTTGAGGTCTGGGTACCATCAAATCAAGGTAAGGGAGCAAGATATCCCCAAGAAAACCTTTAGGTATCACTATGGGCATTTTGAGTTTTTGGTAATGCCCTTTGGATTGACTAATGCTCCAGCAACTTTCCAATCCTGCATGAACCACATCTTCCGTGGTCATTTGAGAAAGTTTGTATTGGTCTTCTTTGATGATATTCTTATCTACAGTCGCACTCGGGAGGAGCACTTGCAGCATATTGAGACAATCTTACATATCCTCAAGGAGCAACAATTCTATGCCAAGCTCGCCAAATGTGAATTTGGCCTCATAGAGCTGTTGTATTTGGGGCATATCATAGGAGTGGATGGAGTGAGGGTGCATGAGGAGAAGATCCAGGCTATCAGAGATTGGCCTGAACCCAAGAATGTTACAGATTTCAGAGGGTTTGTGGGCATATGCACTTATTACCAGAAGTTTGTGAAAGGATTCTCACAACTAGCAGCACCACTCACAGACTTGAAAAAGAAGGGAGCTTTCCATTGGACACCTATAGCGCAGAGGGCTTTTGATAAGCTCAAAGAGTTAATGAGTAGTTGTCATGTTTTGGTTTTACCTGAATTTTCTCAACCTTTTGTGCTAGAATGTGATGCATCAGGTGAAGGTATTGGGGCAGTCTTGATGTAAGGAGGGAATCCTATAGCCTTTGAGAGCAGAATGCTACTTCGTCATGAGAGTTTGTACCCCATATATGATAAAGAAAAGCTAGATATCATGCATGCATTAGCCAAATTTTGGCAATACTTGGTGGGAAATAAGTTCAAGGTGAAGACTGATCACAACAGTCTTAGATTCTTTCTCGAACAGAGGCAAATCTAGGAGAGACAACAGAAGTGGGTGAGAAAAACCCAAGCCTATGATTTTGACATAGAATATGTCAAAGGGAAAAGCAATATAGTAGTTAATGCACTATCTAGGAGGCCCAAAACGCTGTCCTTGAGGGGCATAGACATATATTGGAAGGCTCAAATATTAGTTGAGTGTTCCAAATATGAATTTTCTTTGAGATACTTGATGGGGTGGTATCGGATGAAAGGTTTAGAGTAATGGATGAGGTTATCTATTACAAGGACCAGATCTACTTGGCTAAGAATTATAAGCTCAAGGGGAAGATATTATTGGCCTCACATGATTCACCACTTGCCAAGCATCAAGGTTTCAAAAAGACTTACAGATCTATCACAGAGAGAGATTCTCATGGAAAGGTCTCAAGGAGGATGTGCTCCGGCATGTCAGGGAATGCATCATTTTCCAACAAAACAAGGGAGAACACACTCACCCTGCTGGATTTTTGCAGCCACTACCTATTATAGATGGGAAGTGGGAAATCATCTCTATGGACTTCATCACCAGCTTACCGATAGTGCAGGGTAAGGACTATATCTTTGTTGTTGTTGATAGACTAATAAAGTACTCTTATTTCTTTTCCATTTCTGCATATTATACTGCGTCATAGGTAGTGAGCTCTTCTTCAAAGATGTATTTAGGCACCATGGTCTCCCTAGGACCATAGTGAGTGATCGGGACAACTGCTTCATGGGTGGCTTTTGGCGGGAACTTTTCCGGTTAGTGGGGGATAATTTGACTCCAAGCACTAGTTATCACCCCCAAACTGATGGACAGACCGAGATAGTGAACAAGTGGCTATAAGGCTACTTGAGAAACTATGTGGCAGGGCAACAGAAAGCTTGGCTGCGTTGGCTCCACTTGGGAGATTATTGTTACAACACTACTCACCATATTTATATTGGCATGACTCCATTTCGAGCCTTATATGGGTATGAGGCACTTCCATTTGCTGATGTTATGTTTGGGGCAAGTAAATCTCCAAGAGAAAGGGATTGGATCCAAGAGAACCAAGACATACTCAGAGCACTCAAAGACAACATTGCCACTGCCCAGAACTAGCAGAATATATATGCAGACCGTGGTCGGATAGAGAGACAGTTTGAGGTGAGAGATCTTGTCTACCTACGTCTTAAGCCTTATAAACAATCCACACTCAAGGTGAAGGGAGCTAAAAAGCTCAAACCAAATTTCTATGGGTCATACAGGGTGAACAAATGTATCGGTAAAGTAGCATATGAGCTGGAGCTTCCTAAGGAGAGCAAGATCCACAATATTTTCCATGTCTCTTACCTCAAGAAGGCCATTGGGAGGAATGTAATTGCCAACATGGAACTTCCCCCCATTGATGATAAGGGCCACTTTCTCTTGCAGCTAGAAGTAATCTTAGACACAAGGGAGAGGCAGCTGAGAAATAGAGTCATCAAGGAATATCTAATTAGATGGAGGAATCTACCAGATGAGGATGCCACTTGGGAGGCAGAGAAGATCTTGTAGCATCCTTCTTTACTGTTGCTTGTGGGCAATAAATTTTTGAGCGGGGAGGACTGTAATGTTCCCAATTAGCCACTGCTACTTGGAACTTTATAATTGCTCCATTTTTGAAATAAGAAGTAGGAAACACAATAAACCCTATCCCAGTGTGAAAAGGGATTGAGGTAGGAGGATAAAATAAATCCTCTTTAGTATGAAGAGGGGCAAAAGAAAGGAGCTAGCTATAGTTGACAAGTCAACAACGCTGTCACAAAAGGAGGGAAAGCTACTAGGGTAGCACAATTTTGAAGGAGGAAACTTCTCAAGGAAGATACATCACCAATGAGTGCGGCCCAGGGTGGAGAAGCTCACCAAGGATAAAAAGGAGGGGATATTAGCAAAGGAATCATTCATCTATTCATCTTGTTTCAATCTTATGACTGATTGCAAGCTTCAGTTGTTTAGCTGGAGTTGCAACACTGTTTAGTGCAAAGGGGGTTCTCATGTGGGAAATCTGTCTTTATCATTGATATAGCTGATTGGGAGATCTAAAGAGGAGGTCTTGAGTTCAATTCTCATTATCTATCTTGAGGAGAACCATCCTCTAACCTTGACAATTCAGCCCCTTCTAGTGAGTGTGTTAGTATGAATCTTGATTCGAAGTGTACGAAAAAATACCACTTTAGCTGCACATAACAAAAAGCCCTAACAACAAAATATGGCTGCTCATATCTTCATATCTGGAGTTAGTAAATCAAGACAAATGTTGTAAAAAATCCAGATCTATGCATAAAAAGACATTAAGTAGTAAAAATAAGGTTTTTCTCCATGCATCCAATAAACAAGACAAGGACAATATTTTTTGAAGAATTTTATATTAATGGCACCTGGGAAGAAAACAAGAAAGGTGTTTCCAATTCTCCTCAATGGGATGGGTTCTTGGAAGTCCTCAGCAATTCAGATCTAGAATTTCTCTCTCTTGTTGGTGTAGAAAACCCAGAAAAACATAGAACTCAAAGGGAGCTCACAAAGAAAATAATAGAAAATATGACAATGATAATGGCTCAAAGTCAGACCAAGAGTATAGATCCAGAGTGATCTAAGAGGCAAAAAAAGGTGGTGAATGGTAGGAAAAACCCTTCTGTTTATAACAAAATATTAAGTCGTTCTAGATCTTGGTGCATGATTAAAATAATTATTAACCAAATCTAGATCCACCTTTTATGGAATATTTTATTATATTTGTTGGAGGGGAAAGGAATTTGACTTGGGTCAAATCCCTTTATTTGTAAATAATAAATAAATAAATGATTTATTTATAATTTTAAGGAAGTGGTTGAATGATAATTAAATAAATAATTATTTATTTAATTATTTATAAATGATTTAGTCATATTTAACAAGGAATATTATTTAAATAAGATTTAAATAATTATTCCTAGAAAATAATAAGATAAATAAGGATTTATCTAATTAATTTCCTTGTTTTGGGTTAAATATGACCAGGAATAATAATTAAATTACTATTTAATTAATTATTCCATGAGGAAAACAAAACAAATATAGATTTGTTTAATATTTCCCCTTGGGGTTTCCTGTTTAGACCATAAACAACATAATAAATTTGTTTTATTAAGTTATTTTACATAGTGAAAGCAATTTTACTTAGGGTAAAATTGGTCTTACATGGTGTACTTGGGTCCATCTAATGATAATAGGTTAGATGACCAAAAATTGGTGTAACAGAGTGCGTTATTTCTGCAGTAGCTACAATAGTTGGGGTTGCATCTATCCAATTTGTGCTTGTTTCCGGAGAGAAGGAGGTTATTCCCACTTGAGGAGATCTATTGAGGAAGGCTTGGGGCCAATTCTTGTATTGTGTATCCATTTCAGATCATATCAGATATTTCTCAATATAGAATTGCTAGGTACATCGTTATTTTCTGCAGTGTTGTATCTTGTGTTGTTATTTTGTCGGGATCCCTTGCCAAGAGGTCCTAATGTGTTTGTAAAAGAGGTTAATCCTATCATTTATGATTATATAATGAATGAAAGCTTCAGATATATGTTATTCCATCCATTTTTGTAGTGGTCATAACAAAAATAATGCTGTATTGGGGTTGTGGTGATTTTTAGCATATTTGAGTTGGGGAGATTTTTTTAATGTAGCTAGAATTATTTTTTTATGATGCCATTCTATATTTAAGCTACATACAACATATTTTATAGGATCCAAGTCCTGGTCTATGTTATTTTTTCACTGGTTTTCTTATATAGCATCCTCACTGGAGATATTGCAGAAATTCCTGAAAAGGAATATTACAGATCCCTTGCAAGAGAATCCACGAGTGGAAAATTCAAAATTGATGTAGTTCTCGAAGAAGCCTTTGAAGCTGAGAGGGTGAAAAAAAATAACACATAAGCCAGGTTAGGAAAATAATCGGTAGAATATTTTGTATAGTTAGCTTGATTTGTAAAAATTGTAATTAATTGTTTTATATTCCCATTTGGGTAATTTGTAAAGTGAAGTCATGTAAAAATCACTTATCAGCAACAGCGTAATTATTTGGCATGCTATGCTATTTTGGATTGATGATGAGTCAATTTGTATGGGATGACCATTTGTATTTCATCCAGTATGTCTACAATTGTGTCAAGCACTCCCATATGCAAGTATTCCCATGTGAAGCTTGTTTGTGTTATTTTCCAAAGTATTTTTTAATTTGATCTTTGGTAAAGATTGTGTAGAATATTTCCATATAAATGTGGACAAAGCCCAGCATGTCATTGAAAAAATGCAGCAAGAGCATCAAAGAGTACATGTGCAACTTAAGGACAACAAAGAAAAGTACAAAGCAATGCATGGAAAAAATTGAGTTACTTATGATTTCCAGGTGGAAGATCAAGTTTGGTTTTAGAAAATAAATACTTCAAGGTGAATATTGTTTGAGCCAAAGAAATATGGTCTTGAAGAGAATGTTCAAATTCCATCCATATTTTATTCCTGAATATTTTAGAATAATTGTAGGAAGCCACAATACTTGACAGGAGGATGAGAACTTCACGCAGAGGAAATGTGGAGTACCTTGAATGAGACTCAAAGACACCAATTCAAACAAAACAAGAAGGATCGAGATTAGTAAATTAAAGGATTTATTTCCTCACTTATTTGCTGATTGAAGATAGGATTTTGGAGGTCAAAAAGTGCCTAGTGGGGAGGTATGATCTGGAGATCAAAAAGAGGCTTAAAAAATAAAGTTCTCAGAATCTCCTAAAGCTAATGCCAAATCGTAGTGTTCATTGCCTTGATTGCATCATCGCTTGAATCACCTCAATCCGCCACCGTATGAGAAAGTTATGACATTCTGAAGTTTTTTCCCAACAACTAAAAAGTCAAACAATAGGGTTGACTGGGTCACTGACTGGATAGTATGTACAAATGACGTCATTATTTTATTGTTCAGGGTATGGTGTTAGACAATCGAATCCCATTCTAACATGTGGAAACACCATACAAGTTGGGATGGCACAATTTCATTGGTTGAAGGGTTTGAAGTGACCCAATGATAGGGTGCCATGTGGCCCAATGAGAGGGTGCCACATGGCCCTTTATGATTGGATAAAATTTTTATAATAGGCCCAAGAATCTCGACAAGCTTTGACCCATAGACTTGTCATAACACAACACAACGCCCAATCTCCAAGCCACAACCATGAGTCCTAGCATACTATGGTCATCGATTATATTTGAAATAACATGGTTGGCAGTTATGTGGGGAGGGACGAGGCACATGGCCCTGGCCCCTGGTCACACATCAAAACATACAAACATATGCGTAGGTGGGGCGAGGTTGGGTGGTTAGCCCTGACCCCTAGTCACATGCCTTACCACACGATCGAAGGCAGAGGAATAGGTGGAGGGGCTAGGTGGTTAATCCATGGCCCCGATGACATTTATTTCTCACATGACCGACAACATTGAGGCAGAGGGCTTGGAGGTAGGGAAAGGTGCGTGGCCAATCCCTTGGTCATTTGGCACAAATATGACCACTAACGAGTGCTATGGAGGAGATCCTTTCATGTGGCGCAAGGACATAACCATATGTGACAATGTGACCTCCCGTAAGGGTTAGAAATCAGACGCTAAGGCCTTATGACACATTTTAGAAAGGAAACAAATTACACCTTTTGTGTCAAGAATCCCACTGGTCTTAGGATAAATTGTTTCTCGACGGACCGTGTAAAGATGGAATTGGTAGAATGAATAGTAGGTTTTTCCAATTTGTAGGACAGATAGCAAAGCTTGGTTCCAAGAGGCATATCTTGCTCAGGTTTTAACCTTTTTGAGCTCAAGGAGAGCCTAGATAAGGGTTTTTGAGTGTCCCAAAATTAATGGTAGCCTCAGATTTCTGATTTTAGCAATTTATGATGGATTTTTTGTAGATTCAAGTCCTTTAATGCTAGATACAAAGAGAGTTTTGAGGAAGTATAAAGGCATATTGAGTATGGAAAAATCCAATTTAGAGGTTTTCCAACCCTCCAGTTTCTTCTGCAGTAGTTATTACTTCAATAAAGCATATATTTTCAATATTTTCTCAATGTTATTATGAGAAAATCCCTTTTAAACTTCTCATTGTGAAGTAGTTGCATGTTTATGATTTTTTATTTTAGGTGGAGTAAAAAGACCTATTGTCAAAGAGTCCCTTTTCTCTTGACAATTATGACTTGTTGTAGGGAGTCATATTTTTTAGTGAGAATTATTTGTAGAATAATGTTTCTTTGTAGGAGAAACAATTCCACTCGAGATTCAACAATTTTTAATGTGCTCATTTGCTACTTAAATCAATATAGATGCCTAGAAATTGTAGTAGGGCTCGGAGATGTAGCCCAGGAGGGCTGAAATCCGTTATCACTTGCTTGCTATAAATTGAAGAAATTTTAAATTAAGAAAGTTTGAAAATTTAAATGAAGTTGATGTAAAAAATTAACAACTCGTCTTTGAAGAGGTTGCAAAACTAATTTGACCTTTAAAGACCCAAGTTTATCACGCTTGTAAAGTGTCAGAAGATGATCAAAGTTTTGTTTCTTTTTTAGATCAATGCCAAGTGTCCAATTTTTGGGATGTGATTTTGAAAGTTTAAACTAATATGGATATGATTTATGTTCTTTCAAATGGAACTAGTGGAACTCAAATTGTATAGTTTTATAATCATATATGATTATTTTACCCAAAACACCTACTTTAGACAAATTTTAGGAATAGTCAAAGGACCTAACTTCCATATCAAGTAACTTTAAAAAATATAGTGTGTCAGAATCCAAAATTACTGCCATAGGTTTCTAGATATGTCCCCACATTTTCTTAAAATTTTTTCTATATAAGGATTTCCAAAATAAAGTTTATGACTATTTTTACAAGAACATATGTTTGAGACTAGTTTTAGGACCATTCAAATAACATCATTTCCATATCTTGTATTTAAGAAAGTTTAGCATACCAAAATCTAAAATTTTACTATGGGTACTATGTTGCATCCTTAAAATTCCAAAATTTTTACTCTCTAAAACATCTGAGAAAAACAAATATAGAGACAATACCAAGATGACTCACTGAATATCCAAACCAAGGATCGTATGCTTTGAAAGAAGATAGTAGGAACCAAATTATTAGAATATCATAATAAACCCAAGTACATATCACATACAAAAAATTTGAACATGGATCACAACTCCAAGATAGATAATAGAGACAAGTTACATAATAAATTCTTAAGGAATATGAGAACCTTCTCAAACTACTCCAATACATTTGTAGACAAAAATCACGTCTTCCAAAATAATGACTACATGATCTCTATAATACCTATTCACACATTGTACATGTGTCCCCTTTGTTAGAATTACCACTACTACATATACATTAACTCCATTACCTATACCTTTAACCCCATATATGCCCCTCTTGAATTGATATCATATAAATTTATCCCCATATATGCCCCAGTTTGGGAATTAAGGATTAAGGGTAGTTTGATTACATGTATTGATCTTGTGTAACCCCTTCCCATAGGAATATATAGTTTCACAAGTTGGTGACTCAACTTTCCACCGTATCTGCTACAGTGTTGGAATCCAATCATCTAGACTAGGAAGAAGACTTTCCACTTCTAATGATATGATTATTATGAGAGTTTATCTTTGTAACAAAATTGTAGCATAGCCCTATACTCCACCAAGCCATCACCTTTAATTGGGAGCAACATATAAAAACATGCCTCCACTCTTCCACCTCATTTGAAACAAAGTCATTGTTAAGAACTTCAAAATGCTTTCATGTTTAGTGCATAATTTGTGAGTGTCATGTACTATGTCCTTCTCATCCTAGTAGCATAATAGTTTTGTCTCTTTCACTCCATCAATGATTGATTTATAATATTTTAAAATTAAATTATGTCACTTGTTAGGATTGTGTGTAATCTTGAAAGTGAGTGAAGTAGTAATACTTTCTTGATTTATGTCATGTCATGGCAAGTATGATGGTTTATAACATCTTCGTTGGATATAATGACACCTATGCAATGAATTCTTCCACTTGTCTTGGTCATGATATTTTCTCATAGAGGATGTATCATCACCATTGATTAAATCACTTATTGTGAACCCCCACCATATACAATACCTAAAATTATCCCCCATTTCATTACTCACATCAAGCCAATGAACTATGTGGATACTTCCATTATATTATCCATATCCACTTCTAGTATGCATGTGACCCAATGTCTCTAGAACTATGGGTTAATTCATCCACATTTGTGGGAATTTGTATAAATTTATTCTATGTCCATTCGTTAAAGTATCTTTCCTGACCACTTTTTTCCTTGAATTTGTAGAATTATTAGGGGCCATATCTTATTTCACTAGTCCTAGAAATAACCAAAATAATGCCTTGAACCTATAGTGGTTCTTTATGCACCACAAGCAACCTAAAATACATTGATCTTTCCCCCTCAAAAGATGTCTTCAACTAGTTTCAGCTCCTAGATTCTCATATGGTTATCATACAACATTGAGAATTGCATACATTTTTCACAACCTATTTTAAGAATTCTCAATCTTAAACTACCTCTTGTTATACCTTTTGGTTGATTATCAATGGTATTTGGAAGAAAACATTCCATCAAAATATATTTATTGACTCTAGGGGCAACCTTGTTATTTTCCATGGTTATCTAAGACCTTACTAAAGACAAGACACATACCTACATATGTTTTTTTTTGGTAACTATCATTGCACCCACTTGTGTTATGTTCTCCTAGACATCATACGACTATGAGATCCATGGCCTGATTAGAATGAATCACCAACATAACACCATCACATTGGATGGAAAGGCCCAATTAGCCTCAGTCTCTTTAGTTACCCTCCATGTCAATTCCTTGACATTCTTATTCTTTGCATTGTGGCCTCCCTTGGGAACTCATCGTTCCACATCATTTGTTCATTGTTGATTATTAATGATTTTTTTTCCAAATTATATTTATTCAAGTATCCTTGCTCCAACCAAATCACCTCGTAATGAATATATGATTTTCCTATGAATTTTTTAAATTGTAAAAAAAATATAAATGTTTATTGTTGTTTCCCTCTTGAGAAAAAAGTATAAGTTTCATAAACCTATACAACTATAATTTTGTTACCAACAAACTTAACTAAATTATAATAGTATTAAAAATGATCATATGTTGGAGAACAAACAATTAACCATTCAAACACCTTTATGCTAAATCATTTCTAAGATATCTTCCTTGGATTTATATAACCTTTTCCCCCTTTTTAGGATCCCCCTAGTTGTGAAATTCACTTCTTTGTTTGAGTTGACCAACTTATTGCACCAAAATAATTTCTTACGATATGCCACACCCAAATTTTCTTTTTATTGATGATCATACGATGCCACATGTGGAGCCACATAGGAAAAATGACCTAGGAGAGAGGAGGTGCCTAAGAAACTTCAAGAGGCCAAAGATTCTTGCTCGAAACTTGAAATCAAGTAAGAATGTAGCCTTTGGAAAGATATTAATGAGTGGAATGCCTTGGTGACCTCATAAGCAACCTTCAAATTGTGTATAAGACTAAAAATATTAAACACCCCACCTCATTGATGATACTTAGGGGGTTGGGTTCATTACACATGCTTGCCTCCAAAACCATTATATTTGCTAGAAAAAAAAAACTCACATAAATGCATGCAAAAAAAAAAAAATTATTTGAAAATTTTCAATGATGAGGTTAAATCTCAATTATGCTAACTAGAAAATTAAAATTTGCTCTATGTTTCTAATTTTCTGAGATCACATAAATTGTAGAGAAAAGAGCATATACATATAAAAACAAAAATAAAACCACTTCTAGCTCTATTTTTGGATTATTGAGATGAGACAAAGTGCACAAATAAGATTATATGTAGATGATAAGGCACACAAAATGAGAAGATAAATAGATAAACCAAATATTAACATAGCAAAAAGAAAAGTAAAAGGGATAATGAAACTTTATACTTTCATATTTTACACCAAAAATCATATCCTGGGTCGAAAACAAAAACCTTTTCGGGTGAAATGAGTAGTGTTTCCAACTACAAGTAATGCTCTAGATGTAATAGAACAACTCACTTAACCTTGTAAATACAAAAAAATGGTAAATCCTAGAAATATATTGATTCATGAAAAAACATAAGTTCGTGATCTTGATTAAAAATGGGAGCAAGCCTTCATACATACTTTAATACCATGTTCGACAAAACAATTTATTTCCACATAGGCCAAGCACCTTGAGCAATAAGTCACACCAATAAATCAAAGATTAATACACCATTTTTTTATGTGGTTAAAACCCTCAAAGAGAGAAAGAGTTTGCCACACTAGCCAAAATGTCCACTTGAAGAAATAAATTAATGAGAAAGAAAAATATTTCACATAAAAATTTCTCATAATTAATTATCAAAATCAGAACAAACCACAATAATCTAAAATATATATTTTAACAATAGGTGTTATATTTTTTTGGAGTCTTTGTGTGAGTGTGATTGGCTATGTAATTGATACAATTAATAATTTCTGCCCAAAATTCAAGAAATCCATTAGATTAGATCATATAATTTGTTATCTCCTTCAATATGTGATTCTTTCTCTTAATAACATCATTTTGTCTTGGTTTATATGGAACAATATGTTGCATTTGTAGTGCAATCAGTTGTAAATTTGTTGTTAAAATAATCACTTCCAATATATGTCCTTACCCTCTATAGTTGATGTCCATATTGTTTTCCTACAAGGGTCTTGTGGACCAAAATCATGTTAAAAAATTCACTTCTAAGCCTTAAGAAATAAACCCAAGTGCAACTAGATAAATCATCAATAAAAATTAAGAATTAAGTGAACCCAAAAAAGGGATAATGATGCAAGCCACACAAATGACTATGAACAAGTTGCAAGGGGGTTGAGGCATGACAAGATGCACATTTATCAAAATTGTCTCAATCATGTTTACCAAAAACACAACTAATATAAACACCATCTCTACGACAAATGAAAGGAAGACCAATAACCATATTATGATTACAATGTTGCTACAACCTATGAAAATTTAGTTGACTAAATTGATGACACTAGATTTGTTCAAATCATCACTATAAGCAATAAAATTGTTAAAAAAAGATAATGACAAACACTCATTAAAATGAATGTAATTATTCTTTACCATATGATACGTAAAATTAATATAACAAATAAATTCCATGATATAAAAATATATTTCACATCATTGTGACAAGAGTCTTAAAAAGAAACCTTAAAAATACACTGATAAAATGGAGAAAATGAAATTGCATGCTGTCTATTTCCCTCCCTCCCTCCAACATATGTTAACTCCATTCCAATAAAATGAAGAAAATGAAATTTCATGTTGTCTATTTCCCTCCCTCCAACATATGTTAATTCCATTCCAAGAGCTACATGTAACCTATTTCCCTCCAACACATTCGAACTCCTTTATAACTACGATATATTAACTCAACTCCATTCCAAGGGATACATGTAACCTATTTCCCCAGCACATTTGAACTCCGTTATAACTATGATTAATCCCTGCTTCGTAACATTTCAATTATTCCTCTTTTGTGATCCAGCTGCATTGGACTTAAAAGTGTTACAAAATGATGAAGAAGAGCCAATTGAATTAACCAAGCATCTTTTGCACATGTCCCACATGATGAGCTTCGGGCACATACATAGAAGAAAATTGTAGACTATGTTTGAAATCCCACTCAATTGCTTATTGGCTACTTTTATTTTGCATACCCATCTCCATAAATGAATGGAAAAGCGGGGTGTTTGCATGTGAGAGAAAAGAGGATTTGCATATCTAATGGTATATTCTCTTCTAGAACAAGTCAATGCTCCCAACAAATCAATACCAACATCAAAAGAAAAGCCAATATCCTTCCACCATTTTACTTTATTATGTCTTCCATTTCCATGAATTTCGATGGGTGTTGGGTACGGTGCATCTTTCATTATTCACTTGTCCCCACTTTGGTATGTAGGCATTATTATATTCAAATCTACCTAAATTGAACTAGATTATTGTGTAAGTACCTTTACCTATACACAATTGACTATGACCCACTATTAAATGCAGATAAACACATTAATAAGGATTACAAACTATATAAAAGTAATTATCAAGATTAATCATGTTTTAATTATTTGTTTTGAAAATGTAATAGTATGATAAGGAAACATCCCCACTCGATAGTGAAAGTAAAGGCCATCTTTTCGAAATAATGTGAGAATCTCAATGCATGGTTTTTCACTAAAGTTTGAAATCATAAAAAGGTAACAACTCGCGTGGGGTGGGGAATGGGTACAACAAAACAAATCTCATGTGTACTATCCGATTGAATATTTGCAATGTGACAATCCTAGAGAAGGCGGATTATTGTCTCAAAAGTTATAAGCATAATCTATGAAGTTTGACTTTACCTAACCTAGCCTTGTGAAAGACACTGATGTTATAAAAGTAATATTAAATGTCGATATTTTGTTAATGTTATAGTTTCAAGGTATAAATTACCTAACTTATCTTTGTGAAAAGAACCTAACCTAGCTTTGTGAAAAGACATTGAAATTATAAAAGTATAATATTAAATATCGATATTTTGTTAATGTTATAGATTCAAGGTATAATTATTAAGTTATAAGAAAGTACTATATATACATATATGAATAAAATATATAAAAAGCAAAATAATATATAATACTCTTTGTATCACAATGTAAATTTCTGTGCATTTCTTTATTAAGGAGCACATAAAATAGCAACGTGGCTCCATTTATGTTATACTTACAAAATATACATAGTATTATTTGTAAAAAATTAAAATTATGTTGTTGAAAATATTTAAAGTTTTCTAATTATTGATAATTGATTGTTATATGTAGTTGTGGAAATGTATATATGATAATAATAGCACTTGCTCATTTGAAATGAGCCGATGGAACGCCGAAGGCCGGATGACGGGACAGTAGCACGGGCGCAAAGCAGCTGACGCGCGCGGGAAGGAGAGCAGGAGGGTGGGAGCGATTGGACAGCAGGTGGGATGGATGGCTGCCATGTGTCAAATTTTGACAGGGCAGAAGGGCGATAGGTGGAGCACAGAGATTGGCTGGGAGCACTATTCATCCCAGCAAAGCTCATAATAGGGACACTTTCGGCGTAATTAGAAACTATTGGATTTACAATTATGTGTAAATAGAGTATTATTGGTAGATGATGTTGAGTTTTTTATGATCTTAAAATATGTGTGTAGAGTTGAGGCATGAGTGTATAAACTTTAAAAATAGTTAAGTGGTGTAGTTTGCATTAAATTTTATTTGGGTTCAAGATGTTTTCCCAAAACAATGTCAATGAATGTCAATCAAAAGCTGCCAAGGGCACCACCACTTAGTACTTACAAGGTGCATTACCTGTTGTTAGGAACCAAAACCTTAAAAAATCATTAGAAACTATGTAGCATGGAGCACAATTCCAAGGTAGATAATAGAGATGAGTTACACAATACCTCCTTAAATAATACGAGAACCTCCTCCCAATACCCCGATACATTCATACATCCAAATCGCATCTTTTGAAATCATCACTACATCATCTATATATATATATATCTAACACAATGCACATGTGACCCCCTTATTTGGATGACCACTATTACATAATATTTACTCCATTACATATATTTGGAACCCCATATATGCCCCCCTTGGGGTCGTATTATACACATTTAACCTCATATATGCCCCCATTAGGGTCATATCACAAGAACCTACTTCAAAAAAATTTCAAAGTGTTGTAGTTAAAGGATTTACATGCGATGAAACCAACTAATATGATTTTATTATCTTCCTACTATTTTCTTACTATTTTATTTCTATTGATGATTATCTATTCATCCAAATTCAATTATTTTTAGTATTAATCATTGATCATTGATTATTTCATTTAAATTTATTTCCTTTGATTTTATTTATTATTTTTGTACTTTTACAATTTGTAGTAGTTATTGGTCTCCAATAGTATCCTATTGTGAAATGATTTTGTGATGCCATGTTCCATGACTACTAATGAGTATTCTATCATCTTCTTTAATAATCGTGATATCAATCTTATTGTCTTCCTTGAAAATTTTCTCACTAATAAGAATGTCGATATTTCATGTTTGATGGTTTTCCCTCACTCTACACATTGATTTCATATATCTTCTTTTTATATATAGTACCATTCTCCATCCTCCTTGATTGGTATCTGATTCCATGTGTTGTTTTTGTAATTTTACAATTTGTAATAGTTGTTGGTCTCTAATAATATCATATTTGGTTTGTGATGCCATGTTCTATGAGTATTGATGGGTATTCCATCTTCATCCTGATAATGTTGATATCAATCTTATTTCCTTTAAATTTTTCTTGGTAATGAGAGTGTTGATATGGTTTCACATTTGATGGTTTTCCATCACTCTACACAGTCATTTCATTTTTCTTATTTTTGAAGATAATATCATCCTCCATACTCTTTGTTAGGCATTTAGTTACCCTATCCTTGGAGATAATACCATCATATTTCATATGTACATACTTTAAATGTAGTTCAACTTCTTCAGCTATTTTTTTGTCACCTTCTTGAATATTGCCTTCTTTATCTTTTTGAAATTGCAATGTGATGCCATCTATTAAATTCTCATGCCCTTATTCAATTCTATAACTCATTTCTAGTTTTACTTCATCCCTTTTAGGGATTCTTCAATCTTCCTACAAATTTCCTCTTCATGTCTTTGGGTAGTCTCTTCATCCAAGATCCTAGTTTTTTCTTGATTTTGAGAATGTTTCTTTTATTATTTCAATATCTTGATATCATCTAATAGTTTTTCATTATGGTTTTGTAATCTACATATTTCTTCATCCTTATTGTATTTGCTAATATTTCATTTCTTTAGTTTCTTAACTTCCTTAATGAGTGATTCATTGATTTCACGTTACATAATTGATTGCCCTTATTCTTGAGCTCTTCTTTTAATTCCTCATATTTTTGTAATTTGGAAATTTATTATTTACCTTCATTGGATTTATCTTGAATTTTATGCATCTCTTCTATTTTTGAGTCCCTAATCCATATTTTAGAAAACAAATTCAAATTCTTCTCATGTGACATTTCATTTAATATCTTTATCAATACTCATCCACGACTTCCAAGCTTCACCATCAAAATAATTAGTTACCTTATAAGGATTCTTGAATGTTTCAAAATTTTTGACACAATTATTATCCAAAATACTATGCTTCAATACCTTATAAGGAGTCAAATCTATTTTATATATCATCCTAAACCATTCCATGGGATTGATTTCATCTTTATCTCCATATCTACTAAATTTAGTTATTTTTGTTTATTCTTAATTAAGGTCTAAGACAAAACCTCAACATGCAACCTCAATATATTATCAATAATGATATCAAATAGTTATGATCCTCTTTATATTTTATCTTTTCATTGGCACTTGAATCACCTCAATCAAACATCCTAAATTTTTTTTATGAAAATGTTAAACTAACATACCCTCTGAAAGCCTAACTTGGAGTTGTCCCATGGTTGAAATTTCTCTTGATGTATCTCTAATATTTGGCACTTCTAACTCTACAATTTTGGCTTGTAGTATTCTAAAATTTCTTCTCTACATTGTCACAGGTTTGACAAAAAATTAACATGCCAATTGAAAGTGGTGGTAACTTTGTCAAATCGCATTGTTTTTTAATCCATTTTCCAATTGTGAACTTATACGCCATGCCACGTGTTTAATTTTAAGATATTCTTAGGAAATTTTGACTTGAAACTTTATGGAATACTTCTTTTCCAATAAAACTTGTGATGCTCAAATTACATCTCTCTATAATAATATATCATTTTTTTACGTAGAACACATATTTGAGACTAGTTTTAGGACTAATCAAAGGCCCTAACTTCCATTGCATGTTACTTAAAATTTATAGTGGATCGAAATGTAAAAAAATTACCATATGTTTTGAGATAATTCTCCCCATTTTTTTATAAAAATTTCCATCCTGGAATTCTCCCTAAATAAGTTATCACCGTTTTACTAAGAAAATTTGTTTGAGACCAGTTTTAGGACTAGTAAAAAACCTTAATTTCCACAACCTATACTTTTGAAATTATAGAAAAAAAAAACCTAATTTTTTTTATCGTAGGTACTATGCTATGTCTCCTCATACACTTGGAAATTTTAGTTTTTGAAACATCCTACAAAAATATATAGAAAAAAATCAATATGTCTTCTTAAAGGAGCCAAACCCAAGGATCATATTCTCTCAAACCAAATGTCAGGAACCAAATCATTAAAATATCATAAGAAACCAAAGTACACATAATGCATAGAAAATGTGAGAATGGATAACAACTACAAGATATATATAAGAGAAGCTCCTCTGAATACCTCAATATATTCATAATCCAAATCATATCCTATGTAGTAATGACTACATGATCTCTATATATACTTATTTATACATTGTACATGTGGCCCCTTTGTCAGGATGATCACTATTACATATAAATTTAACCTCATAGATTCCACTTTTAGACTCGTATCATATACTTTTATCCCTATATATGCCCCCATTGACATCATATCATCCATTGGCCTTTCAAGAGAAATTAAGGACTAAGGATGACTTGGTTGCAAGTAGTGTTATTGAGTAACCCGTTATGATAGCAACATGTAGTGGCCCAAAAATAATATGCCCCTAAATCCTCTTCCTCAATAGTGCATCACAAGTTTGTGACCCAAATTTCCACCATATATACAACATTGTTGGAACCCAATCATCTAAACTAGGATGAAGATTATCCACTTGTAATGATATGATATTCATTGGAGATTTATTTGTAAGAAAATTATAGCATTATCCCTTCACCACCACAAGTCATTACCTTTGATTCAGAACAACATATAAAAGCATGCCTTCACTCTTCTACCTAATTAAAAATATAGGAAATTGTTAAGAACTTTAAAATTACTAAATTTTTAGTGAAAAAGGTGCCATCCTTGAGTATTATGTCCTTATCATCCTAGTAACATAATAGTTCTATAACTATCGTTCCATCAATAACTGTGTTACAATATTTTACAGTTAAATTATGTAAACCCGATGGAATGTGCTTGATAGTGACAGTGAGTTTCATAGTAATACTATCTTGATTGATGTTGAATCATGCCTCATATAATGGTCTACAACATCTTCCTTAGATACAAATACATGTATGCAATGAATGATACCACTACTTTGGGTCATGAAATTCCATCATGGGGGATGCATTATCATAATTGATCAACTCACATATTTTTAACCCCCAACATATCTAATACCTAGCATGATACTCCCCTTTATTTCTCACATTAATCCAATTGATTATGTAGACACCCCTTTATATATTCCACATCCACTTCTATTGTGTGCAGGTCCATGACTCTAGAATCACTTCATCATCCCTTCAACTTGAAGTTTTGATTAATTCATCCACCCTTTGTGGAATTTGCATAAAATTATTTTGGATCCATTCATGAAAGTTTCCTTGCCTTACTAACCACATTCTTCCTTGAAGATGAAGAATTATTCCACCTAGGTTCTCCTATCAATTTTCCACATGAGTCAAATTGCTCAACTGACATGCCCTCTAAGTATTTCCCCATTTGCACCATATTTTCTCCCTCCTAAATAATATCATCCCTTGAACTTTCAGGAACTATTTAAGCCCCATGACCAACCCAATAGACATTGATCCCCCCCCCCCCAACATAAGTTGTTGTCAACTAGTTTCAAGTCCCACCTCTCATATGGTTGTCATACAACCTTGATAAATTGATATATTTTTCATATCCTCGTTTGGGAATGCTCATAGTTAAACTACCTATTGTTATACCTTTTGTTGATTATATTTTTTTTTTGGAAGAAACAATCATATCGGCCTATATCCAGTGATCCTAGGGGAAAAAACACCACTCACCATGGTCATATAAGACCTTACTCAAGATAGGAAACATACATATTTAATACTCTTTTTGGAAACTATCATTACACCCACTTGTGTTTTATGCTCTTAGACATCATATGATTATGATACCCATTGAGTAACTAGAATGATCCACCAAAACAACACCATCACTTCTCATTGCAAGGCCCCATTAGCCTTTCTCTCTAGGTTTACCCTAATGTAGGTGCCTTGACCTTCTTGTACTTTGCATTCGGTCTCTCTTGGGAACTCATCATTCCTTGATTTCCTGTTATAGACCCAATTGGTCATCATCAACTATTAATAACTTTTTTAGCCAATTTATATATAATAGAGTATCCTTGATTCATTCAAATAACCTTTTAAATGAATTTATCTAGGTATACATTTTTTTCCTTAAGGAAGCATGCATATCATATGTGATTTCTAGTTATGCAATGTTCCTATGCATTTTTTAATATGTAAAAAAAAATTGTGCATTATGCATGTCCTCCTAAGTAAAAGGTATGAGTTTCATCGACCTATACAACTACACCTATAAAACTCTAATTTCCATTTCCAATGAATTTAACTAAATTCTAATGATATACATAAGGTTCATATGTTGGATAAGGGGTAACTAACCATTCAAGAACCTTTATGCTAGATAATTTATGTCATATGAGATATATTCCTTGGATATTTATGAAATTTTCCCCTTATTCATGATCCTTATCATTTTGACTTTGCTTCTTTGATTAATTGGGACAAAAATGTTTGACATTTTCCAGTTCTGATTTAGTGAGAAGTCCAAGGAAAAGTTGTAGAATTCAAGTGATCCAAGCTAGAAGAACCTATATTTTCGTGATGAAGGTGTTGACAAAAAATAAAGTATTCTTTGTAATTGTTGTTTTACAATAGGTAAATATATGATGATATCTCTTCTTCCTCTCCCCCTCCACCCAAAAAAACCATTCCCCATTTAAAAAAAAGGAAAAGAACTATGTTATTATCTATTTAATTGAAGATTACATGATTTAGAGAAGAAATTAATTGCCTAATGTTAATTTACATAAGTTAGTTACATTTTTTCTTGTTTGATTGTCATTTATAATTTATGTTTTAAATGGTTTGAGGAAGGTTGTGAATTCCTTATGTACAAACCTTTGGATAAGTTTGGGAACATTAAGACATTCAAAGATATTTCAGGATCGATCACATAATAAAAAATGGGATATCCAACTATTCATGGGTGTTCTTCCTCATCAATTTCATGTATCTTTGACATAATAACTGGACCTCAAAATTTCAACATTTTATATTTTTTTCATTTCGCCATTAATTTGACTCTTGTCAGTGGAGTATTATTCTCTATCCAAATAACTAGAAACCATATTGGGGAGAATGTAATGTCCCCATTTTAATTTTTTGTTAGGATGTTGTCAAGATGGACTTCCAATATTGATGGGAGATAATTTGTAGGAGAAATATTGCATCACCAGAGGGCCTAGAGGTTTTTGGAGGACTTTTATGGGGTTCGGTGAAGTTCACTTGTTGTATTTCATCATCGGGGGAAGTTCCACACAATTCGTTATTGGTTTCATTGCATTTCGATTAATCCTGTAAAATGGGATTATTATTATCATAATTTAATTAAAAATGCTAAAAGTGTTGTTTGAAGAAATGCCTTATTGTTATAGCTCATTGGAACTGGAACGAAGATATCTACAAGATAGGATGTCGAAAGGATACTTCCAATGGTCGGATAAAGTATGGTGATTAAATAATAAATTATCAGGGTTAAAAAGTGATTTTAATTATCAAATATATTAATAAAAAAGGGGAAAAGTGCTTAAAATGAGAAAAAGACCAAAGAGGGGAAAAATGACGAGAATAAAATAAGAGGGAGAAGCTTCTAGAGTGACAATAACATAAGGAAGAAGAACCATCCATCAAGTATTTAAAAGGAGGGGAATAAAATCATTTGGGATAGCTTGGATTTGAGTATTTTCTTTGTGAGATATTTTGAGAACCTGTTTCTCAGAATTCAAGAAGCCCCAAGACAAAAACCCTTGGGTATTTATGTGAGATTCGATGAAAACCTGTCTCATCCCTTGGTGAGTGCATTCAAAATTCATATGTGACCTTATTAGTTATAGTTCCAATTTTGGAGGCAAGGTCTAGTGTTGCAGTAGATATATTTTGAGGCCAGACCCAGTTTGCAGCGGATCAGAGGGTTCAATCTCAACCATTCTCCAATTGTTTGTAATAACAATTTTTATATTAAAATAATAAAGCTGAGACTTGTTGCATTTGTGTCATATTATTATTGTCGTATTTATCTTTAATTGTGTCGGGGTAAGAATAATTATTAATTTTTGAGTTTTTATGTTGGCGATTTCTTTGGTATAAATTGATAAATTTTCATGGTATTTCTAGATCAAATGTACTACATAATTTTCTGTAGAAAATCCCCTTATAATTAATGAGATATCCAATCAAGATATTACAATGGTATAAGAGTTGTTTTATCTAGCATCCTGAGGGTTTCTTGAAAATTTGTTGGGCCAAATTGACCTGTTTTTGTAGGAGTAAAATTGTCATAATTATGAGATCAGGTATTCCCACTTGTACCAAAGTGGAAGGACCAAGTTTATCATCACAATAGACTAAATCCTCTACATTATTCCTCAGAAGCCAAGTATGTTCTAATCAAGGCATATTTTTTCAAGACTAAAAGTGAAAAATTTAATTGATCCACCAGTAGGTCAAAGCATTATTCCTCATAGCGAATTTGTGTCAAAAGGGAAGGCCGAATTCACAATCTTCTTGTCCTAGAGGGTCGATCTTTATTGGGCCGAAAATAATTTAAGGCTAGTTCTTATAATCATCTCAAGAGGTTGATTTATATAATATTTTGCAAGTTGATCTGTTGAAGTCCGTGATTAATTTCTGATAAGAGCCACAATATTATTTTTATAATTGAATCATAAGAATTTTTTACCACTACGTACGAGGATAATATATAATAAGCATATATACATCATATTTGTGGGATTGAATGATTGGTAGCATGAAAAATTATAGTGTGATTTTCTAGTGAAATTTTCAATGCAGGATGTATTAAGTTTAAGGAAAATTTCATCAGCTAATCCAGTGCATATTAACCTGATGTGATCATTATGCATTAGTGATCTGTGTTAAATTCAAGCCGATATTTCTGATTGTTGAGCTAAGTTGATGTGCGCTCAAGATGTGGGATCGTGTTTTACTTTATTCTATTGTTGAATTTTCGTTGATCCAAGGAGCCAAAAATACTTATGAGTCTATTGAAACATATGAAGAGCCAAATTCATTAGAGGAGGATATTTTCAAGTGATACATATAGTTGAGGTTAGAAATTTTGAGGGATAGAGAGTGGGAATGCCATGTAGTGCATTAGTGTGCTTGCACATGGAGTAGAATGTGCGGTTTCATATAAAAATTGTGTCAGGCCTATAGAATACTTTTGTAGGTTGCTCAATTGGACGCGTTGGGGTTTGAGCTATGCCACCACAGAGAACCTAGCACAAAGGGAATTGTGATTGATAGAAATGTGGTATACACCCTCACAACGTTGGATTCAATTAGAAGGCCAACCTTAGAATATGAAAATAGATTAAAGTTCTGAGCCAACCTGCAATGTTTTGAAGTAGAAATATCAATATTATACTTAAGAAAGTATATCGATGTGTGTTTGGTTGCTAACTCATGTCATGAATATTGTATGAATGTTACCAACTTGTACAAGGTAGGATCAATTCTAGATATAGTATCATAAATATATGCCCATAATTTGATCATGCAACTAATTTCATCCTTTGAGCAAGAAAGTCAAGTCTAGAGAGGGGTGAAATTCATTTGTTGTGAGTATACTACTAAAGGAGGACAAGTCTGTTTCCATTTTGTGGACCATATAATTACCCAGTCTTGTTGTAATAGATGGATGTATAGATGAGTTAATCTTCACCTTCCATAAAATAATAATTGAAGGCTAAAGACACAGTCCAAAGTTCGAGTTATTTTATAGGTGCCAAGTGATTAGGTTGAAGGACGTGCATTTTAGAGGTAATGCAAATTGGGAAATTTAGAAGAGAGACGAATCATTAACCTTGTATACTTATAAGTTGTTATGGAAAAATTTTGTTACAGGTTCAAAGTGACTATTACTACACTAAATTGTGGTGACACTATGGCTTATGTATTATTTTCACTGTCACATGATACAATTTAGTGGGCATGCATTTTTCAAAGTATTGGTATTGTATTGTCTTAATGTTTTTGTGGTGTGTTTGCTAGTTTCATATGGTGAATCTATTTGTTACAAAAGGCTAAGTAATGTGTTATTTTTGTCCATTGTATTAGTGTATGTATGATGATTGAGGTTGAGACAGGGTTTGAGAGAGATTATGGAGGTTTTTATATGTTGTTATATTTTATGTTGGTGCCATATTATGTTCCAAAAAGTATGTTGTTGGCACTAATTATGTAATCTAGAGTCTAGTACAAGCATGTTCTTTGTTGTTGCTAGTATTGTGCATTGATGTATGGCCATATGAGTCACATAATGTATGCTATGGATTTGTTGAACATAATTGTTGTTTCATATTTCCGTAAGTCTTGTATATGTTGTTGCTAAGGTATTAATGGAGCTCTTAAATAATAGATACATGGGAAAAGGCTTTATAAAGCCTCAAAAAATCCTTAAATGACCTATAGATAACATGGGATCAACAACAGTTCAAGACATCACTTGGTTCTTTGGGTAGAAATTATTATTTGGACCAAAGAACAAAATAGAACAATAAAATTTTCTCAAAAGGAGTCAATTCTATCCTACAGCTCGAGCAACTGAGGGATCTACAGAAAGAAAAGGAGATAGGGAATTTGATTTTTTCACTTAGGTTAGATTTGAAGAACATGATGGTGACCAAGAAAAATCTCCTTAATTTAGATAAATTGGACTCACAACTTTATAGGGTGAGTCAATCAGATTTGATGATTCTAAATAGGGCTCTAAAACCAGTAATTTTTTCCTTGATACAAAAATTATGGGAGCACCCTTATGAGGTGGTAAGACTTATTGTTGCTTCTTGTCTTAGCGAGATCATTTATATAACTTCACCCATGCCTCCTGTTGAAGCCTCGAAATTCGCTGCATCAAAATGGGGGATGACTACATGGTCTAGACCATAAAGCTGTTCCTTTTCCGTTTGGAATGGTGGTTCTGATTTTTTTAACTTGGTAAAGTTACATTCTCTCAATCTCTAATGGCTTAAAATATAAATTTCATCTACTAATGGATAAGAGGCATCAGATCAACCCTCTTGTTGATCAGGCAAGAAATTGATTAATAAGCTAATTTGGAGCTCATCCAAGCCACAACTAAAGTTTTTCCTCTTTTGAAAGAGGATTTCAAGTAATGTAGAATTAAATCTAAAATGCAAGATTATTATAAAATGAAAGAAAAAGGATTTTTTTCCTAATCCTATCTCAATTATGCAGATATAGATCTATCCGAACCGAGAGCAAGATATTTTAAATGATTGGGATTTAAATATGTCTGTCTTATAATGAATATCAAGTTAATGAAGTAGTTCAATAATATGACATTATGAATACCAAAACACATCGTATTCAAAGACCTCTTAACTAAGATAATCAACCAACAACATTTAGGAAGTAGTTCTAAAAATGATATTGATTTTTAAATCAATAATTCGAATAATTAAACAATAATATGAGGAAATAATTCACAACATATCTCTATTTGTTAAATCAATATTAAAAGACATATTTTTGAGTAAATAGTTACTCAAAAATCAGAATTTAACCCTTAAGAGAAGAGATAAATAATAACATATAATTGAGGAAAATTACTCATACCGAAAAAAGTGCATGAATATGAATAAAATGATACATTCCTACTATCATAAAATGAAACCAGTATTTAAAACAATAGTATTATAAATACCAATTTATTGAAACCATTTCTCTCACTTCAGTTTCCAATGATCCTTTACAAATTTTGAATTTCTTCTTTTAAAACAGGAGTTCTAGAAGTACAAACTATGTTCTCCATACATAATTTAGAATGCAAAAGAAAAATCCTAAATCATCTTCCAAATCTGATTTTTCTCTCCTCTACCCTACAAATCTAAATACTCTATACAATAGTGCCTTCAAGAATTCCTAAATTGCAGAGAAGAGGAGCCCCTATTACATTCTACAATCCGTTATTTATAATATTTACAAAAGGATTTATTCATAAGAAATTTTGCTGAAGAGTGGTTCTTCTCTATCAATTTTCTTTGGTTCAAAATAAAATTATTTAATTTTTGGAGCCTTCTCATTGATTGAGATATTATTCTTCTCATCTCTTCAACTGTTTTCCTGCAAAAACAAATCAAAACAAAATTAAAATGCATAACATAAAATCAAAATGCCAAATCTGAAATTAAAACAAATCCAATTAAATTTAATTAGATAAATAATTGAAAAGGAAATCTAAGCTTTCTATTGATGCATGTGATGATCTAATTGTTCAAGGATATCACCAACGAATGGATCTAACACTCAGAATAAGTCGTGGGCAAATGAAAATGTTGAAAATAAAACTTGGAAAATTAGTTTTGTTTAAAAATTCGGAGCTTGATCTTCTGATGAATTTAAGGCCTAATAAATGATCAAATCGTGAAATGAAACTACTCCATAAATGTTCTTCATGATTTTATGTATCCAATGAGCCATCCTGGGCCTCATTTGGCCAAGTAAAACTCCATTTATGAGTTTCCAAAGTTGGTATATTAAAATTGTCAAAATTCTAGAATTTCTATTGCTTAGACTAATAATCAATTTTTTTGAATTAAATTATAATCCTAACTTAAATTACAATATTTAATTAATTAATACTAATTAATTGTAATTACATTATTAATCTTAATTAATTGTAAACATAATTAAACTAATTAAAAATTTCTTTAATGATTAATTAAAATATTATTATATTATATTAATATTATAATTTAAATTATAATTAAAATATAATATATAAATTATTAAAATTATTTCACTCCATGTTATTACAACCTTAAATCATATTATTAAAACCTTAAAGCATACGTAATTGTGTGGAGGGATCAGGAGTGTTAATGGATGGAAAAGTTAGGTGGAAGACTAAGGTGGAGGGTGAGATGCTGACGTGATGTGAGTGGGAGTTATCAGGAGTTAAAAATATTATATTAATTTTTTTTATCAAGCTGTATAAAAATTGAAATAAAAGATCTCATATCGCAAATCAGAGTAAGGTGTTTTAGTGAAATTGCGATATGCGAAATCGCAATCGAAATTTTTTATCACAATTTTTTTTGGGAGGAAGAGAAGGAATGTGTAGTGGGGCTCATGTGGGATTAATAATCCTACAAATCAGACTATAGCCATTTTGCAATTTTGAGATTCTGAGCTTGGAAATTTATTTTAAAATAATAAATTGGAGTAGATTATCAAGATCTCAAAACGTGTTTTCGTTTATTGTACAATTTAGTTGGGTCATTTTGTAGTACTATTAGTGAAAAATGAAAAAATAGTAAAAATTAACTAAAAATTAAGATAAGACTATTTTAATTGAAAAAATAAAAATATTATACATTTTTTTTTACATTTTTTAACCTAGGCGACACAAATATGATCAAACTTCAAAGGAGTTACATTTACAAACCGGTTGACCAAATGAAGTGAAACAAGTATCGATGGAAATGTTGTGAAAAATTGGATTCAATGAAACAATAAAAAAAGAAATTCGATAAAAAAGAAAAATGACAAAATTGTAAGACAATTAACTTAAATGAAAACTACAAAATATGTTTAGCCAAAAATTAATAAAAAGGGTCCCCATTATTGAAGTAAATAATTCAAAAATGGGGGGTGTTGGGTTTTCCCTACAACAATGGTGACACACGGGAGAAGGACCTGCTATATTTGAATAAAAATAATGAACTTAAATTTATTCAAAAGTTAAAAATAATGGAAATTACAAAATTGTCTAACAGTAAAACATTTCAATAGGTCCCACATAAATATATTAAGCAATATGAATTTATAAAGATAAGTACTTAAAATAGACTCAAGTAAAGTGATGAATGTAAATTTTGGAAAAAAAATTGTTTTAAAACTACCTCATATGAAAAATAGAAGAAAGTAGAGATAGAAGTTTTTGATAAAGCATATATCCATTTTATGATTTTCTCTAATATCGCTTCGCTGCCAGTGAGCTTGAAAAATACCCCGGTGAAGTTGTCTTTTATGCCATATAAGCCTAGTCCTGCTACCAGCGAACGTCCATAGCCCCGACGGGTTTACTTGTATTTCACATGCTTCCTCTTTTAATTACCCTTTTGATAAGTGAATTTGAAAGCTTTTATTTTATGATGTATTTGAGCAAAAGAAGTGGATGGCGATAGAGATTTATGTTTAATGGAGATAATACTTTCAAAATGTTTACTCCAAATTATTTCCCTAGAACTATTAATCAAAGGATTTTTTATGTGGAGGTGTGGGAGGGATTCATTGTGCTAAACTCAAATTAGCTTTTTCCTTGAAAAATTAAACTCAAATACTTATAAAGGTTGTGTGTTACTCTATGAAAAATAATAAAAGAAATATGGTTTTATGGTTCCATAAAGATATTCCTTTAATGATAAAAAAAATTCACCGAAATAGATAGAGTAAAATATTTCCCATGTATGTCAACAATTATAAGGTAAGAAAAAGTATTTTCACATAAATTATGGAAGAGTCACCAAAATCAAATCAAAACTGAAAGCAAATGGAAATTAATTCCTAAACTAAAGTAAGAAAATAAATCAACGAACAAAAATAAAAATGAAAAAGGGAAAATGGTAAAAGAAAAATTCAAATTTTAAAAGATGAACTCCAACAACATTGCGTATATGAATGTCTCAAAAAAAGATAAAAATAAGCATATGTATGTTCATTCCTATGTTGAGATTAATTTTTTTTTATCTTGTAGAGTTATAAGAGATGAGGCTCTCAAAATGGAGAGGGAATAACATTTTATGAGGTCAAATTCAACCCAAATGAAAAGGTCTTTGTCTGCTGCAAAATTTCCTTCTTCAAGACAAAACCTTCATAAAATCATCTTAACCATTTTCTAATAAAAACAATGCTTAAAGAAACAGACTAAAAGTCAAGAAACTCCCCAATTTAGTTGATTCGATGAGGATCATTACTGTTTCTTTCAAGAATCTCAAAGAGAAAAAAAAAATTAACTTAGAAAACTAATCTGGTAGAGGTGCAAAAGGTTCACAGAGACATGTAAAAACAAAGTTCAAGATCAACAAAAACAAAACTGAAACAAAAATAAAACCTAAAGTAAAATAAAAATAAACATGAATGAAAGTGGGCTCGTGAAACTTACCATTGGAGCACTGCATTTAATCTTACCGGAAATGTATCATTTTCTCCAACAAAATATAACTTCTTCCTTTAATTAGAATTACAAGCATGAAGAAGTTTTATTGACCCAAAATAATTATTTATTAAATATAAAGTAAAACAAGAAGTAAACTAAAAGAAAACAATTCTTCATGTTCAAGGAATCAGAAATAAATCGAATCCATTAGAAATGAGGTTGAATATATGCTTGTTTATGAATAACAACTATGAATGTTCTCTTTTCTTCTTCCATTTTGAATTTATATCAGCCCCTTAATATTGAGGTTGATTCAAAATTCCAAAATAATATAGAAATTATGTATACGAAGAGGCTTTGAATCTTTATATGATAAGTATGGAGTGAAATTCAAAAATAAAAGAGAATTAAAAATATGAATTAATCATCAGTACATTACCTTTAATTGTTCCTAATTCCTTATTAGTGAAAGAGATTGCTGAAAAGAGTAAAATAACTCCATGTACATACACTGTGAAGAATGTATATCCCTTTAGTTAGAAAATCATCCCTATGAATGAATACTTGGATTGGGAAAAATTATGATTGAAACACATTTAATTTTTGGACCACTGTGATAACATGAAAGTAGAATATATATTCAAAAGATAATCAAATGAGACTTCATGTATACATAATGAAATATTAAAACGTAATGATTAGAGACTTGCACATATTCTTAACTCGATATTGGGAAGTTCTAAGTTTATGAGAAAATCAAATCAAAAGATAAGAGCTTAAGTTTTCAAAAATTATAGATGGACAAAACTTTGATAAATTAAGACCTTGCTTGATAATATTTCCGACGACAGAATTTTTCAAAAGTTTAATGAAATTTTCACCTCTATGACAAAAAATCTTGGTATTTAAAATATTAAGGGCAACAAGATCTTGGAACAAAAGATTTTGTGTAACTTTTACAAACAAAACTTACGATATTGATCATGTTCGATAATAAATGCTTGATAAATGTATAATGTAAAAACATTGCTTTTTAAAACATCAAACATTCTCATATTAGAGGTAAAAATTTTGTAAGTGTCTATAAAATAGCTGTAATGACTTTCATTCCAATAATGAGATTTTTTGAAGTTTTGTAAAATGATTGCAAGAGAACTTACATTTACATATAAAATAAGCTTCTAGGAGAGGAATTCGAGATTTAATAAATATGAGAATAAATCAAATGTCAAATATCTCAAAATCGTTTTCTGAAGCCAAAATCAATTTTACAAAATTTTGAAACCAGAAAATTCCAATGAAGATAGAAAAATAGGGGTCATTTCCTTTGCTAAATTTGTTAGACAAGATAATGGAAAGAAAATGAAATGTGAAACTTGGAAAAGTAATTCTTAGAATTTGTTTTAAATGCTTCTGATATAATACAAACCCAAGAATCTTATAAGCTAACAATTTTGAAATTTTGGGAAAAAGATCGAAAAATGGAATAAAAAGGATTGGGATTTCAAATTTCATCAATTAAAGCCCCTGGGTCTCTTTGAAAGAAATGAATATAACTTAAGGGAAAAAAAAATGGCGAGTGTAATGCAATGGTTCAACTCATCTTGGAAAATTATAAGATTTGGAACAAGCATAGATAAGATCATTCACTACAAGAAATTTTGTGCGAAATTTCCTTGGTTTATAACAATTTGGAGAAATCACGAGCATAAGAATTTCATTCTAGATAGACCTATGAGAGGCATAATATAAAAATGTGAGTCACATGGTCTTTCGTATAGGTCAGTGCCTTTCCTAATGTTTCACATTGTGAGATTCTTTGCCATGCATAACTTAAAAGCCGAAAATTCCTCCTTTGGTGATATGCGATCAAGTTTTCTATAATAATTAAAAGGCAATGGTGGAGAGGCGTATATCGGCATCTATCGCATCAGAATATCTTAATACAAGGCTTCATTTGAATTTCACGATGCGATATAAGTGATGAAATGACAAAGTTGCAATATGAGCATAGTCATATCAGAGATCGGAGAATAATTATGCCAGAGATTGGAGATGATGATATTATTCTTGCGGTAACAAAAATGCGATAAATGATGTGGCTCATTGGTGGGACCGACTTTGGGTTTAATAAGAGATCAACAATCAGAATGTTGGAGCACAAGATGTAACATTGTCGATATGTCGATGCACGATGAATAACATATCTGATAGTTTTATTATGTTCATTTAATTTCATATCAGATATGGGAGGTCGAAACCTTTAAACATACGCCCCTACCAAACTTGCGATTTATGAATGGACGCGATATCTTTCAGAACTGAATTTAAATGTCGTATCGGGTCTAGGTTTATGTGTACATCACAATTTTTAGCGAAGTCATTTTATCGAAGAATGAGCATGAAGGAATATAAGAGGTCTTGCATGAGATGTTTCCAGTCAGGAATTGTTAAGAGGTTCTTCTGATCAAATGTTGCAATATGGATGATAAAATATCTGAAGGAAAGGTTTATCAAAGATCAGACGGAATGGGCATAATGAGGGATCAGAGATATTTGGAGTATGCTCATTTCAGAACCTCCGATATGAAAATTGTGATATATGACGTGCCATATGTGGGACCGATGATTTCTTAAAGTATTCAATTCAAAAAGAAAGCGATTGATTTAACTTTGCTTTAAAATAAATAACCCTTTAATAATTTAATTAATTGTCGAAATATCTGATTGGAAAGTAATTTTATCAGAACTTTCTTATGAAGAGATTTGTGAAATATAATGATCTGATATGATTCCTCTGAAAATTTATTAAGACTTATCAGGATTTCAATGAATATAAGCAAAATTACATAACCTTCAAATTTTAAATAAAATAATAAATACTTCCCTGAACATGTTGCGTATTTGAAAACATTTGGTTGCTTGCTTATCTTGAGTCTTCATAATCAAGTCAATGAAGATCTGCAAACAAAACAAAATAAAAATAAGAAACAACCTTTGAAAAGTAAAATAAACAATAGATGATGGTGAACATGTAAACACATACCTGGAAGAAAATTGACTGTAACTTTTACCTCATGAAGCTTCAAGTTCTCCCAAATTTTGTCAAAATTTTCATATGTTCAACATCACCTACTTATTTGATTTAAAAATGATAAGTAATGAGTTTTCATATTGCATCCACTTCAAATTTATATCAGAAGACAAGAGTGATAAAAATGAGTTCTTTAGAATTACTTGTGAATAAAAAATTGTCAAGTTGTAGGAAATTATTGGAATTTCTTCTTGTATGATTAATGTGATGATTTTTTTACATAAAAAGACAATTACATGGTTCACAAATATGTATTATATGATTATTCAAGAGCTACCAAAATGCTCTAATCTTCTTTTCCATAATTGAAAGGGGATGCTCAAAAGAAATCAGATTCATTACTTGCTTTATTGAAAATATGAAATAACGAAATAAATAAAAACATAATAAATATAATCTGAAATAATCTATTCCTATTACTAATTGAATTGAGGGAAACATGACTAGGTATAGTCATACTTCCAATGTAACCACGCAAGCATTTTAATTCTTGCATGTATGTACATATCAAACATTAGTAACAAAAATACAAATATAATTAAACTAAGGAAATGAAATCTGAAAGTAGAATGTATATTTATTGTTAGAAGCTTGTTAATAATCACCATTACCTTCTCTTGAAATGTCATTTCCAATTGAACTTTGATTGGATCATATAAGTCTAGATGAATTTATATCATTGATTGGGAGAGGTTCAAAAGAGGGGATGACAGACCATATTGTGAAAAAGGAATTTTAGATACAATGGCATGCATGATTTTGTTAGTGTTATGTGCAAGTGTTAAACTATTAACAATTTTCCATGAAAGAAAACTTTCCAAATGTCTTTCAAATGGATCAATGAAAAACGGATGGAAGTCCGATAGTTCCAACAAAATATTATTAGTTGAATTATATTGCTGGTCATATTGTGAAAATACACTCTCTTGTTGGCACTACTTTTGAGAAGTAAGAAGCAATTGATAAGGAATGAACATCAATTGAAATTTGAAGTTTAATAGCTCTTGATGTTCACAATTATAATTTGAATCTTCATTTTTCCATTGAGGTAATGCATCAATTGAGCGTTCAAAATTGAGCTGCTCAATATGCCAGCACAAAGTATCTAAAAATCTGGGACTAAAAATAGAAAATAATTCTGAAGTCAAAAATAAATGACGGAATAATAACAAAATTGAATCATAGTTTACACTAGTGTTACAATTATTGTTACAACCCAATTGGGGCTGACTTAAAGCAATATCCTTTTCACAAGAATTGGGCAGAATAATGCAATTATAATGATTGCTAATAGCAACTTGTGAATTCGAGAAAGGGTTATGACTATGAATAGGAATGCGAGCTTGATCGTCATATAAATAATATATTAGAATGGTTTCTTGAATGTTGAAATCATGAGTATGGTTAATTGTTTGAAAATGAGAACTATTTGAAACAATTTTTGAATTAAATTGTTCTTCATTTTCACATGTGATTCGACTTTGATCATGAGGATTGAGTTGTGAAGAAGATAAATCAATATCTTCAATGTCAAAGTAACTATCATACATGACCTCACAACATTCTTTAGAATTACCTTCGATCTCATTCAATGTATTAAAAAAAGAAGGAATACTGAACTCATGTTCCTTAATGTCAAAATAATGATCAATGATTAATTTTGTATCTTGATAACAACTAATCAACAATTCATTTAGATCAGCCTCTCTCTATCTGAAATATCTTTAAAGTGAAGGGAGGATAAATTTCTATTTGAAACATTATCAAGATAAAGGGAAAAATATGAATCCGAAACAATGCATTTGAAAATGTCTCTATTTGAGAACTCTTCTACATTTGTGTAATTGTAAAGTTCAGATTTAAGATCATTTTCTTGGCTACTTGTGATTTTTTGGAAGAATGTTGCTTTGTTGTCCTAAATTTGGCATTTTCTCATCGTAATAGAATTATTGGAAACTTTAATTGCTGCTTGTACTTGTAGACTTATGTTCTGATTTTTTTTATTCCAACACATACTGATTTTCAAATTTTAAAGTGGTATCTTCTTCAATATTGTTGCAAATATCTTCTTGTATTTGAATAGTGAAATTTTCCAAGCTTTGTGATTGAAATTCTTTAATGTGTAAAGGTGAACCATGATCATTATCAATATTGTAGGAAGTGTGCACTAAATGAAGGAATTGTTCATACTTAATAGAAGTCACTTCATCATCATTTGTTTGCACCTCCATATTGGAATTTTCAATAATGTTAATGAAATTGGAAGGAGATTGAGAAAATCTTGAAATAATTTCATATGGATTATGAATGGAAGGAACAGAGAAAATATGTTCAAACCAATCTAATAATTCATCTTTCGAAGGTTTATCTTCAATTTTAAATTTTAAACAATTTAAATGAAATCTAATGGTAAAATCAATTAAAGACATATTTTGAAACCTTCGTAGACCTTAAATTTCGTCACATACTTGTTTGTAGTCATAACCATCAAATTTACAAAGGGACATTGTAATAATATGATCCCAATTGTGAAATGAGGAAACTGGAAGTGATTGACACCATCTTTTGGCTTTTGCCAAGAATGTAAGAGTAAAAAATACTACATAAAATGCTCTCATCAATATCATGAAAAGTAAAATTTGAAATTTTTTGAATGAATTGTAAGGCATGATTAAATGTAGAAGTATTCCTCTTACTGTTAAACTTTACCTGAGGCAAGGGTCTTACTATTTCTGGTGGAGTATTGGAAAATGCACGTCCATAAATGCAACTCCAAATTACAAGTTTAATAGGAGCCATTGTGATTAAAAATAAAATGTTAAAATACAAAGAATCCAAAGGACAACAAGTCTCAGGCCCTCCTTCTAGCGCCAAAATTTTGAAGCTTCGAAATTCACTGCAACAACATGGGGGATGACCACCCGATCCAGACCTTAAAGCATTTCCTTTTCTGTTTGGAATGGTGGTTCCGACTGGTTTAACTAGGTCCAGTTACCTTATCTCAATCTCCAATGGCTTAAAATATAAATTTCATCTACTAATAGAGAAAAGACATCAGATCAACCCTCTTGCTGATCAGGCAAGAAAGTGATCCTTAAGCTAATTTGGGACTCAACCAAGCCACAACTAAAGTTTTTCCTCTTTTGAAAGAGGACTTCTAGTAATGTAGAATTAAATCTAAAATGCAAGCAAAAGGAAATTTATCTTAATCCTATCTCAATTAGGCACATATAGATCTCACCCAACCTAGAGCAAGATATTTTAAATGATTTGGATTTAAATATTTTTGGCTTATAATGAATATCAAGTTAATGAAGTAGTTCAATAATATGAAATTATGAATACCGAAACACATCCTATTCAAGGACCTCTTAACTAAGATAATCAACTAACAACATTTAGGAAATATTTCTCAAAAATGATATTGATAATTCGAATAATTAAACAATAATATGAGGAAATAATTCAAAACATATCGATGTTTGTTAAATCAATATTAAAAGACATATTTCTTAGTATATTGTTACTCATAAATCAGAATTTAACCCTTAAGAGCAAAGATAAATAATAACATATAATTGAGGAAAATCACACATACCGAAAAAAGTGCACTAGTATGAATAAAACGACACATTCCTACGATCATAAAATGAAACCAGTGTTTAAAAAAATAGTATTATAAATACCAATTTATTGAAACCATTTCTCTGACTCCGGTCTCCAACAGTCCTTGACAAAGCTTGAATTTCTTCTTTTAAAACAAGAGCTATAGAAGTACAAACTCGGTTCTCATACATAATTCAGAATGCAAAAGAAAAATCCTAAATAATCCCCCAGATCTGAATTTTCTCTCCTCTACCCTACAAATCTAAACCCTCTATACAATAGTGCCTTCAAGAGTTCCTGAATTGCAGAGAAGAGGAGCCCCTGTTACATTCTACAATCTGCTATTTATAATATTTATAAAAGTATTTCTTTGTAAGAAAGTTTGTTGAAGAGTGATTATGCTCAATAATTTTTCATTGGTTCAAAATCATATTCTTCAATTGCTAGAGCCTTCTCATTGATTAAGATCTTCTTCTTCTCATCTCTTCAATTGTTTGCTACAAAAAAAATTCAAAAGAAAATTAAAATGCAGAACATAAAATCAAAATGCCAAATCTAGAATTAAAACAAATCCAATCAAATTTAATTAAATAAATAATTGAAAAGGAAATGTAAACTTTATATTGGTGTCTGTGATGATCTAATTGGTCAAAGAGATAATTGAAGAATGGATCTAACACTCAGAAGAAGTTATGGGAAAATGAAAATGTAGAAAATAAAACTCAGAAAATTAGTTTTGTTTAAAAATTCGGAGCTTGATCTTCTGCTAAATTTGAGACCCAATAAATGATCAAATATAGAAGTGAAACCACTTCAGAAATGTTTTCCATGATTTTATTTATCCAACGAGTCATACTGGGCCTGATTTAGCCAAGTAAAACTCTATTTATGAGCTTCCAAAGTTGGTATATTAAAATTTCCAGAATTCTGGAATTTCTATTGATTGAGCTAAAAATCAGAATTTTTTAATTAAATTCTAATCCTAAATTAGATTACAATATTTAATTAATTAATACTAATTAATTGTAATTACATTATTAATCTTAATTAATAAGAAATTAATTGTAAACATAATTAAATTAATTAAAAATTACTTTAATGGTTAATTAAAATATTATTATATTATTTTAATATTATAATTTAAACTATATTAAAATTAAAATATTATATTTAAAATATAATATAAATTATAATATTATACAAAATATAATATATAAATTATTAAAATTATTTCACTCCATGTTATTAAAACCTTAAAGCATATGTAAGTGACTGAAGGGATAAGGAGTGTTAATGGAGGGAAGAGTTAGGTGCAGGAATAAGGTGGAGGGTGAGATGTTGACGTGATGCGAGCGGGAGTCATAAGGAGTTAAAAACCTTATATTAAAAATTTTTAACACGTTGTTTAAAAATAAAAATAAAAAATTGTATATCACAAATCAGAGTGAGGTGCTTGAGATAAATTGTGATATGCGATATTGTAATCGCAATTTTCTTTGGAAGGAAGAGAAGGAACGTGTAGTGGGGCTTATGTGGGATTAGCAATTTTACAAATTGGACTATAGCCATTTTGAAATTTTGAGATTCTGGGCTTGGAAATTTATTTTAAAATAATAAATTGGAGTAAATTACCAAGATCTCGAAACATGTTTTCGTTTATTGTACAATTTAGCTGGGTCATTTTGTAGGACCGTTATTGAAAAATGAAAAAATAGTGAAAATTAACTAAAAATTAATATTTACAACGAAGACTATTTTAATTGCAAAAATAAAAATACTATACATTTTTTACATTTGTTTAACCCAGGCGACACAAATATGATCGAACTTCAAAGGAGTGTCATTTACAAACTAGTTCACCAAATGGTGCAAAATAAGTATCGTTGGAAAGCTTGTGAAAAATTGGATTCAATGAAACAATAAAAATAGAAATCCGATAAAAATGAAAAATGAAAAAATTGTAAGACAATTAACTTAAATGAATACTACAAAAGATACTTAGACAAAAATTAATGAAAATGGTCCCCATTATTGAAGTAAATAATTCAAAAATGGGGTGTTGGTTTTTCCCTACAACGCCTCCTTATAATGATGGCATTATGGGGGGAGTTTTCTAGCTAATATAAGAAATATTTCAGGGGTTGCATGACACCTTGGGTCCTACCTATGGAAAGAGGCTCAACCTCATAGGTATTTGTTAATGGTGCTAGAAATCTCCAACATGTGATGGTCTCCCATGTATTAAGTCTCCGTTAGTCCCCATACCATTTGGGATAGGAGCCCCATCCAAGAATTTGACCCGACTGCTATAATTATAAACCTAAATTTTTTCCTTGGCTACAAATAACAACATAACAAAGCGTGCATGCAACTTTTTAGAAAAGGAAGTGGTGTTAGCTCTGTGAAACAAACACTCGTAATGTATACAAAATACTTTTGCAAACATAATAAAAGAAAGTGAGTGTTTAGAAGAATAATAATAGATTATTCTAATAAAGGCACACATATGCATATAAAGGATCATTACTTAGTTTGAAAAGTAGTTCTCAAAATAACAATGATCATGAAAACATACAAGACACACATTTAAATTAAGATGTACAATAAATACAACAAAATAGTTCATTCATTTTACTTCATATAAACATAAACAAATACCGAAAACATCAAAAGAAAATTCTTACAATATTCCTGATACATGCATGAAAGTACACTATTCTCTCAGAATTTCAAAACATTAAGTGAAAGTTCTAAGATACACAATTACAATTATGTCTCACTAGTTAAAGTGGAAAATAACACCACAGATTTCTCTTCAAAAGAAATATCTCTCTTTCTTATGCTAATTAAGCTAGAGAAGCCAAGGCTAAAAGTCCCTTACTTGATGCATGAGTGTTATTTATAACAAATGAGGTGACCTTTCACCTCCCATGTAACTCTTGAGGTCCCATATGAATCTTGAAATCCTTTATGACCTTTAGAATTCCTAATGACTGTTCACATTCCTCATGTGACTCTTGGACTTCCACACTTAAAATTTACATTTATAATTAATTTTGAAATTACAAAATTACATTTTCTAAAATTATGGAAAAATTCCACAAAATGCAATGAAACACAAAATGTTCACATTTGTGGGAATGGAAACTCAGTGACTATGACATGGAACTCCATTATGATGTGTTTATACCAAGATTTATATTATTCCACTATGTATCTAACCTTTGTGGTAGGTCTAGATTGTATCTTATCTTTCCCTCCAAAGCATCTTGATAAGTAGTTTTGGATCCTGATTGTACAATATTTCACAACATGATTAATTTCATATGTAACTTAACCGGTTTAGATACATATTGCAAAAAAAATTATTTTGTCACTTCTAAGTCATCTTGCATGACCATCTGTTCGATATGGTTCAATGATTCCTCTAGCTCCCGCCTAATAATATACCTTCCTTTTATCTCCCCAAGTAAACCAATTTGTGTACTCGCACCAAGGTCTCCAATACATTTTAAAATCATGCATATGCTAACATAGAGATGGTTACATGATTTTTGAGCTTCTCATAGTCTTGTATAAACATTCGTGTCTCTTCTTTTTCAATTTCAGCTTCATTCCTTCCTTTCCTAACCAACAATGTAGGTACATTCAAATACTTGGTGCCCTATTCCTACATCACATCTATAGTTTCATATTCAAGACTCTCAAATGCTCCTGCGATCCTTTCTGTACCTCATACAAGGGAACCACTAACTTATGCAAAGTGATCATATCTTTGTACACTTGCTTCATTATGTCTTCTAGTGGATTGAGTTCTTAAAGTATGGTTGCCTGTAATCCCTCTCTTCTAGCACTGGTGGAAGACATACTTTGATTTTCCGCGATGAGATGACCAATCTATTGATTTGCACTATCCAATTCATTTTCCAATTGTTCCTTCTTTTTCATCAAGAAATATGTTTTATTCTTTGTGGTTACTGTAAAATCTGAATTTGGTGAGGTGACTGCTCTAGGGTTGGTCTTGGTGTGTATTGATGGAAAAAAGATTATCTCGATCATTTGGGAAATACCTTCTTCTTTCCTATATGATCTTATTCTTAAACTCATCAAAGGTGAAGTTGGAGAAATCCATGACCCTATCATTAGGTGGAGGATGAATCCCAACTCAGTAAAAGGAAGGTTCCCACTAGTTAGAGGATTCAACAGTTAAATTTTAAGAGTTTCTACAATTGGCTCAACATTTTTTTATTCACCATCCTTCTCTTGTTCATCATCTACATTCTAGACCTCCAAATTTTCCTCTAACTTTATTATGATCTCATATTTTATTATTCATCTTGTAGCATATACTACTCCTCTTCTTCCCTTTGTTTCCTGAGATCTTATTCATGTTTATTTTTCTTGGTTTCCTCGTATCTTCTCTACTTCAGTTCTTGCTTCTTCCTCAACTTTTCCTCTCTCTTCTTCTTTTATTTCTCTTATTTTTTCTTGTGTTTTTATTCCTACTCCCTTTTCCTTACTTCTTCCCATTCCTTCCTTTTTGTCTCTACTTCTATTGCACCCTTGGTTTGCATATAAACCTTGAATTTCTTACTCCTCTCTTCTTCGGGATCATGTCTCTGCTTCCTCTTTGGATCATCACTAACTTGAGAAACCAGTTCTTGTTGAGTCCCTTCTTGATCAATATGTGGCACATGTATTGTATGAGAAGGGCCTACTTTATCACTTGGTGCAATTCATTTGGAATCATTATACCATTTCTTTGTCTTCTCTTCATCTTCCTAGGAGACAAAAGCATAAGGCTAGGTGTACCTCAACTTTACACAAATTTTCTTGCATACTCCCCTAGGGTCATATTGAGGGAAGATTATTTCTTTAAACTTGAGGTGGTTAATCTCTCCAATATCTTCTTATGCTACCTTCATATTATTTAATTCATATGACACTATATGTAGAGGGAATATAGGACAAGGCGACTTCTTCGACCTCTACAACTGCTATGAAAATCTTGTTCATATCTGGTAGGCAACTTCTTGCATGACTACTTTATCAGTCACATAATTCGAAATAATATGTGGAGGCTTGTATACTATGAATAATATTTTGAATGTTTCCTAAGAATATGTAAACCAATATGCAACTTCTATGATATATTTTATGGCCCTGTTTGTCATGCAAGGTGCCTCGACCTCAAATATCATCTAATAAAGCACCATGATGAAGTGTTCAAATATTTTCTCATATACTTCCCTATAACTGACCATTAAAATTATTTTACAATAGGAGTTTATAGGAGGTTGTTTCATAGTCCATTTCCACTCTATGCCCAGAAATCCATTATGAGCACAAATCTCATAAAGAAAGAAGGTTGACATATAGAAATCGGGTTGCTCGCCTTGTGAAAAATTCTTCACCTTTACAATCTTACACTATAATTCATGGACTAGTATGTTTGACCAATTGAAAATATTTCCCTTGGAAGCACATGGGCAGGCCATATAAACCCATCCTTCTTCAAATAACTCTATGCTTTTGCACCCATACAACCTACAACACATATTCATAAAATATTGATTCAATTTTCTCAATGAATTTATTCTATTAATTCCATCAAGCATCTAGCATAATTTCCTTGGTTCCCACCACCATGTTTTGAAAATATCCTTAGTAACAAAATGAGAATGAAACTCTAGATGAATTTTGAGTTCAGGTACTCCTATGCACTGGGTATCTTGTAATAAGAATGGAGATCATGGGGCTGATACACAACAAGATATTTCCCACTTGCACTATTGAGGATCATATTCTTGGAATCAAGATGTTGCAGTATCCATCATATCACTTATGCAATAGGTAAAATTAGATACCTACTAGAAACCCTATAGAATATATAATTCTTGACATCGATATAAGCCTCATTTTCCTCTAGGTATTCTAGGAACTCCTAGTTGAAAATGCCTTTGAAAATAATTTTTCATGTTAAGGTGGTGGAATTATCAATGAAGCACTTGTGTATGATAGAATGGGTACTTTCTAATTCAGACCATCCATGACACTTTCGATACTGATTTTAGTTGCCTCTCTTGTTTCTACTTGGAATGTAACTCAAGGCATAGTGTAAATGGAGCATGAAAAGCTGATAGGATCCAAATTAATAGTAAATGGAAATTGAATTCACTCATGGAAAACAAAAAATAATTCCCATAAAACCACCTATTTTATCTTGTTTATTTATGCAAAATAAGTCACTATGAAGGGACAATGTGCTTGTTTTTAGTACAATAGCATAAGCTTGAGGCAAGGGTGATCTCACTAGCTACTGGAAGTGTGTTGTACGCTAAGGATTGGAAGATAGACTTAGTTTGAGTGTAGGTCACACCAACAAGAGGTAGTGGCTAGGGTATTAGGCCATGGAGTTGCGTAATGAGCTATTATGGGAAGAGAGGCTCCTCTTGGGCACACGTCGCATCATCAATGGAAAAGGGGTTGCATGCTTGCTTCCTACGAATGCACTCTACACTGCATGAAGCAGGGAGTGTAGTTTTTAGCATAGGTTATAGTTATAGTAGATACAGGGCTTGGAACTATGGCTCAGAAGTGTTCTCTGTGCAATGAAGGAAAAGAAAGTATTTTAATGGGTATTAGTCGCAGTTCTAAGAGGTAAGGACTCAATAACTTAGTGTATAGGAGAGTGAAATGCGATAGTGAAGGATTGAATCATTGGGAGCTATAGCAATACAATAAGAAAAATATTTACTCAAGAAAATTGACTATGTGTTTGATTAGAGCAAGCAAAGAGAAACATATGGATGAAAATATTGGCATGCATCCTCATATATATAATCAAAATCAGAGCAGATATGTGAAAAGTATATAGAATGAAAAAAAATAACTAAAATCATAATGCAAGAACTAAAGCGACACTTTTAAGAGCGAAATTTCAAAGTCCAATAGCTAAGAAAGACAAAATTTATAATAGTAGAGAATGTTCCTTGTGGTACAAAAGTATCTAGAGTTCAAAAGAAAAAGAAAAGTGTGAGGAATGAGCTCTAGGCTAGATTGTTTATATATGGGAAGCACAAGTTAGGGTTTGAGAGGGATAAGGATAAGATAATTGTCACTAGAAAAAGTGATGGTGTTATCTTTAGAAAAAGCAATGTGGTTATCATTGGAAAGTATGAAATCACTCTCTTTAGAATGTGCGCTCACACTATCACTGGGAGATGCACTCTCACTGTCATCAAGGAGTGTGCTCTGACTGTTATCAAGGAGTGTGTTAGACGTATTCCAAAAAAGTTCACACTGGTTGTCGATAGGAAGTGAACTCTCACTATTGACAAGGAGTGCGCTCCACTATCATCATGAAGTGTGCTCCATCATCTCCAAGAAGTGCGCTAAGCCTATCTTGGGAAAGTATGTTGTGAAGGGAACAAATCTTATACTTGTGGTTGAATGGTGAAATGAAACTTATATTTTCTAAGAGAAGACTTGGACAGTTAAAAAAAATATGACCACACACAAATTTGATGACTCAAAATGATAGTTCACATGACATTACATGGCTCCAAAATTTAAATGAAGGAAAAAATTTGTAGGGGGTTGTAGCATCTACAACACTTGGTGATTCACTAGAATAACCCCATCTCCTCCGTTTAGTTCTATCTTTAAGCTTGAATTCTAGCCTTTCAGGAAGTATTTTCTCATCATATAGATTACCCTATCTTCCTTACTTAGCCTGATTATGTATGTAGTCTCTTGTATTCCCCTTATCAGCTTACACTTTTCAAAAAAACTAGTCAAAATTCGATTATTTATATGTTTTGACTAGAGTTTTAGTGTCATCTCTGGTGTTTCTCCACTGCCATCAGGCCTGTTCAATACCCCGACAGAGTCACTTCAAGGAATCACAAGCAGTGCTTCACTACCAACATGCTTATTCAATACCTTGATGCAGTTTCTTGCCTCACTTATTTGCACAAGAAGCCTTTCTCTTCTTCTACCCTTTATTTATTTTATTACTTTATGCTCATTTGAATTTTATCGATGTTTATTTTGCAAGTGTATAAGAGGGATCTTGATTTATTTTATGTGTAAGAGAGGTTGCTCCTTGTTTTTTAGAGACTCTTATATATGCCTCTGAAATTATTTTTCTGGCTTAACTTTTATCCTTTCCATTCTATGCTTGACTCAGTTGACACTGTTAGGTCCCTATATCACTAGTATAGTCCCTTATTATTGTTAGTGTAACCCCCTTATTGTTATTATTGTACCATTGTAACCCCCATTTTGTTATTATTGTGCCCTTAAATTATTATTGTTAGATCGGCTAGGATTACATTGTGGCCCACTAGGATTACATTATGGCCCCATGGACTCCTATATATAGATAGGAGGTTTTGTGCTCCTTTCTTAGAGACGACGTGCTCTAGGTAATGTATGGGAGGCTTTCCTCGAAGCGGGTTTTCTATTTCTGCTGATATCTTTCTATTTTTGAAGTCAAGGCTAGCCATTTGCATTTTAGGCTTTGATTCTAGGGTTTCCTCTACTGCCTAAACAAAGCAATGGAATTTGCGCTATACTTTTTTTCTGGCCGGTTTGTAAGCCGGAATGTTTAGGTGCGAAGCTGAACCCGAGGAAGCTTGTCTAAAATTTCATTTTTATTCGCAACACGGAGGAGATATCATCCGTGGAAGTTAGGTATTTTTTCGTGCTCCTAAAATGTGTCATCGTGGAATTTTCGCTATAAAAAATTTTCTACGAAGGTTCAGAATCTGAAATTTGTATGGTGCGAAGCTGAAATCCTGAGGAAATTCGTCAAAAAATTTCAGAGCTTGCTTCGCAATATTTTTGGAGATATGATCTGTGGAAGGTAGTGCTTTTTCAGGCTCCTGAATTTCATCTCAAAGAGGTGATCGTGGGAAAAGTTCAATAACTCTCTCTCTAGAGATTGGATTGGAGTGCCGTCAAAGTTGGTCGCAAGTACACGGCCTGTAGTTTCTTGGCTATCAATTTCAGAGACAAAGGACAAAACAGGGACACGTGGCAAGTCGTACAAGTTCGCACTACTGAACCAGTCCATAATTAGGTCATTGTGGGAGATTGGACACAACTTTGTCTTGGAGAATCCAAATCAAGTCAGACCTGTGGCATTCAAAAGATAATTTAGAGGGCTACAGAAAATTTAGATATTGAAGTGCTACAATCACAGAAATAATCCATTTTCAATATCGAGCTCCTCAAAAGCAAGAAAAGGTGTGTATTGTTTTTTCCGAATTGCATAAGTCTTCTGCTTTCGATTAATCAAGCAACATCCTGCAAGGCACAGCCAGATAGATATCAGTATTGGATTCTAAAATGGCCCCTAAAAAGAATTCAACACCTATTAAGCCTTTAGAAGGCTCTACTATGACTCATGAAGATGAAGAATGGCAACATGACATATCAAAATTACAAGAGCAAATTTCGCTCTTGCAAAGAACAACAAAAAATGAAATGGAAGTTTTGAGGAAAGGCGTGGAAACTAAGATGGATGGTTTGAAGAAAGGTGTGGAAGCTAAGATGAATGGTTTGGAAGTTAAGATGGATGGCATGGAAGTGGGCATGGAAGCTAAGATGGATGACATGAAAGACAACATGGAAAACATGAAGAATGATCTAAAAGCATACATGGAAGGCTTGATGACAAGTTTAAAACTAGAAATGATTCCTAATGGCGAAAATATAGTAGAAGAACCTCATGATGAGAAAAAAATAAATGTTAATCGTGATTTCATAAACTCTAATGTTGGCAGGAAGAACCACCATATTCCAAAAATGGACATGAGGAAGTTTGATGGAAAGGATCCTGTAACATGGATACTACAGATGGAGCAATATTTTGATCTCCATAACGTGCAAAACACACAAAAGGTACGCATTGCAACTTTACATTTAGAACAAAAATACATTTGTATGGTATCGATGGCTTTGTTCCCGTAAAAAAATTGTCACTTGGTCAATTTTTACGGAGGAAATGATAGCACATTATGAGGATACAAAGAGCAACACCTTCTTTACCCAATTGACAAATCTCAAACAAAAGGGTTTAGTGGGGCAGCACATTGAGGACTTCCAAAAATTGAATATAAGGGTAACTGATATTCCAGAGGAACACAGGATTGATCTCTTCATAGGCACTTTAAAGGATAACTTCCAACATGAAGTTCGCGTTTTGGAACCTGATTCATTGGAGAAGGCATTCAGGTTGGCAAGAAAAGTTGAATGTAAAATTATGGCGACAAGGAAGCCTACCACTCAATTCTATAAAGAAGGAAGCGTTGCTACGCCTAGATTTCCACAACCTACAAGGTTGACACCACAACAATTGGAAGAAAAAAGAGCAAAAGGGCTTTGCTACAGTTGTGATAGCAAATACACTAAAGGTCATAAGTGTGCTAAAAAGAAATTATTTTACATAGATTGTGAAAAAGAAGAAGAAAATGAACAAGAAGAGGATATACACCAGGAACCGGCCCTAGAAAAAAAAGAAATGAATCCGACCATATCACGTAATGCACTGGCAAGAATTACCACTCCTCAAACTCTCAAGATAGAAGGACAGATCAAGAAGAAAAAGGTAATAGTGTTGATTGATTCAGGTAGCACCCATAATTTTATTCATTGTAAGGCAGCCAAGGAATTAAATTGTTTCCTATACCCAGCACCAGAATGTCAAGTGATGGTTGCAAATGGAGGAACTATAAATTGCTCTGGAAAATGCCATAATATCAAGCTAACCATGGGGAATATGTATTGACTAGTCCAATGCTTGCCATTCCTATGGGAGGTGCTGATGTTGTACTAGGAGTACAATGGTTACAATCTTTGGGGACGGTAGCTTTTAATTTTCAAGAACTTTTCTTGAAATTTTTTTCAGAAGGAAAGGAAGTCTAATTACGGGGTATTGAAGGGAAGCCAGGAAGGATAATAAGCTCTAATGTCATGACAAAGCTTCTAAAGAAAGAACAACGAGGCGTAATTGCAAAATTATGCTCACTAGAAGTTCCGACATCAAATCATCTATTTCTGCAGATCTCCAACAAGTCTTGGACAATCATTCCAAGGTGTTTGAAACTCCCAAAGGACTCCCACCTATTCGTGATCATGATCATGCTATTCATTTGATTCCAGGAAGTGTTCCTCCAAACATCAGGCCTTATAGATATCCTTACTTCAAAAAGAGTGAAATTGAATGTATGATTGCATAAATGTTAGAGGCGGGTATAATTCAACCTAGTCAAAGATCTTTCTCTGCTCCTGTAGTATTGGTACACAAGAAGGATGGATAATGGCGAATGTATCCAGATTATAGGGAGCTCAATAAGCTCACCATTAAAGATAAATTTCCCATTCCTATGATTGATGAATTATTGGATGAATTACATGGAGCAATTTATTTTACCAAGTTGGATCTTCGTTCAGGATATCATCAAATTAGAATGAAGACTGAAGATATTCCAAAAATGGCATTTTTAACTCATGAGGGTCATTATGAATTTTTGGTCATGCCTTTTGGCCTTACCAATGCACCTTCTACATTTCAAGGGTTGATGAATTCCATTTTCAAACCCTTCTTAGAAAATTTGTGCTAGTATTTTTTGATGATATACTAATCTACAGCAGGTCTTGGAAGGATCATGTTGAACATGTTGACAGGGTGCTCAAACTATGGCAGGAGAAACAATTATATGCAAAAAAGTCCAAATGTTTCTTTGGAGTACAAGAGGTGGAATATCTGGGTCATATTGTATCTCACGAGGGTGTTAAAGTGGACCCTAACAAAATTAAAGCTATTAAGGAATGGAAAGTTCCCACAACCATAAATCAGTTGCGAGGATTTCTCGGGTTAACAGGGTATTATCGCAAGTTTGTTAAGAATTATGGGAGAATAGCAGCACCTCTAACAACATTATTGAAGAAAGATGCATTTTCATGGACTCCTGAAGCAACTAAGGCCTTTGAACGTCTTGAAGAGGCAATGTGCCTAGCACCGGTCTTAGCTACACCAGACTTCACAAAAACCTTTATTGTGGAATGTGATGCCTCAGGAAATGGAATTGGTGCAGTTTTAATGCAGGAAGGAAGACCCATTGCTTTTGAAAGCCGTCCAATCAAAGGAAAGTATTTACAGAAACCTATTTATGAGAAGGAAATGTTAGCAATACTACATGCACTAAAGAAATGGCGAACTTACCTAATGGGAAGACACTTCAAGGTAAAAACTGATCATGATAGTCTTAAACACTTTTGGAACAAAGACTATCTTCAGAAGAGCAGCAAAAATGGGTCACAAAGATGTTGGGTTATGACTTTGAAATAATCTACAAAAAAGGAAAGCTTAATGTTGCTGCAGATGCACTCTCAAGAAAGAATGAAGAGGTGGAAGCATTGCTTTGTGCCATTTCTATTATCCAACCAGATTGGATAATTGAAGCAAGAGATGAATGGAAGAAGGACAAAGATGTATGGACACTCATTCAAAAGTTGCAGCAAGATCCTAGTACATCTGATACATTTAGTTGGAAAAATGATTCCTTATGGTACAAAGATCGCTTATATCTTTGTAAGAATTCCCAACTAAAACAAAAGATTCTTCGGGAATTGCACACTTCTCCTTTAGGAGGACACTCAGGATTTTTAAAAACTTACCACAGGGTGAAGAAAGAATTTTTTTGGGATGGCCTTAAATCTGATATTCGAAAGTTTGTGGCGGAATGTTTGGTTTGCCAGCAGAATAAAGTGGAAACAATTAAGACCCCAGGACTTCTACAACCCTTATCCATTCCAAGTCAACGTTGGGAGGAGATTTCAATGGATTTTATCACAGGTTTACCTAAGTCCGAAGGAAAGAGTGTCATCATGGTGGTAGTTGACAGACTTACCAAGTATGCACACTTTTGTGCATTATCTCATCCATTTAAAGCAAGTACAGTTGCTACTACATTTATGGACAGAATTCAAAAGCTACATGGAAGCCCAAGGGTTATCGTGAGCGACAGAGATCCCATTTTTACTGGAAATTTTTGGACGGAGTTATTTCTTTGTTTGGGTACTCAATTAGCTCATAGCTCATCTTATCATCCTCAATCTGATGGTCAAACTGAGATAGTAAATAAATGTTTGGAAGGATATCTTCGTTGTTTTGTATCCGATAAACAAACACAATGGGTCAAGTGGTTACCTCTTGCTGAATGGTGGTATAACACTTCCTTCCATACTGCAGCAAAAATGACCCCATTTATGGCACTTTATGGATATCATCCACCATCCATCACATCATCTTTAAGAGAAATTTCGAAGGTTCAAGCAGTGGAAGATCACATCGAGCATCAGCAAGAAGTTCTCCAACTCTTAAAGGATAACCTGAATTTGGCACAAAATCGAATGAAACAACAAAATAAGATTTTCTAATGAGCGCAATGTAGAGAAGTTTTGATGTAGGAGATTAGCCGCCGCTACAACCACACAAACAAATTTTCCCTCAAGCAACAAGGATAATAACATTTCAAATGTATACCATGGTCAATACAAGGCAGTTGCAAAAGATTGTTCCCATACATGATAATTGAGTTTCGTTTCTTTGTACACATCTGCCTATGTTTCTATGCTTGGTACAGAAGTTAAAAACTGAAATGTTAAAAACAATATTGCTACAACTTGATGAGAAGGAAAACTGATATTGAACCCTGGTTACTATGGAAATGTTGCACCGAGAAAATACTAAATCGATCAATTTTCTGGAGTATCTCATCAAGTGGAAGAACTTACCCACTGAAGATTCTACATGGGAGGATGATAATTTTATACAGAAGCACCCAGAGCTACTCAAGCGTTGAGGACAACACTTTTTTGAAGGAGAGGGGCATGTTAGGTCCCTATATCACTAGTATAGTCCTTATTATTGTTAGTGTAACCCCCTTATTGTTATTATTGTACCCTTGTAACCCCCATTTTGTTATTATTGTGCCCTTAAATTATTATTGTTAGGTCGGCTAGGATTACATTGTGGCCCACTAGGATTACATTATGGCCCCATGGACTCCTATATATAGAAAGGAGGTTTTGTAAATTGTATCATCGAAGAATTGTGAATTTATGTAATGTATTGGAGGTTTCCCCCTCAAAGTGGCTTATTTCTAAGCGTTGATATCTCTTTTCTTCTATTTTTGAAGCTAGTTACACAACAGACATGTTAGAAACCAATAAATATAAATGTTGATTCAAGGAATGAAGATATTATAATGGATATGGGCATTGTAGATATGCTAAATAATTTTTTGGAATGAATCATATTTTTTGTATGTTCATCATTGACGCTTATAGATATTAGGCCTAAATAAAGAAGGAGAACAAAAGTAAGCCAAGTGTTGTTAGATGTCACAGTGCCCTTTGCAAAGTTTCGCCATATTGTATCAGAGCCAAAAAAGAAAATTTCACACAAGATCCTATGTACAAGTATCAAAACAATGCAAAGAAATGAAAAAGACTTGACATGACATAAATAAATAAAGAAACAACGTAAGACAAGAAGGAAATAAATATGTACATGGGTAGAAATGCATCTCGAGGCTACTACTAAAAATAATGTTTCAAGAGTCTTTGAAATTAATGAGAAGAAAGTCAATCCTCCTATCTAGGATTGGAGATGGTAAGTATTATGGAAAAGCTTTTCACAAATGATGAATGGTCCAATCCATAGGGATTAGAACTTGGTGTGTTTTCCCTTTTCTTCATGGGATTTGTCCCAATTGAAGACTAGGTCTCCCTTATCAGATTGTTTATTCCATACAGATTTCTTATCAAACCATTGTTTGATACAATTCTCATGCACGAAAAACTTGTGCTTGGCTTTGTTCCTTTCTTCCTATAATTTGAGAAGGGTATCAATCCTGCTCTAAATAGTTGGACATGGTTTACCTCGGGAGGTATAGGTTAAGAGTTATGATAACTTCTTTTCCATACACAAGGAAGTAAGGTGAGGTTTTCAGAGAGGGCTTATGGGTTACTCAGTCATGCCATAATGCATTCGTCAAAGCATTGTGCTAGTTATTTTTCTTAGTGAAAATGGTTTTCTTAATGATACAAATTAGATTCTTATTTTTTGGCTCAACTAGACTGTTTACCTGAGGATAGTAGTTAGATGAAAGCTTTAAAACAGTATTATTTTCCAATGAAAAATCATATAGTTTTAGCGATGAAAAATAAGTTTCATTTCCAAATACAAGTGACATAGGAACGTCAAACCTGATAATGATGTTATCATTGATAAAGCGGATGACCTTTTGGTCGCTCACTTGTCTTAATAGAATGACTTTGACCCATTGGATGAAATATTCTATAGAAGTTAATATATATCAATGTGACTTTTATGAATGTGGAAATATTTCTCTGATGAAATCTAGTCCCCATTGTTGGAATGGTTCTTCAATGAAAATGGGTTGTAATGGGGTAGATGACCTCTTGTCAGGACCAACACATTGTCAATAAAAATATAAATTATGGGAATACGTGTGTGCAATTTTGAATAGTGTGGGCCAATAATTTTGGTATCACATCACTTTATGAGCTGTAATATCATCTGCATAATTCCCTCCAACTGGTTCTTCATGGAGACCTTTCAATACCTTTTATGAATCTGAAGATTCCAATCATATGATTAAGACACCATTATGGTGCTTTAGAAAAAGAATACCATGAACGAGCCGATAAGGTAATGCTTTAAGAACAATTTCCCTTTTCCGCTTTGCTAAGATATGTGAGGGAAAGGTGCCTTGATCAAGATATTGTCACACATCGACGCATCTGGACGAGGTTGTATTTGTTGGGGTAACTTGGTCAATGTTATACATATCAATTTCTTGTTCCCAACCAGAAGTATCCTCTTCTGGATAGTTAGTCGCTTCCACATCTAGGTGGCAGAGACTGTGGCCTTTAATTGTGAACTAGCTCGAAATCCAAATCATACTCCTGTAACTCATCATCCATTTCACCCATCATTCACCCAATTCTTATTGTATAAACATTGATCTGAATGTTGGATGGGGAACGAATATGATAACATTATTGTTAAGAAAATAAAGCCTAAAATTATTCACTTCCCTATAGAATGCATAAGCTTGTTTTTATATGGTGGGGTACTTTAATTATGATCCATGTAGCCCTGCACTCATAAAAAAGATCGATCGTTCATTGTATTGAATATCTTTCTAAGTTAAAATGGTTGTGATCGAAGTATCGTAAGTGAAATTATATAACAAGAAACATTTATTGAAGTATAGACTATATAATGTCAGGGCTTTTACTATCTCTTGCTTGATATGGGAAAAATAATCCTTTTCCCTCTAATCCAATTTAAATTTCACATCCTTCTTAATCATATCTTGTAAAGGCTTTATAGTTTGTGCATAATTAGAGATGATTTTTTGAAGAAAATATATTTTTCCCAAGAAGGACTAAATAGCTTTCTTATTTATGGGAAAGGGAATCTGAGAAATAGTTTTAACTTGTTCATGGTCCACTTTAATTCCACTCTTTTTTATGATGTGTCCCAAAAGGTTTACCTCAGATGCTCTGAAGATCCTTTTCTTTGGATTTAATGATATAATGTATCTCCTATGTTGCTCAAATATTTAATTTAGATGAGGAATATGATCATATATTTTCTTGGAGAAAATTGTGACACCATCCAAATACATAACTACACTAAGAAAAATTAATCCCCAAAAAATTTATTTCCATGGCCCGTTAAAATGTTGCACCGACATTGATAAGCCTAAATGACATTCATTTAAACATGAATGTACCCCATTTGGTTATGAATGTTTTCTTTAAACTGTCGGGTTCCACTGCTAGAATTTTGTTGTATCTTAAAAATTCATCAATTAGTGAGAACATTTGTGATTCAGATATTGTTTGGAGAATCTATTCCATAAATTGAATGGGTTAGTTGTATTTGTTAGAAGCCTAGTTCATATTTCAAAAATCTACACATAAGCATATTTCACCCGACATCTTGTTGAATGGAACCAAATTTGACACCCAAGTGGAATGACGAAGTTTTAAGATTATTTGAGCATCCAACAACTTCTTCAATCCTTTCGGAATTAGGTGTTCAAGTGTAGGAATAACTTTCCTAAATTTATATTGAAATGGATTGACTCACTGCTTTATTAGTATCACATGCTAGGTGATTTGTGTGTCATAAGTATTCAAATAATCATAAGTCCATGTGAATACATATCATTATTGTTGAATAAGTGTATGAAAGATTTTTGTTCTTGAGGAGAACAAAATGCACCAATATTCACATACTTCAGATCTTCTTTAGTACCCAAATTAATTTGTTCATGCAATAGTGTAGAACTTTGGATCTTTATGTTTTTTGGTCCTCTAAGGATATTTTGAAATTCATAGATATTTTATAATGACACCCTGCCCTTAGGCATGGGGTTTCCTTTATGTGTTTCATATCTTTCTTGAAAATCATTCTCGTGCTCATCTTCATCAATTATCACATCTTTAAACACAACAACATTCACCATAAAGTCCAGTGTCTACTAGTCATCATTGAACATGCATGAATTAGTTATGTTGTCTAGGATATAGGGCTTATAAATAATTTCAATAGAAAAACCATCTCTAAGTGGAGATAACCTATCAGTTGCACTTTCTAAAGTGTCTATGGTTGCATTATTAATCCTAGGAACAAACTTAATGTTAAAGGCTTGAAATGAATAAATTAGCCTCTATACCTCTTGCTGTTAATTTTTAAGATTAGGTGAAACACAGTGAATGTTGTTACATACCTGATGCGCGCGGATATTTGAATCACATATTACCTTTAATTCTTCTACTTTGAGTTCAATGGCCTTCTTCAATCCAAGTATGAGTGCTTCATATTCTGCAACATTATTTTCACATTCAAACTCCAATCGAAATGAAATAAAATACTTGCTCTTTCAAGGGTTGATCGGCATGAAACTAGCCCCATCACCCTCTTGTGTCTTAGAACCATCAAAATGAAAATTCCAAATGTCAGCACCAATTGGGTTAGTTTCTTACTAACAATATTTACATCTATATTGCAAAGGTCATTATCACCAGTTGAAGTGCATGGAAGGAGTTCCAACTGGGTGTCTCATGGTACTCAGGATGGTTGTGCAAGTTAGCATTGAAGGTCAGTTTCTAGAAAATAACTTCTAAATATCTCTTGAGTAAAGTTGGTTGGCTCATTATGCGCTTCACGCTACGTAATGGTGTACTTCATAAGAGGTTCACTGAAACAGAACCTTGTTGCTTCGCATCTTGGATAAGCCATCCTTTGGAAGGCACTGTTAAAAGATAATCAATTTCATTAATTGAATTTTATTTTTCTTCCCCTTATAAGGAAGCCATACATGGGACTAGTATGTACCAAAATAACCTTGTAACTTACTAGATCAATCCCTACTTAGAAGTAACCCATAGGCCCCTGGAATGCCCACAATAAAAAAATTGAAACATTGATGAACTATATCATCAAGAGATATTCGAATTATGACATTATTAAGTTTACTGATGAATTGAACTTATGATCTATCCAATTGAATAATTTTGGCATATTCCTTTTCCCATTTTTCATCAATTTTCCTAGTGGTAGGCAAAGGCATCACATTCGTGGATGTGATAAAATCAACAAGAAAATTATGGAAATTGCAGTTAAATATTTCAAAATTTAACAAGAAAGGGTGACACATAGATCTTGTATTTATCTTAGAAACATTGATAACTGATTCAAGGATAGTGTTGGACTCTACCGGATGAAGCTTTGGAAGTAGTAGTTGTCTTACCTAATGAAGACTTGGATGTGAAAGTTTGGATGATCAATTCTCGTCGGCCTGCCAAATTTTCTAGCTCATAGACGGAAATATTGGCATGATATTTCTTTGTATATTAAAAATGTTGTACTTAATATCGCATGTTATATCTTCATCCTTGGAAGTTTGTGCTTAAGTGGTGCGTGGTGAAGCCTTATTTGATGCCTCGGGGGTGATGGAATTGTTCTTATTATTCCCAGAAGTCTTTTTAGGAGGTTGAAAAATTTCAAATTTTGTCTATGAAATATGAGCTAAATTGTTAGGAGGTAGGAGTTCCTCAAAATTTTCTTTCTCTGTTGATCCAATTATAGCTCAGTAATTGGTCCTTTTCTCCTAAGGTTATATGGTTTAGACAAATGTTTCGGAGGAGCTTCATCCACTGTGAGCTCACTAGCACTTTCTTGCTCATTATTCAAAATAATATTAAAAGAAAAAATTGACACAGAAACACTCGCATTATCCTCTAACAAGGTTGCTTCATTTTCCTCTTTGATCTTCTCAGGTTGTTCCTTTGTAGTTTTTCATTCCATGAAATTAGTAATCATAGCAATAATATTATGTCTCCATTGTGGGCTTGTATTTTCAGAATGCACTTCTTGATGAAATGTATAGTAGTTCTCCATACCCACATCCTCAACATTGAATACTACACTGGAAATTTGAGCAGAATTGGTTGGTTGATTGGTATTATTCTTGAATAATTAATTAAATGACTTGGTAGTGATTGATTCCTCACTTGACTTCCTCTTCAATTCAGAAACTTCACTTGTCAGTTTCTTTAAGGAATTCATCAAGCTCTCCATGTCGAAATAATCCTTTTCATTGGTTTTACTTGAGGAAACTTGAGGATTTTTCCTAGTATCTTTAGAGTATTTGGAATCTACCTTATCTGTGATTACTCTGATAGATCACAAGTCCTTTTCTACACTAATATCTTCCAAAAAAGTTTCATTCAATTTTATTTTGTAACTCATTTCATAAATACGAAATTTTAATCGATAAAGTAGAAGTATAGTACTCCTTAGTGATCGAATCATGTGGTTGGACATCGGTGGGAAACTTATTCAATATGAGAGTAAAATTATAATTAAAATATTTCACCTCCCCTTTATTCCCTGTATTGATATTTCCAAGTTCCTTTAGTAGCATGGAGGAAGTATTTTCTTCAGTAAACTTCTCTAAGAACAACTTCGTAAACTCCCTCCAGTTATGGATTGAATTTGCAGGAAGGTTGTGGTACCATGTTGATTCTACCCTCAAGAGTATAAGGAAATGGCCTATAGGAAAAATCATCATGGTGGACCTCTAACATCCTTAGATGTAAGTAGAAATCATTGATATGGTCCTGAACCTTCGTCACTTTGTGAGGATAATACTTCTTTAAGAGCTTCTTTGGGTGCTTTGGTAAGAAATTCACTTGACTAGGAAGAGCAAGAGACACTTGATCCATCAAATACAACTAATCATCAACCATGTCTGCATTATTCTCCACCTCTTCACTACTTAATTACGAAGAATATTTCTCTTCACTATTTAAATTCTCATTATCGTCAAGTTTTTCATTGTCCAAAATATGCACATTCTCTCTGTCTCCCTTCAAATTCCCAACGTTAGGTGGGGGTGTGTTCCCTTGAGTGATGTTCCTGTAAAAAAAAAGCTATACTATCCAAAGAATTAGTCACTAATGCTTGGAATATTTAGACAAAAACACCACGATGAGTTGTTTCCTTAGCTAAAATTTTGTGAGGGAGGATTGAAGTAACAAGAAGTAATCCAAGAGATTTGGAAAACTAATGAGTGATAGAATGTAACTCTCATAGTTGATAGAAATAAACCTCATATGCACGTCACAGACTATGAGGAGATGGTTCTTCTTTCGTAGATATGTGTGATGGAGTGAAACTCAGAAAATTAATACCTTGATGCAAAGGTGAATGATGTGAATATGTTGAATTATCAACCATAGACTGGTTGCCTCCTTCTAGCACAAAAAGTGTTGATAATTCTTGTTGGATAATTTAATTCTTAGTTAAATTAGTTGTCATTAAATTGTCAAACCCGGGGTTCATGAACTTGTGAAGTACACTTGCACAATATATGATATGAATCAAATTTTAATTTCAAAAGGAAATTCAACCTATTCATGAAAAATGTCTAAGATGAGTATGCACACACTTTATTTTTCAAAAGTCTCAAATTCAGAACTTGGAAAGCAATCTTTTAATCTATGAAATTGAAATGACGAATGGCATGAAAGTAAGATTACTCTATCGAAATGAAATTAAATCTACTATAGTTACATGAAAGTAAATATATATTATAAGCAGGAAATTAAATATATCATAATTACCTGAAAGTAAAGACTTGAAAGTAAATTTAATCTAGAAAGCAGAAAATCCTACACTAAGAAAGCATTTAATTCTTAAAATATGAAATTTAAAGGAAGTCTATTATGAAAGAAGTGAGAGATCAAATGAAATTACTAATGTGTGCATTATCAAATTGGAACCATTCATGAGTATCTATGAATCTAAAACAAACAAATTGAAAAGCAATGAATCTATGAATGAAAGCAATAACGCTTGACCTACAAAAGAACATAAACGGAATGATCATAAAATAATGTAAATCTTGTTTCTAATCAAAAGAGTTGAAGTAAAAATTGCATAAAAAAGAAACTAATCTATATTGAAAAAATGAAACACTAAAATACACTCATACTCATCAAGTGGCCCGTGAAGTGCATGAGAGGTGGAAAGTTCAGGAAGCCATCTGATGAAACACCATATCTCATCATAAATGTTTAACCATACTCAAAGGATTCTATTCATAACGTCAATAGTATTCATAAAAAAGGAAACATAAGCATAACCAACCCTTAGCATTCCAAAAATCTACATTGAAGCATGAGCATAGCTCTTGTTGAAAATGACAACAAGAAATATTGAAAATGGCACCCAAGAGGCTTCTGATTTAATTTTCCCTTAATTAAATTAGAAGTAAATTGTAATTCCACATCAGATGACAGCTTGTAAGTGTTAACTAAGTCAAGAAGACTTATTTAGCCCACTCAATTCGAGTTGAGGGTCAAAATGGAGGCATGTAGAGTTCTCCCTAAGTTTTAGGGGATCCAGTTGTATTTTATTTTGAGTTGTAATTATTTAACTCAATATTTTGAGTTAAAATCCATTTAACTTGTTCTAACTGAGAGATGAGCTAGTGATAGGTCTAGTGAATTAAATATGATTTAATTCACATGCAGTGATAAATCAAATAACTGATAATTCATTATAAATAGTTGTTTGATGTCAGTTATAAGGAAGCCTTAGTTGAGATTGAAGTTAAGGGGAATTAGACTATTAGTTGTATAATTAGAAAATTATACAGGTCATGCATGCTGTCATCATTATTCCTTGGATGCATTGAACAATATATTGATGGGAATTTCCTAGTTAATAGGGGCTCAATTAGCTCAGGAATTCATGAGCAAGGTTGGTCAGTCAGGTGTAGGGAAGTGGTTAAATATTGTACCAAAATTTCTTTGATCAGAGTGAGATAGTCAACATAGTGCAAAGGTTTCCCAGGAAGGGAAATAACATTGTATTGTTTCATGTTCTTGACTTAATGCAATATAAATATACTAGGGTTTTTATCTGGGGCTTTCCCCAGATACATCTTTGTATTATGCGATTGAAATTCTTTCTCTTACTTGTTTATATGATTGTGCGATCATAATTGGTTTCCGCAATTCATAGAATTGATTCAGTATTTTGTTTTAGTACATTACAAGATCAGTTGAATGTATTTAGATATTTATACATGGTATAAGAGAAGGAATCACTATAGAAGAGAAGAACAAGAGTTTGTTTTGAATATGTGAATTGAATTTGTAGATTTATTCTTTGGGACTAGCAACAAATCAAGATGTATTTCTATGGATTGATACTCGAATATTCCCTTGAGGGTAGTTCATATTGCATAGCATGGAAGCAAAAAATGGAGGAAGTGTTGGAGGACAACAGGTTGAAGGAATTCATAGATAATGATATTCCCAATACCACAGTAGCAGATGCTCAAAATATCGATGCATGGATGAAGAATGTAGTAAAGGCGTGAAGGATTCTGCTAGAAGGAATTCGAGATCATATTGTATTGAACCTACATGGAAAGGAAACTCCATATGTTATGTGGAAGGCCTTAAAATATTTGTTTCAGAATAGCAGGCATTGAAGTACAAGCTCAGAAATATCAATATGGAGGAGGGCGAATGATTTGAAAATGGTCTGGATGAATTGTATGTATTTCAAAAACCTACCACTCAGTTTAAATTAAAATGATCTAGATTTTACTTGAAAACTTTGCGGAATTATTTACTTGAAAGTGGTGTATGAATTTTTATTGTTTATGTGTCTTAACTTCATTTGTTATTTCTGTAATTTAACATGTATGAAAACAACATAATGTAGCAAATAATCATTCAAACACAACAAAAATTTTAATCTTGGAGTTCACCTAAAATATCGTGGGCTACGTCTCCTTTGAGCTTTGTCATCATGACTCAGCTCTTTGGGATTATGGTAAGTTTTTTTCCAAGTAAATTATTAATTCCAATGAATAAAACAATGATCGAAAGTACTGAAAATACCATAAATATCCCTCAATTGGTTGTCCAAACTTTGTAAATAGCTTTAGGCTCTTGTTGACATGATTCCTTCTGTCGGTGCACTAAGCTACTCTGAGCTTATAAATGGCACAAAATCCCTCAAAATTATGTTTTTGTAACTGAAACCACTCTTGATGTATGCAACACACATCAGACACCAAATACCAACTGATTAATTTCTCAAATTGAGCACTACATTCCCCAAATAGGTTATCCTCCACGGTTTGCCCAGGGTTGCCTAGAACATCACATCAGCTTTTCAATCTCTATAAGTTCTCAAAATGTTCTGAAACCACTTAAATTGGTTCCAAAATTACTTAAATAGTCAATATAGAGTTTTTTTTGATAAAAAATAACCTCTGGCTGCTCCGGTTTCGCCTCAATCACCTATCGGCACCCCCTTGCACTAGGGTCAAGGAAAACTTCTCTGCTGAGTTTTAGACCTATAAAAGTATTTAACACTTGCTAAACCCTTTATAAATAGATTCAAAATGATATTTCCAGCAAACAATGACCACTGGTTCACTGCAAATGGTCTCAAACAGCTCTTTCTAAGCCCTGCACTGCTACTAGAAAAAGCTGGCACTAATGACCCCTGGAACTTTACTAAAGCTTTTCAGCCTTCAAACGTTCCCTATAGGCTCTGAAAAACATTTCATCAGATTCATAGCATCTGAATTATCCAATTTAGACTATTGGAACTCTGAAAAAGGACTCTAGCTCCCCTAGCTAGGCCTCAAACTGAATTTGTCTCATGGTGGCCCTGATGGCTCCTTCATCTTCCCTGAAGTAAAAGATGTTGAAGATCACCTCCATTCGACCTCAAACATATCCCAAAGTATTCATGAGGTCTAAGAGACCCAAAATTTACTAAAATTTCATCCATTTGGGTTCAATAATGAGATAGTTATGACCAAAACAACTTTGCCCCAATTTCCTCCACTAAATGTGGGGCAACTGCTAGTTAACTCCACTAAAAGTGGAAGTCCGCCTAAATTTGGGAGCGCCTCCAAAATATCTGCAATATTGAACTCCACTTAACTAAAGCTTAATTAAATATTAAACCTGATATTATGCTCCTTAAGCGCTCTTAACATTAAGCTCCCACACTGGTCATATGATGAGGTTCCATGGGAGGAGGGATGGGCCCTCCGTGCTCTGTTGGATCCACTCGACATTCAAAGTGCAATAAATTCTTCATACGGTGTCTGTTTTTCGAAAAAATTGTGGCACCGAAATCAGGAAGATGAGAGCTATGCAAACATCTTGGTTTCAACCCAATCCTGTAACTTTGAATTTTGAGCTAATCCTTAGGTGCTTGATCCAGTTCTGATCACACCTCCCAAATGAGAAGCTTTTGCACCCCAAAAGCTCTCTTGGACTACTGAAAATGATTTATACAGAAAATGAGAGTACTGCACCCTCTTCTCTTCAGCCTCCAAACAATTTCCTTGGATGGCTAGTGACTTTTAACTACGACTAGAAAGCAATTCACACTTCCCTTCCTCGATTCGCTTATCCTCCTGTCAAGAGATGCCTTTCTTGCTCTCACTCAGAAAATTTCTGGCAAGAAATTTATAGAAGGAATCTAAAAATCGTTGCCTTGATCAACGATCCAAGGTGGCTCAAACATAAGTCATGCAACATGTGACATCAACAACAAGTCGTCATAAAATGTGTTATACAATTGACACAAAATCAATGTAAAAAGTGTGCAACAAAATCGACACAAGTCGAAAAACATGTGCGACACAATCGACACAAGTAGATAAACAACATGATACATCTTTACAACCACATGTGCATGTATCATTGTACAATGAACCTATTTACAGTTCGCTACTTACACATACAACTTCCATGCACATGTACACCTTCAACTCTTCCTTTCAAGTACCAGCAAATACATAATCCCAAAAACATGTGGGTGACTATAAGAGCTCAAATAAAAGATATTGCTGCAATATAAGTGAGTATCATACTAATCTTTTACACCTCCACGGAAAAATTTTGCAACAACAAAGAAATTCCTTCAACTGAACCGCATTTATATGCAATCTTGCATCAAAATTTTCAATAGAAATACATGCATACAACTGAAATGTGCATATGTACAAAGGAGTATTTCTTACTATGTTAAGAAGTCCATCCACTTCTTTCCAAACCACCTCCATGGCGATTTTTGCTGCTGCAACACTTCTTCATGTGAATCTTCCATTTTCACATCGATAATGGAATCCATAGTTCCACTTGTGCCAATTTTTCTGTCCTCTTGCTGCATGTGCTTGGGACGACTAGTTGGATGAAAAGTCCAGAAATGAGAGACATCATGTCCCTTCTTTTGGCAATATGTGCAAAACTTATGCACCTTCTTTGAAATTTGTCTTTTCCTCATCTGCTTCCTGTATGCTTTCTTCCTCATCCAGCATCTCGAAACAACATGGTTAAATTGACCACAATATGTACAGCAAATATTTCTACCATTTAAGCATGAAAAATTATCATGCTTTGCAGAAACATAATCAAATTGATCATGAGAAGATTTATACCTCTTGTACTGCTTTGAATGTTCATCCTTTTTGTCTTCATGAGAAGATGAACTGGTAGAGGGTACAACTTTCATTTGGAGACTAACATCATCATTCTTGTCTTGAAAACTGTATGAACTTGCATGCTCACCATAAGTTGCATGTCTTCCATCTTCTTGTTGCAACAAAGGCTTAAAACAATGGAAATCATATTTGAAACAAATTTGACATATTTTCATCTTATAACTTGGAATAAAGTTTCTCTTTAAAGTAGCATCACATGCCTTCAAGGATTTGGAGTCTTCGCCATTAAACTGCACATAACCAAGACCAAGATTCTTGGGTTGTTCCTCAACCGAAATGGGATCAACCATGCCTTGTGCATGCTTTCCTAATCCTTTGCCTTCATAGCCCATTTTAATCATTAATTTGGACCCTATACCTCTCGTATGTTTTTCAAAAGAACTAACACATCTTTCTAAAGAGGAAACTGAAGACAAGTTAGAATGGATTACCTCTTCCTCATACATTTTCTTGGTCAAAACCTATTGGGTTTGATGAAGTTGCCTCTCCATATCATGAAATATTTGAAGAATTTATTCCTTCTCTTCCTTCATGGAAAACAACTGTTCACAAAGTTCAGTGCTTTCTCATTTATCCTTAAACAAAATTTGCACCATGTCCTTCAATATAATAAAGTCACACTTCATATCATCATCGAAGAATATTGTGAAGGAGGAAAATTTACTTGTAGAAGTTGTCCTTATGATGTCAATGAAAAAAAGGAACTCAAACAAAGTTCTCAAATCTTTCAAAACAAATGAAAAATCTTTTAACCAAAATGGTTGTAGAGACAAACTCCTATTCAAGCAGCCAAACAACAAACAAACTCCAAGAGCTTCTTAACAAACAATCGTCAAGAGGGTTTGTTCCAAAAGTGACCTTGAGGTTCCTTGGGGTAAGGAATATGCCTTAATTCCTTTTGTTCTTTTTTTGGTCCTCTCCAGGACTTAGCTAATAAGTAGCTATCCCCAAATATCAAGCAAACTCAAATAACAATTAGTTTGCAAATAGTAAAACAGTCAATCTTTTACACTGTTTAAACACCTTTCAACCTATACAATAAAGCAACCAAGTGCTTTGTCAAGAAAGTAACTATGCTCTGGTACCAACCTAATCTGAAAATGGTCTGGATAAATTGCATGTATTTCAAGAACCTACCACTCAGTTTAAATTAAAATGATCTAGCTTTTACTTGACAACTTTGCGGAAATATTTACTTGAAAGTAGTGTATGAATTTTTACTGTTTATGTGTATTAAATTAATTTTTTATTGCTGTAATTTAACATGTATGACAGAAACATAATGAAGCAAATAATCATTCAAACACAACAACAATTTTAATCTAGGAGTTCACCCAAAATCTCGTGGGCTATGTCTCCTTTGAGCTTTGTCATCATGACTCAGCTCTTTGGGATTATGGTAAGTTTTTTTACAAGTAAATAATTAATTCCAATTAATACAAAAATGATCCAAAGGACTGAAAATACCATAAATATCCCTCAATTGGTTTTTCAAACTTTGTAAATAGCTTTAGGCTCTTGTTGACATGATTCCTTCTATCGGTGCACTAAGCTACTCTGAGCTTCTAAATGGCACAAAATCCCTCATAATTATATTTATATCACTAAAAACACTCCTGATGTATCCAAAACACATCAGAAACAAAATAAAAACTGATAAATTTCTCAAATTGAGCACTGCATTCCGCAAATAGGCTATCCTCCACGGTTTTCCCAGGGCTGCCCAGAACTTCACATCATCTTTTCGAGCTCTAGAAGTTCTCAAATTTTTTTTAAACCACTTCCATGGGTTCCAAAATGACTAAAATAGTCAAGATAGAGTTTTTTTTAATCAAAAATAGCCTTTGGTTGCTCCGGTTTCGCCTCAATCACCTATCGGCACCCCTTGGCACTAGGGTCAAGGAAAAATTCTCTGCTGAGTTTTCGACCTCTAAAATTATTTAACACCTGCTCAAAACTCTTTAAATAGCTTTATAATGATTTTTTCAGTCAAGAATGACCATTGGTTCATTGCAAATGGTCTCAAACAGCTCTTTCTAAGCCTTGCACTGTTGCTGGCAAAAGTTGGCACTAATTACCCCTGGAACTTTACTAAAGCTTTTCAGCCTTCAAATGTTCCCTACAGGCTCTGCAAACCATTTCATCAGATTCAGAACATCTAAATTATCCAATTTATACTATTGGAAATCTGAAAAAGGACTCTAGCTCCCCTGGCTAGGCCTCAAACTGAATTTGTCTCATGGTGGTGTTGATGGCTCCTTATCTTCCCTGAAGAAAAATATACTGAATATCACCTCCATTCGACCTCAAACCTATCCCAAAGTCTTCCAGATGTCGAAGAGACCCAAAATTGACTAAAATTTCATCTAATTTGGTTCAATAATGAGAGAGTTATGACCAAAACAACTTTGCCCCAATTTCCTCCACTAAATGTGGGGCAACTACCAGTTAACTCCACTAAAAGTGGAAGTATGCATAAATGTGGGAGCGCCTCCAGAATCTCCGCCATATTAAACTCCACTTAACTGAAGCTTAATTAAATATTAAACTTGAGATTGGGCTCCTTAAGTGCTCTTAACATTAAGCTCCCACACTGGTCATATGATGAGGTTCCATGGGAGGAGGGTTGGCCCCTCCGTGCTTCGCCGAACCCACTCGGCATTCAAAGTGCAATAACTTCTTCATACGGTGTCCATTTTATGAACCGTTTGTGGTTGCATAATCAGGAAGATGAGACCTATGAAACCATATTGGTTTCAACCCAATCTTGTAACCTTTAATTTTGAGCTAATCGTTAGGTCCTCGATCTAGTTTTGATTAGCGAAACAATACCAAAATAATTGACGAAGTTCACTTAATGTCGAGCTGATCTTGGAAGTGTCGGTGTTACCATTCCCAAGGATGATTTGGTGATCCTAGCACTTATATGCCTTCCCAAGAGCTGGCATGTCTTCTAGGATTTGATAAATGGGAGGAGCGATTATGGTCCAACTTGGTACAAGAAGAGATCAGGTGGAACACCAGAGATGGGACCTCTTCCAAAGACAAAGAAGAATATTTTGCATTAGTCAGAAAAGTCTAGAAAGACATGTGAAATAAGTCCTAAGGCGAAGAGGGAAAGAGATACTTGTGCAATATCAATTGTTTTCACTGTCACGAGTACGGGCACTATGCCATGAAATGTCCACAAAAGGCAAGTAAGAAGGAGCCTACAATTGCAGCAGCAGGCGAAGCTCTAGCGTCACAGTTCGTGCCTGATTTTATTCTCATTGCATGCATCACCATCATTGTAATGGGATGCATGTGGTATCTTGAAAGTGGTTCCTCGTTCCATATGACGGGGAATAGAGATATTTTCAGTGACTTGGAGGATAAGTACATCCAGAAAAACATAGAGTTCGGAGATGACAGGAGGTATATTGTGACTAGCATATGTATATTTACCTTTCAGAGGGAGTCTGTCTCCCCTCTAAGATTGAAAAATGTTTTTTTTTTTTAGGACTAAAGAATAATTTTTTTTCCGAGCATTATTGGAAGACCGTGGCAATGACATGATATTTAGAAAAGGAAAGGTTTTCCTTAGACACATCGCCATGGTACAGATGAAATAGATCAGTGTGCAAGTCAAGAAACTGTATGTACTTGAGGTACAAGATGCATGAAAATATTTGAGGAGCAAGGAAAATATTAGAGAATTGGTGGTTGAGAGGGATCATGAACTACCTCTCAACATGCAGCCTCAGAAGAAGCCTCAGAAAGTTTTGGAGCAGCCGCAATTAGAAAAGAAGATAGGAGATCGAGTGGAGGCATCCACTCAAGTAGAGGCCTTCAGTATGGGGGGATTTTGATCCAAGTGGGCAGAGGGAGCACATGCATCCATACCTATAGGTGAAAGGTGGGGCAATGTGAAGTCATAGTCCCAAGAGTGTAGAAATTTGGGGAGGGTACATTGAGATGTCTTCTCTCATGGATCAGTACCTAGCTACAGGGGTCCACAGTACACAGTAGCAGGATGCATCAGTAGTGATTGATGTAGTCAGATTTTAGAGTGACTGATGTTAGATACTGGAGCGTAGAGCAGAGTTGGCGGCAGTGTAGATGGTACAAATGCAGAGTCAACATCAATGCAAAATTTTTAGTTGACAGTACAGTAGCTAGTAGCAGTCAGAGACTCTGGCGATAGATGCATCATACTGATCGAGACTAGTTTCTTTTCAGTTTCAGAAGTTGCAGTAGCAACAAAATTAGACAGAAGTGTTGCATGCATAAAATTCCAAAGGTACAAGGTCAGGATAGAGTTGAATTCCTTTCTTGTTGAGAGGGAGTGTTGAAAATTGCAACAATAAATATTGAAAATGGTACCCAAGAGGCTTCTAATTTGATTTTCCCTTCATTAAATTAGAAGTAAATTGTAATTCCACATCACATGACAACTTGTAAGTGTTAACTGAGTCATGAAGACTTTTTTAGCTCAGTCAATTTGAGTTGAGGGTCAAACTGGAGGCATGTAGAGTTATTTGTAAGTTTTAGGGGGTCTAGTTGCAATTTATTTCTAGTTGTAATTAGTTAACTGAGTTGCTTGAGTTAAAATAAGTTTAACTAGTTCTAACTGAGAGATGAGGTAGTGATAGGTCCAATGAATTAAATTAAATTTAATTCACATATAGTGATCAATCAGATAACTAATAATTCACTATAAATAGTTGTTGCATGTCAATTGTAAGGAAGGCCCAATTGAGATTGGAGTTAAAGGAAAGTAGACTATCAATTGTGTAATTAGAAAATTGTACAAGTCATGCATGAGGTCATCGGGATGCCTTTCATGTATTGAGAAATATATTGATGGTAATTTTCTAATTAATAGGGGCTCAATTAGCCTAGGACCGTGTGAGCAGGTTCGTCAATCAAGTGCAAGGAGGTGGTTAAATATTGGACCAAACTTGTTTGGATCAAAGTGAGATAGTTAGGAGAGTGCAGAGGTTTCTTAGGAATGGAAATAACATTTTATTTTTCATGTTATTTACTTAATTCAATATACATATAATAGGGTTTTTAGGTGAGGCTTTCCCCATATACATCTTTGTGTTGTGCGATTAAAATTATTTCTCTTACTTGTTTATGTGTTTGTGTGATCGTAACCGGTTTCATAATTTGTAGAATTGATTTAGTATTTTGTTTTAGTACATTACAATATTAGTTGAATATATTTATATTTTCTAAAGCTCTCAAACTTTTTACACACTTTGAGAGGATAAGGCACTCTTATTTATACATAAACTAAGATAACGAATTCATAAATTTAGTTCCGCAAATATTTCATGTGGTTACAACCATGTTTTGACATCTAGCAATTAAAATATCTTCATGTACCCTCACAAATATCTCCTATATTTGATAGGGGACACTTACGAAAACTTCCATGATTCTTCTCCATGATATGTCCTTGATCAATGATATCAATTATTCCTCAAATCTTCAAGATTTTGAAGACGAAATTCGAATTTGACTCTTGGAGGCCAAATATGATTTCCTTGGAATCTTAAAATATTCCTACAGACATGACAAAAGTCATCCAACGTTTATATATAAGTGAATACATGTTACTTTTCTAATATTTAACCATAAATTCACTCAAAATATCAAAATAAGTGTATTGGAAAACAATGTGTCTAAAACCATATTTAATTATGAACATGGTCTTTGTGCATGGTTATGGAGCTGTGGAATATGGTAAATTATGATGTAGAGTGAAATAAAACAGGGTGAAATGGATGACATTTTGGAGACCCAATAATGTTGTAAAGAATCCAACATGAGGGGGTCTCTCCAATATGAAGTCCCAATTAAAGCTCACACCATTTGGGATAGGAGCCCCATCTGGGAATTCAACCCAACTGCCATAATTATAAACTTCAATATTTGTCTTGGATACAAATAACAACATAATAGAGTGCACATGCAACTTTTGAGACAAGAAAGTGGTGTTAGCTTAGTGAAACAAACACTTTTAATGTGTAAAAAGTAGTTTCATGGATGGAATAAAAGAAAGTGAGCCTTTAAAATAATAATAATAGTACTACTCTAATAAATACACACATATGCATAGAAAGGATCACTAGTTAGTTTGAAAAGAAGTTCTCAAAATAACAACGATCATGAAAGAATACAAGACACATATTTCAATAAAGATGTACACTAAAACTAACAAAATAGGTCATCCTCTTTACTATGTATAAACATAAACATATAGCAAAAACATCAAAATAAAATTATTACAACATTCTTGATACATGCATGAAAGTATGCCAGGCTTTGAGAGCTTCAAAACATTAAGTGAAAGTTCCAAGATACATGATTACAAAGATGTCTCACTAGTTCCAATAATGGAACATGAAGCCACACTTTGCTTCTAAAAATAAATATCTCTCTACCCTATGCTAAGCTAGAGAAGCCAAGGCTAAAAGTCCCTTACTTGAGGCCTGAGGGTTTATTTATAAAAAATGAGGTGACCTTTCACCTCCCATGTCACTCTTGAGCTCCCTCATGACACTTGAGCTCCCATATGACTCTTGAGATCCTATATGACATTTGGACTTCCTAATGAATTTTCACATTTCTCATGTACTCTTTGACTTCAACACTCACAATTTACATATTTTACCATTTTTGAAATTACAAAATCACATTTTGCAAAATTTTGGCAAATTCCACAAAATGCATTGAAACACAAAATATTCACATTTGTGGGAATGGAAACTCAACGACTATGACATGGAGCTCCATTTTGATGTGTTGATACGAAGATTTATATTATGTTGCATGTATCTGAACTTTTGTGGTAGGGTCTATATTATATCTAATATTTCCCTCTAAAGCATATGGATAAACAATTTTGGAGCCTGATTGTACACTATTCCACAACATGACTAACTTCATTTGTAAGTTAACCGGTCTAAATACATATTGCAAAACATAATATTTTGTCACTTCTAATTCATCTTGCATGGTCACATGTTTGATATGGTTCAAGAATTCCTCTAGTTCCTACGTGATAATATCCCTTCCTTTTATCTCACTAAGTGCACCAACAAAAGGTATTTTGTGTACTCGCACTAACGCCTCCAATCATTGTGCAACCACACATATGTTGATATAGTGTTGGTTACATGATTCTTGAGATGCTCATAGACTTGCATAAACATTCTTATTTATGTTTTTTCCATTTCAATTTCATTCCTTCCTTTTCTAACCAACGTTGTAGGCACATTGTAATACTTGGTGCCCCATTCATAGATCACATCTATAGCTGCACATGTTGTCTTAAAGACTCTCAAATTCTCCCGTGATCCTTTATGTGCCTCATACAATGGTGCCAATACCTTATGAAAATTGATCATTTCTTCATACCCTTGCTTCAATGTGTCTTCTAGTGGCTTGAGTTCTTCAAGTATGGCTACCAGTAATCATTCTACTAGCACTGGTGGAAGTCATACTTTGATTTTCGGCAATGAGATTATCAATATATTTCTTTGCACTATCCAATTCCTTTTTGTTCCTTATTTTGCATCGAAAAATATTTGTTCTTCTTTGTGGCTACTACAAAATTTTCATTTTAGAAGGCGAATGCTCTATAGTTGGTACTAATGTTAGACACAATCAACTTTTATGTATTTATGGAAACATGATGATCTGGATCATTTGGGAAGTACCTTCTTCTTTCTTGTATCATCTTATTATTAAAATCATCAAAGGTGAAGTTGGAGATATCCATGACCCTATCATCAGGTGGAGGAGGAATCCCTAACTCCCTAATTAGAATGTTCCCACGAGTAAGAAGAGTCGGGGGCCGAATGTTCATAATTTCTATAATTGTATCAATGTTTATCAAATTGTCATCCTTCTCTTGTTCATCATCTACATTCTAGACCTCCAACTTTCTTACTAAATCCTCTTCCTATTTCCTTATATTTTATTCTTTAGCTTGTATCCTCCGCTGTTCCTCTTGTTCCTTTTTTTTCCTAAGAGATTATTCTTGGCTGCCTCCTCTCTTCTCTACTTCAGTTATTATTTCTTCCTCAACATGTCCTCTCACTTACTCTTTTATTTTTCTTCCCTTTTATTTTTCTCTTCTTCCTACGCACTTTTATTTGATTCTTTCCATTTTTTCCTTTTATTCTCTGCTTCTATTGCACCCTTGGTGTGCAGATCAACCTTGAATTTCTTACTCCTCTCTTATTTGGATCATGTCTCTACTTCCTCTCTGTCTCATTAATAACCTGAGAAAACACTACCTATTGGGCGCCTTATTGATTAATATCTGGCACAAGTACTGTATGAGAAGGGCCTGCTTCATCACCTAGTACAATTGGTCTAGAATATTACACCAGTTCCTTGTATTCTCTTGATCTTCCCAGGAGACAAAATCATAAGGCCAGGTGTACTTCAACTTTCCAAAATGTTGTTTTTATACTCCCCTAGGGTCATATTGATGAAAGCTTATTTCTCCAAACCTAAGGTAGTTAAGCTATCCAATATCCACCTCTTCTTCCTTCTGAATATTTAATTCATATGACCCTATTTACAGAGGGAATATAGGCCATGGGGACTTCTTCGACTTCTGCAACAGTTGTGATAATCCTATGCATAGTTGGTAGCCAAATTCTTTCATGACTACTTTATTGGTCACATGCTCTAGCATAATATGTGGAGGCTTGTATGTTGTGAAGAGTTTGATGAATGTGCCTTGAGAATATGTAAACCAATCTGCAACTTATACAACAACTTCTCTAGCCATATCCATCATTAAAGGTGCCTCAACCTAAAATATCATTTGATAAAGCACCGCGATGAAGTCTTTAAATATTTTCTCATGTACTCCCCTATAGCTGACCTACTATAGTATTTTACAATAGGAGTTGATAGGAGGTTGTTTCTTAGTCCATTTCCACTCTAGGCCTAGAAATCCATTCTAAGCACAGATCCCACCAAGTAAGAAGGATGAAATATGGAAATCGGGTTGCTCTTCTTGTGAAAAATTCTTCTCCGTCACAACATTCTGTTGTAATTGATGGGCTAGTATGTCTGACCAATTGAAAATATTTCCCTTGGAAGCAAATGGGAAGGCCATATAAACCCATCATTCTTCAAAGAAATATATGATTTTGTGCCCATATAACCTGCAACACATATCCATCTAATACTGATATGCTTTTCTTAATAAATTTTTTTTGTAAATTCCATCAAGATTTTGGAAAAAATTTCTCGACTACAACCACCATTTCTTGAGAATATCCTTAGGAAAAACCTGAGAATGACCAACTGCTTATAATTTTTAGTTCAGGTACTCCTATGGACTAGGAAAATTGTAATAAGAATAGAGATTATTAGGCTTATAAATAGTGATCTCTTACCCACTTTCACTATTGAGGATCATATTCTTGGAATCAATATGTTGTAGTATCCATCCTATCACTTATGCACAAGGTGAAATCGGATACCTTCCAGCAATCCTATAGAATATAGACTTCTTGACATTGATGCAAACCTCTTGTCCTCCAGGTCTTTTGGAAACTTCTCCTTGAAAAATTATTTGAAAATAATTTTCCATGTTAAGGTGGTGGAATTATCAATGAAGCACTTTGTATATGATATAATGGGTACTTTATATTCCAAACCATCCATGACACTTTTTATACTACTTTAATTTTCCTCTCTTGTTAGCACTTGGCATGTAACTAGAAGAATAATGTTATTGGAAGATGACAAGCTGATAGGGTCTGGATTAAAAGTACCTGGAAATTGAAATTCACTCATGGAAAAAAAAATCATTCCCACAAAAGCACCTATTATATATTCTTTATTTATGAAAAATAAGTCACTATGAAGGAACAATGCGCTATTTCTTAGTACAAGAGAATAATATTGAGGAAAGGGTGATCTCACTGGCTAGTGGAAGTATGCTCTACGCTAATTCTTTGAAGAGAGACTTGATTTGAACATAGTTCACATTAGAAAGAGGCAATGGCTAGTTCTCAGGCTCTAGAGCTATGCAATGCACTCTTACCGACAGAGAGGATCCTCTTGGGTGCAGGTCACATAGTAGACAAGGGGTTGCATGATTTTATCCTAGGAGTGTGCTATGCACTACATGAAGTAGGGATTCTAGTGTTGAGTGTAGTTCACAGTTCTAGTAGACAAAGGGTTTGAAACCATGGATCAAAATTGTGCTCTACACTTTGAAGGAAATACAATCCCTTTGATGGGCGTTGGTTTCATTTCTAAGAGGCAAGGACTCAAGATTTTAGTGTCTAGAGTGTAATGAATTGGTGAAGGATTGAATCATTGTGAGTTGTCGTAATACAGGAAGACATATATTTACTCAAGAAAATTAACTAAGTGTTTGATGACAGAAATAAAATAGAAACATGTGGATGAAAATATTGTCATGCATGCTCATATATATAATCACAATCAAAGTGGGAATGTGAAAAGAATCTAGAGAAACTACACTAAAATCATAATGTAAGAAATAAAGCGACACTTGTAAGAATGAAATTTCAAAGTGTTATAGTTGGGAAAGGTGAAATTTATAAATGTGACAGTTGAGAAGGCTTACTGGGAAGATGGTGCACTTGTAATCAATAGTAGAGAATGATCCTCATGCTCCAAAAGTGCATATAACTCAAAAGAGAAAGATAATTGTGAGGAATGAGCTCTAGGATAGGTAGTTTATATAAGGGAAACACAAGTTAGATTTTGAGAGTGCGATTTTGCATGTTGAAAAAATCCAGGGATAAGAATAAGATAATTGTCACTAGAAAAATAAATGGTGTTATATTTATAAAATGTGCTCTTGTAATAGTTGGAAATTGTGCAATAAATATCTCTATAATGCGTGCTCACACTGTCATTGGGATATATGCTCTCATTTTCATCAAGGAGTGTGCATTGATTGTTATCAAGGAGTGCGCTAGACTTGGTCCCAAAAAGTGTGCACTGGTTGTCCATAGCAAGTGTGCTCTCACTATTGACAAGTATCGTTCTCCATTATCATCATGGAGTGTGATTCACTCTCTTCAAGAAGTGTGCTAAGCCTATCTTGGGAAGTGTGTTGTGAAGGGAACAACATTTAGAATTATGGATGCATGGTGCACTAGAAGTTATATTTTCTAGGGGAAGACTTGGACAATTAGAAAAATATTACCACACACGATTTTGATGACTCAAAATGACAGTTCACATGAAATTACAGGGATGCAATATATAAATGAAGGAAAAATTTTGGAGGGGTTTGTAACAACTATAACAGGATCATGGTTGGAGTTATGGGTAGCCATGATGGCATTTTCAAGATTTTAAAGTCCACGTTTTTGGCCATTTGGAGGAAGGAACATGTTCTCTCAATTGATGCTTATGAACTAGTCAAAAGGTTGGTTGAGCAGAATATGAAATTATTCAAAATTTACCAAGGAGGAGCCAATGAGGATTTGTGGTAAAACAAGAAGAAACAATGAATTAAGGAGGAAAGGTATTTTTTTATCTGCAAGGGACCTTAGGAACCTAACCACTCATGCTCGAGTAAAATCAAATAGATAAAAGAGGAAGAATATAAGGAGGTTCCTTCTGATCATTTTGATGAGGATTATTCTACCATAATTCAGTCCATAATTCTCACAAGGATAACTTTGAAGAGAATGAAAAATAATGTGAATATGATGACAAAAACTCACTTGTGTATCCATGTTTTATGGCTAAAAATAATGAGCAAAATTTTTATCCCATGTGTGAATAAGGCCAAGAAGAAGAAATTATGGAAGATCTGAGAGATGAGCCATTGATGATGATCCAAAAGGAAGAGCACACATAAGTGCATGGATATGAGTAGGAGGATGACACATAGTATGCATGATGAGTCACCTTGGGAGAGCCAGTTGAAGGCTCAAGTTGGAGTCATGGTTGAGGTAATTGAGCAACCATCTTTGAGTCCAATAATTGGTGAGGTGAAAATAGGTGTAGAGGCATCCAATGGGGCTACACAACTTACAAGTGAGAGCCTCTAGGATAATATTGAGCATTTCAAGACAAATCTTATTGCATTGAATAAGAAGATCTAGACAATATTAGGCACCATATTGTAGTAGAATAGTAAAATTGAACATTGTAATATTCCCAAATGGGGAATGCAACAATACAATGCAGATAAGCAGGAAAATAACATAGTTCATTTTTTTTAAAGCAGTATGCCAAAATGGAGACTTTTCTTTAGTCATTACAGCAGCAAAATATAAGTTAAAAGTGGCCCATAAGATGCATGACAAGGAAATACAAGTCTCCAATGAAAGAAATCCTCAAAATGAGGTGTTGTAACCATGTAAAAAGACTGCAAATGCTTTACAACATTATTTTATTGGCTCTATAGTAGTTGCATATTACACATCAGATATAGAGAAATTATATGGAAAAAAATTTAGATCTATACCATATCTATACATTATACAAGCTCCTTTATTGAACCCCCTTGGGGTTTTCAGCAAAATATCAAGTACAAGATGTAGATCTGAGATCTAAGACTGAAAATATATGGAAATATTCAGATCTGGAAAGTGGATCTGATCTGATATAAACAATAAAATGATATCCTCCAACAGATCTCCAAAGTGAAGGGCAGATCCCCAACACCTAGAAAATCACTCTCCAAATGATGTGCTAAAAGACCCTGCAAATACACCTACAGGAATAACACAGATCTAGATCTATACTACACTGTAGGGTTCAAAATGATGTTGGCCACATGCCAAGATATGAAAATGGTGCTCAAGATCTTCACTACTGTCCTCCTAATGAAGTAGAACCCTCCTCCACTGAAAAGAAGCACTGAAATGGACTAGATCTGAAAGATCTAATCTCCACTTGTTGCAGCTTGCAAAAATAGTCAAACCCTCAACAAGATCTGCACTGTAGTTGAAAGAAGTAGTTTGGCCTTAAGCCAGATAGTGTACAATGCAATACAAACTCCCCCAAGAGCTACTCAATGGGAAGAGGTGGGATTCTCGACCAGGAACACCCAATGCTAAACAACATTATTCTCAGCTAAACAACAAGAGAATGAGATATGTATAAATAGACAATATACTCAAAAAATATCATATCATCAACAACCTTCTAATGCTGCCATCTCCTTCCTTTTATAAGACAAGATCTTGCAAAACCTAAACCACCTCTAATGAAATCACTTCTTTCACATAAGGCATCTCCATCTAAAACTGTGATGTGCCTCATTGGTGGCCACTCCTCCATGACAACACTGTAGATTTGGTCAAGGTTGACCTAGTCAACATGTTTTAGCCCCTACCCACACCTTAGGGTGCTTTATTCAGCTGAAAATATGATCCACTTTCACATGAGAAGTGGCTTTATTCACAATAAAGAGTCTTATGGGTCTCCCCACCCACTTATTCACCTATCAATGTGACAATTTTATTTTTTAATATTCCCATTAGCTGTAGGATAATTTAGGAATATTACAGTCCTCCCCTCCAAAATGTTTAGTCGTAAAGAAACTACAAGGACATTGCAAAATCTCCAATGGATATGCCTCCTCCCAAGAATACAAGTTTGCCTTTGGTGAATAAACCAAATAGATTTCATCATGAAGAAGTGGGAGACATATGGAAAGAGTTATATGCTGTCCATTGGCCTCCCCAAGGCATGAGAGATGATAAATGTGGGGTGCTTCATCCCCAATGAGAAACTCCAATCTCCATGCTATCATCCAAACAAAGTGAGCCATCCTTGGTAGCTCATAGAAACAATCACCAATCCCATGCTTATGCAATATGTAGGGGCTTCATGGATGAAAATGAGAGGTAATATTTTTCAACTCATGCTTTCTCTCCCTCCATTTATGATAAATTTGGAGCTGCTGATATTGGGTTCCAATTATATAGTCCTCATGAAGCCAAAAGATACTTGGAATCTCATGATTCCAATCATTAGTTCTAGAGAGCCTCCTTGCCCAATCCTCCCTACATATAGTGAATAGAGTTTCATCACCATGTGGGCTCCAAAAGAAACATGGACTAAGTGTCATATGGCATATTGGATGGTGATAATAGTCCCTCAATTGAGACCAACGTTGTTCTTCTTCTTTCTGTCTCCAATCATGATACAATAAGTGGCCATCCACCCACCTTCTTGCTGCCATAAGCTTCTTAAGAGCTTGCAAATAGTAGAGGATATTAGGTGTTGGCTGAATATGATCCAAGCAACACATGTCTTGCCAAAAATCTTCCCATGTGAGAGGCTTCTCCCAAATACATAAGTCAAACATATGGCCCCTTGCATAAGGAAACAAGTGATATAATGTAGTAGCCATATAATGTCCCATCCTCCCTTTTAAGCATGAAAAAATGTGGGAAGTTTCATCCCCAATGGACACATCCAACCAATGTGTCATCCCTCCAATCATGTCCCAAACAATATTAAAATCAACATCATCATGTGGGATCAAAATAAAAAATACATGAATAATCAAATGCAACGATGGAGGTGGATCATAGTCCCACAAGTGGAACCAACGCATTAGATCTCCTGAATGCATCATATAGTGATATGGTAAGTGGTTTCCCCACCACTTACTTGCTGCCCAAGTAATCTCACCATGGATGGAGGTGAGATATATTTGGTGCTCTTGGAATGCACCCACAATGATACAATATCTCCCTTTGTCCTCTAAGGGAGTGGCCATGTTCAGAAATGTGTGTGGCCCAAAGTTGGATATGATTTTTTTATGGAATAACACTCCTCTTAGGAGCTATGGCCTGCATATACATGGTAAAAGAATACAAGTAATAATCAAATGAATCATGAGATACAAAAGCATATTATTTAGCAACATTTCTCCACATACAAATGGAGTGGTGCATAGATCTATCTCTTCTCTTTCCAAAAGAGGAAAGAGGTGGCTGAATTGACTCCTCCATAGAGTCATGTATCTTTCCCATCTCCACATGGTTCAATCATGCATCTCATAAAATGATGATATAACTCCTCTTCAAAGCCTTCCTTCCTGAATCCATTCAAGATAATATGGTGTGTTCTAATGAAATCAGTGGGAGTAGAAAGCAAGATCTCATAGGCTGCATATAGTAGCTTATCTTTGAGTTGTGAGTCTCTAGTCAAATAGATCTGGTCCTGAAATTAAATGACTCCATCAACCACTATATATCTCATATCTCCCATTTGATGTGAAGAGGTTCTTGGAATATTCTACCAAGAGTTGGGATTCCCAATATGGATCTAGGCCTCCCAACAATGATAGCGACGTAGAATTCTGAAATGAAGTGGTTGTCATATCATCATTCTCCTCTTTGACATGATCAATGCCAAAGTCACATTTTGGAGTGTCATTACTTCATATTTGTTGCCTCTCTTACAACTGATCTTGCCCAAGACAAGATTGAAGTACATGGAAGTCATCCTCTTTTTGAAAGGTCTCTTTCTTCCAAAACTTCCATAGTTTGGCCCATGCATGCAAGAGTGTTAATACCCTCTTGTAATATTCATAAATATTTCTCATGTGGGGAAGTATCATTTGCTGATCCAAGACTATGGAGTGGCCATTTGACACCATGCTCATGTCATTATATATCTCTGAACCATTTTCCAACACAAATAGCTGAGTGGGAGATAGCAATGTTCATATCAAAAAATTGCTTACCTCTTCTTGAAACCCATCAAAGGCTCTCAGCGTTATAGTAGATTTTCCCAAGGCTCCTTACTTAGCCACATATTTCAATGCTGCATTAAGTTGAGAGAACACTTTATTCTTCTTCCAATCAGGGGGTATCCCTGGTGGAATGCCTCCATGCAAAGAGACATCAAAATCAACAGTAGACTGTATGAATGAGTGGACTGATTTGTCCCTCCCTTTGCTGCATAAATTAGTCTCCTTCTTCTGAATATAAAACCCTTGAAATAAACAAGGGCACATCCTCCTCATCCTTGTATTTTGATCCATCCTTTCTCCTCCTCCTTGGATCAAGGTGTTACTGCCCATGACCACTGTCACATGATGCTCCTTGGGAACCTTTTGAAAATATGCAAAATCTCCTCCTCTTGAAGCAATAACTTCATGCCCATTCCCGTCTGGTGATGGTTATTCTTCTGAAGTGACAACGCTGTTACTGCCTTCATGTTATTTCTTCTCATCAATATTTGGGAATACCTCATCAACAATGAGAGACCCTAGATCTTGGTCTTCCCTTGAAAGAGTAATCTTCATGTCTTCCCTTTGAGAATAAATCTCTTCATGCAATGGGGATCTTGCCCTTGGCAAGGAATCAAACAAGTTTTTATCCCCTTCAATAGAAATCTGAAGTGGATTTGGCATAACAGATCTTTCCAAATCATGAAAGGGTTTTGAATGTTCATGCTTTGTTAGCTCAATCAAAGATGTTTCAGTTTGTTTTACACCAAATCTCTTCACTAATATCTTAATGAATATTGCATAATTAGATATATTTGCATTATTTAATGAAAAGGATTCAAACAACCACCAAGCATAAGCTTTACCTATAATATGCAGCGCTTCTACTTTAAGGGCTTCCTTTTTTGAAACTTGATGTAAATCAAAATATGAGTCTAGCTAATTTATCCAATCATTGGCAGTGCATGTGGAGGATCCATCAAAATTTGGCAGAAAGAATCTACCTCTTCTACTTCTGTTGTGCTTGTTGGATCTTCTTTCCTCCTTGAGTTGGCAAAACTCTTGGAAGTTCAAGTGCTCCTTAAATCTCCAAGATTGAGATTCATACTCCTGAAGATAATCACTCAAAGTCTCCTCCTTTGGTGCATCTTCTTTCTCCATCTCTCTTGCAGTAAATCTAGGCATAGTATAACGTTGTAGATCTAATTGTGTAGCTGAGTGCTTGCACACATAATATGAAGAGTTGGGGTTCTCTTCATGTGAAAATATTCTTCAGGGACCTTCATGTCTTTCCCTCTTCATTCCCTTGATTTATCTTTTAAGCTCATGCATAATCTGAAGAAGAATTCTTGAAATATCCTTCCCTTTAATTTCTCCAGATAAAGGGGTTTTACCCTTTTCTTCCTTCTCATCAGTGTAATCAAATCTTCTGTGTCTTCTCTTTTGATACCACCTCTCTCTGTCAGTAAGAGGCTCTCCTTTTCCTGAAGACATATTGATTTTTAGAAAGCACAGGTTGTGCCAAGATGATGCTCTGATACCACTGCAATATTCCCAAATGGGGAATGCAACAATACAATGTAGATAAGCAGGAAAATAACGCAATTCATATTTTGTTAAGCAGGAGGCAAAAATGGAGACCATTCTTTATTCATTACGATAGCAAAATATAAGTTAAAAGTGGCCCATAAGATGCATGACAAGGAAATACAAGTCTCCAATGAAATAAATCCTCAAAATGAGGTGCTGCAGCCATATAAAAATACTGAAAATGCCTTACAACATTATTTTATTGGCTCTACAATAGATGTAGATTAAAAATCATATCTAGAGCAAGTATATGGACAAAAATTTAGATCTATACCAGATCTATACACTATACAAGCTCCTTTATTGAACCCCCTTGGGGTTTTCAGCAAAACATCATGTACAAGATGTAGATCTGAGATCTAAGACTGCAGATCTATGGAAATATTCAGATCTAGAAATTGGATCTGATCTAATATAAACAATAAAATTATCTCCTCCAACAAATCTCCAAAGTAAAGGGTAGATCCCCAACACCTAGAAAATCACTCTCCAAATGATGTGTTGAAACACCCTGCAAATAAACCTACAATAATAACACAGATCTAGATCTATACTGCGCTGTAGGGATAAAAATGATGTTGGCCACATGCCAAGATATGAAAATGGTGCTCAATATATTCACTATTGTCCTCTCAATGAAGTAGAACCCTCCTCCACTGAAAAGAAGCACTGAAATGGACTAGATCTGAAAGATCTAATCTCCACTTGCTGCAGCTTGCAAAAACAGTCAAACCCTCAACAAGATCTGCATTGTAGTTGAAAGAAGTAGCTTAGAATTAAGCCAGATAGAGGATAATGCAATACAAACTCTCCCAAGAGCTACTCAATGGGAAGAGGTGGGATTCCCGACCAGGAACACCCAATGATAACAAAATTATTCTCAGCTAAACAACAAGAGAATGAGATCTGTCTAAACAAACAATATACTCAAAAAATATCATATCATAAACAACCTTATAATGCTTCCATCCCATTCCTTTTATAAGACAAGAGCTTGCAAACCCTAAACCACCTCCAATTAAATCACTTCTTTCACACAAGGCATCTCCATCTAAAATTGCATTGTGCCTCATTGATGGCCACTCCTCCATGACAATGCTATAGATTTGGTCAAGGTTGACCCATTCAACATGTTTTAGCCCCTATCCACACCTTAGGGTGCTTTATTCAGCTGAAAATATGATCCACTTTCACATGAGAAGTGGTTTTATTCACAATAAAGAGTATTATGGGTCTCCCCACCCACTTATTCACCTATCAATGTGAAATTTTTTTTTTAATATTCCCATTAGCTGTAGGCTAATTTAGGAATATTACAAACATCTTAGAGTGGTATGTTGATTCAACAGTCAAGTTTTCTAGTGTTGAGGAAAGGCTAAATTTCTTAGTGAGACATCAAGAGGGGTATGTTTTGGAGTTCCAGAGCATCCCTATTCAGGAGTACATAAAAAGGGCTTCCCGCACTATCAACCCACCTTTGTAGATTAGAGATAGGGGAAAATTTCTATTTGTGGATTTTTTTGGTTGATCGAGTGGATTAATATGAGTTGAGAATGCAACAAAATCAACATAATAGACTTGTTCCATGTTCAGGTTTTCATGCATTCAATCCTTCCCATGGGATGGTTTGGTGAGAGATTATGAGTTGATATTCTATTGATGGGGTTATTCTTGGGAGGATATTCTTAGCTAGGGTCATAACATAGCTAGAGCCATAGGGCATAAGCGATGATGATTAGCCATGGTGCCATTCGGATCTAGGTGGACCTATTGGTGACAATATTAATCAATGGTTTATTTGGGATCCAAGTACTAAGAGATCCACTCATGATCAGGTGGCATGGAGGTATGGTGTGGCACAATGGTCTATGTGGGATCCTGACATTAGTGTACAAATGCCTTTGCAGCCAAAAAATGTAGATCTCATAAGGGAAAAAAATCTTGGGATAGGGGGATTTGTTTTTTTCCCATTTTCAAATTCCCTTATGAAGCAGTTAGGATGACTTCCAGTATTTATGGCAAACAATTTATGGGAGCAGGATTACATCATTAAAGGGACCAAAGGGTTTTGGAGGAGTTTTATGGGTTTGATGGAGTTCAATTATTGTATTTCATCATTTTGGGTAGTTCTACAAAAAATATTCTTGGTTCCTTTACATTATGAAGAATCTCATAAAACGAGGTTATTATTAACATAGTTTAATTAAAAATAGTAAAGGTGTTGTTTGGAGTGTAATCTTTGGAGAAACACTTTAGTGTGATATCTTGTTGGAACCAGAACAAAAATATCTCCATGATGGCATGGTGAAAGGATACTTCCAGTGATCAGAGAAAGTATGGTGATCAAATAATCATTTCCTGGGGTTAAAAATTGATTTTAATTTGTCACTTTTTTTAAAAAAAATTGAGAAAACTTCTTAATAGAATAAGAACGCCAAAATGGGGAAAAATGACTAAAATAAAATAAGAGAGAAACTTCTAGACTGAAAATAAAATAATAAAAATAAAATACTTCTATAAGAAAAAATAACAACCCATAAAGTATTTAAAAGGAGGGGAAGTAGATCATTTGGTTCATCTTGGATTTGAGTATTTTCTTTGTGAAATATTTTGAGAACCTGGCTCTCAAGATTCAAGAAGCCTCAGGACAAAAACCTTGGGTATTTCGGTGAGAAGGGATGAAAACCTATCTCATCCCTTGGTGAATTCATTCAAAATTCACAAGAGTACTTATCAATTGCAGTTCTAGTTTGGGAGGCTAGATCCAATGTTGCAATAGATATATTTTGAGGCCATACCTAGTTTGTAGTAGATCAAAGGGTTTGATCTCACCCATTCTCCAATTGTTTGTAATAACAATTTTTATATTAATATAATAAATTTGAGATTTGTTTCATTTATCTCATACTATTATTTTCTTATTTATTTTCAATTTTTTCAGGGTAACAATTGTTAAGTCTGAACTTTACCCACTTTTGACACCTATCCTAGGCCTTGCCTCCCCTATTTTTGAACCCTTTTCACTCTTTAATTATACCTAGTGTTGTAGCCTAATTCGACTCAGCTAAAATTCAAGAGAGGTTCTGAGAAATTCAAGGTTATTGAGGAACAATTGTTAAAATTTCAAGAAGACTTGTAATATGCTCGAAAGGATAACCACAAGCTCAATGAGGATTCGTCATCACATGTGCACTAGTAACAAAATCAAGGAAGCAACAACATTTGTGGTGTAATCTAAGCCAAAGGGGTAGCAAAGAGAAAAGCGTGTAGGAGGAGTCAAGTCAGGCGTATTTGCGTGCAAAACATTTCAAGATCCAAACCGATGGGCACGTTCAAAAAATTACACACCGGTTAGGGTTGAGTTGGGCTCATTCGCAAGCTCAGGAGAGATTAGCGCTATAGAATGTTGTTTTATGCTAAGTTGTATTGAAGTTAAAATTAAACAAGATTATCATTCTTCTAAGTTTGAGTACATCGAAGGCTCGTATTCATTGTGCCCAGATCCAATGGCAACCCGAGAGCAAAAATTGCACGATATTTATACCAAGGAGTGCCCCCGCAAGCAGTATCATTAAATCTGCTCACCTGCAAATTTACGGTTGACATTATCTGCAAGAACACTCTCTTCAAATTCCAAATGCTTAAGTGCCCCCACAAGTGGTTTTAGGTTTCGATAAAGGACATTACATGGTGATAGCTAGAGCCCACGCCCTTTACTTTTAAATCAGATAAAGTAGAGAAATGGCGTATTTTCCTTAAAATAACTTCAGGGTTTTGGAGGAGGTGCAAAGGGGAAAATAGGTGGTCAAGATCAAAGCGCAAAATTGAAGCGGAGAGATGGACGAAATAGATTAAATCGCAAATCGCAAATCACAAATCACAAGTATCAAAGGATAGGTGCGGGAGGTAAATGTGAAAATTGCCGAAGTGCGATATGCGATGGTGTGGCAAGATGACGTGGCAGTGATGTGGCAACATGACATGGAAAGGTGACGTGGTAGATGACGTGGCCTCGACCCCACATATCGTAGTTGATTTATGATGACGTCACAGTGACATGGCAAGGTGATGTGGCAAGTTGACGTGGTAGATGATGTGGCCCTGGCTTGCATACTGCACGTCGCAAGTTTTAAAAGTTAGGTGCAAAGGGTATGAGTTATAATCGCCAAAGTGCGATATGCAATGCAGTGGGTCCCGATCGCAAATCGCAAATCACAAGTTTTAATGAATAAGTGCAGAGGTAAGTGTTAAATTCACCGAAGTGCGATATGCGATGACAGTGGGACCCTATCGCATATCACACATTGCAAGTGTTAAAGGTTAACTACTAAAGAAAAGTTAAAAACAACGACATGTGAAGTGTGATGTTGAGTAGATGTGATGTGGTTTCAAAAGTGAACTCCAAAGGTTTTCAAATCTGGGGGTAAGGCATTTCTTGTGTTAAATCGCATCAGAGGAAGAAAGGAGGATTATAATGTAAATTCGGTGAAACGCCTTCATAATGGAAGAAATTCTGAACGCGGGCAGAGAGACTCAAGTAAGTGACCCAATGCAGAGTAAAGGAGAAGAGAAGACTGGACACAATAGGAATGCGTAGAAGAGGCACAGTCAGGTAGCAGGTGACATGATAACATCATTCAAAACAAAAAAGCATGGGCAGAGTCGGGTGGACATGATTTTAAGCAGCCTGTTAGGACATCATAGTCAAAACAGAAGGAGACACATCATTAACAAATCAGACTTCAGCAAAAGGATTATATTCCAAGTTTATTTTTTTTTATTTGTTAAGATCAAATCTACAATGGTGTCCTTGATTGCAATGTAATAAGTAGTTTAACAATTTAGGCAGTTTAGGAGTTTCAAGAAGCTTGAGCAGTTACAAACTTTTTTTCATGTATTTAAGCAAGAGAGAAGGAAAGAAAGAGGTTTTGAGTTCTGTACCTCTTGGGGATTACATTTTGTACTTCTTTTTCTGATGGGTAAATGAAAAAAGAAGTAGTAAGTTTCCTGCAATTGTTGATGGTGATTCATGTTTCTTGTGCCATTTTGTGTCCCTTCTTCTTTGAATGAAGTGAAGTAATGTAGCAGTCGTTCTCTTAATTACATCTGTGAGTAAGAGTTAAATAACCTTAATTTTCTCTCCTTCACTCCATCTCTTCTCCCTTCACAAATTCTCTCTGAAACTTAAAAGTAGTAGATTCTTTGCTTACAACATATTATTTTGAGTTTCCCCTCTCTTCAAAAACTCCTGATGAAACTTTAAAGTAATAGATTCTTTGTTTACAACATATTATTTCGAGTTTCCTCTCTCTCCATGAATTTCCTCTAAAACTTAAAAGTGGTAGATTATGTGTTTTCAACATATTACTTTGAGTTTCCCCTGCAGTTCTTCTTTTCATTTAGATATCAGCAGTGAATGGAATTATGTAATCTTTTATTATTCCAGATCATTAAGGGTTTTAGAAAACTAGTCTCCAGAGTGATAGAGAAAAGACTTCATGATAAAATCATTTATGTGACACACTTTTAAAATGTCTTAACCACTGATTCCTTTCACAACCAGAGGGATTGTCTCTTAAGATACAACACCTAGTTCGGCTATGTTATCTAGTTTTGGTAAAAAAGGGTACCATAAGCGTAAGGTATGTTAAATTATCATAAGAAGTGTAATTTTATCTAAATTCGAGTATTATTTGATCTAGTTGTGTGTTTATTGCATTACTACTCTAACTAGTCTAGAACTCATGCGCAGATTTTCAAGATTTGAACAGTTCTGCATATCCTGCAGATAGCTCATGCGGCCAAGATTCCTGCAGACATTCCAGATTTCCTGCAAATATGCTGATTTCCTACAACCGTCTTGATTTCTTTCAGCGAGATCGATGGTTGACCATGTTCCACTCATCTCCAGATTGAGTAAATACATGGGTTTTGAAGGGAATTTGCTGCATATGGAAGCTGCCCTATTCACTGTTCCGAATCCTCTTTTGTAACCCCCCAAACCTCCAGATCTTCTCTCGTGCCCACATGGAGAAAAAACTTCAGTCGTGCAACCAAAATCATCTAATCCATGCTTCCAGACATGGATTAGACTCAATAGAAGTTTACTTTGTCAATTTGTATATGTATCATTGGTTGTAGGTTTAGATTAGTGATCTACTTTGTTCAAGCCAAATATGGGCTTTGAGAAATGTATAAATCTGATGTATTTCACTTTGTAAAGGAGGTTGGGTTGGGATTATTGTTGATAGCAAGATATCAGACTGTACTTGACTGTAATTTCCAGATCAATAAAATAGTCTATGTTCTGTTTACCTTTCTGAGTAGCATCTTTGACTTTTGAAGGAGTTGTGAGTGAGGGAGGGCCCCCTTCTCTCACAACTCCTACAACATAGTGTTTGTTTTATTTCTGTTTCATTTATGCATTAATAATTCATGTACACATCTAGTGCTTTCTTTCTGCATTTCCTGCAACAAACTGTTAATTGGTTAAGTGATTTAATTCTTTATGTTAATGAGTTCTTTTCATTTGATCAATGTTTGAATTCATGCTTTTTAAGTTGGATTCTTGATTGTGGTTAATGTTTTATATTTTCTTGCATCAATATCAGCAAACCCAAGTGTTGTGGAGGGATGTTATAAGCCACTCCATAGCCATTGATGCTAAATTATTGATACATGAAAGAAGCATGAGTTGTTGATTGTTTTTTGATCTTTGTCTTTTCATGCTCAATATCAGCAATCCTAAGTGTTGTAGAGGGATGATATATGCCACTCCATATCCATAGCTGCCAAGTATTGACATAGGAAAGAAGCATTAGCTAATGTGTGTATAATTTATTAACACTTGAAGTAATCATCCTGCATATACTTTGCACTGCATCTCATCAATTTACCTTCCTGGGTTGACAATTTATGATTGGAAAATTATAAGAATATAATTTGACTCAACGTTTTGGCGTCGTTGCCGGGGAGGTGCTAAGGGATGATACTGAACTTAGTGTTTTAGTTTGATTTTGTTGATTTTTTTTTTCAATACTGGGGGAGTCGAAGTGCAAAGACAAAGGGAAAAGCCCACGCACCCACAGAGGTCAGACACTCGCCAAAGCCGTGTCCTGATTGTTTGGTAAGTTTAAAAAAAAAAAAATTAATACTAGATGAATAGGGTCCAATATTTTCTATATTTTTCGTGGCGGTGTGAGCACCACTTCATTTACTAATACACTGGCAAGAAAAAGGAAGTTTGCAAGAAACAAGGCAGTAAAGGAAGAATAATACAAACAAGAGGTCTGCAGTCTGGAGCATATTGACACTTCCATATCAGAACACTCTGTTGGAGAATATTCTATTGCTACCCATCTAGAATCTCCCCTTTCAAGGAAGAAAAAATATCTGCTCATTGGTCAGCCTGAAGAAGAGTTCCTTGTGAAACCTGTTAAAGAACTAGAGTTCCATACCATTGACTCAGAGGAATCTATAGTCTTCAAAGGGCCCACTCTTTCTTGGACTGATATGTCTCACGAAGTAGGTACTGGTAATACAAATGGAGGCTTTGATGAGAAGGAGGAGAAAATGGTCACATTTGAATTTCCTATTAGGGAGACTGGTGGAGCTACTCAGATGAAAAATATTCCTCCTTCGGCCTTGCCTAATTTTCATGGTACTTCTAGTGAGGATCTAGATGCCTTCTTATTTGAATTTGATGTGTTGTGTCAGAGCTATGACTATTCTTCCAATGCTCAGAAGTTGAATTTGTTTCCTGCTACATTGAAGGATGAAGCTCTCAGGTGGTTTATGGGGTTGGGGTCAAACTCCATTGCAACTTGGGATGAAATGAAGAAGGTATTCTTGAGAAAGTACCAAGACTACTGTAATACCAGAGACCTCAGAGAAGATATTTTTTGGATGACTGAGAAGGAAGGGGAGAGACTTGAATATTTGGTAGAAATATTCCAATACAATTTGTAGAGATGTAATATGAATCAATTGGATAAAGAGACCAAGAGAACCATTTTTCTTAGGGAAATTAGACCATAATATCTAGAGGTCTTAAATCTAATGGGAGCAGGTGATGTATCGAAGCTGAGTATGGATGATGTGTGTGAGATTTGTAAAATATATTCAAGAGGAAATTCCAAGGTTGGAGGAGGACCAAGAGATCCTTCTTCCAAGCTTGGAAAATCAGTTGCCGGAGCTGGACTAACCAGAGCTAAAATGGGTAATTTATTTGAAAATTTCAAAACTAATATTCTTAGCACTTTATCTTCACAATTGGATGTTTTGTAGGATAATAAGAAACAAGATAAACAAGATGAACTGGAGAATGCCTTGGCAGTGTTCTGATTTAAATGCAGGAAGAAACATGCTCTAAGTGAATGCCTTGCTGATAGTATCGAGGTATGTCGAATTTGTGAGGCTAAGCATTCCACTGATCAATGTCCTTCTCTGCCTGAAATTAAAGTGGCATACATAGGAGATCAAGGAGCTGTCAATGCACTTTATGAAATGGCACCTCAGATACCATGGCATCCACATCCTGCAGGTATGTCACAGTCAAATTTTCAATTTCCTTATGCTTAAAATCAGATGTGGAATGTTCCAATGCCCTGGTAGCCTTGGCCTCCTCAACAGCCTTGGCAAGGGAACTATTCTTACCCTATTACACAAATTTTCCCATCTCAAAATTTTTATTCATGGCCCACACCGCAAAAAATGATACAATTGCAACAACAAATTCAATTGACTACCCCACCAAATCAACCTCGTCCCACATAGTTTCCTTCTCAACCAGTGTCTAATCCCAACAATAAAACTGTCTGATCTACTCACAACATTGGATTGGTCACTTATCCCACTTTTCCTACCAACTGTATTGCACCTCAGCTGCTGCAGGAAGTTTCTGACCCTGTGTTACAGTAATTTCCTGCATCTCTGCAGGAAATGTCTGTTCCTGTACAATTGCAGGAATTACCTGTGCAGCTGCAGGAAATCAACCTTAGGTCGGGAAAAGTGGTGACTCATCCCGAAAGAACTGAGGAGATTGTAGAGGAAGATACCTTATAGATTCCTGAAGAGGAAACCACACCTGAACTAGCAAAACCATCCACCTCAAGGCCACAAGAACCTTCCTCATCTCATATGGTCCAGCCTCCTTTTCCAAAGAGGTTGGAAATGGAAATTAAAAAAAAACAACCCGAATTTTATCTTGTATCTGAACTGAGAAATATGTGCATCAAGATCCCATTATTGCAAGCAATAAAGGACATCCAAATATATGCCAAAACAGTGAGGGAACTATGTACCAAGAAACCAGGGAGACAAAATAAAGAACCCTCAACAATTCAAGTAGGTGGAAATTTTTCAAGTTTAATGTCTACCAGATTTGTTACAGAAAAATATGCGGATCCCAAAATCCCTGTCGTGCCACCTTCATCAATGGATACCCCATAAAGAACACTTGGATTGATTTAGGTGTAGCCATCAATGTGATGAATATGGAAACTTTATCTGGTATAGGATCCTTTGACTTATTACCGACTCCTACCATGTTAGAATTAGCAGATATGTCTAAGGTAAATCCAAAGGGGGTTTTATAAGACATTGTCATCTCATTTGATTCTTGGGAGTACCCTGCAGATTTTTATGTTCTTCAACCTAAAACTAACTTGGGAGGGCACCCATTGATCTTGGGGAGACCATGGCTAGCCATGGCTAATGCCTACATAGGGTGTAGATATGGAAACATGACTATCACTCATGGGGCTGAAACAAAACATATCAACTTGTATCCCCCTACTAAACCCCTCTTGAGATAAAAAAACACGCATTGGGTTGAAGAAGATGAAGAAATTTATTCAGAAGGTACCCAACCAGTTTTAACAATAGCCCAAGCCATGAGTCTTAAGGAAAATTCTAAGGAAAATCTGATAAATTGTTGTATTTCTAATCTTGATTTCCCATAACATTTCTAAGGACAACCTAGTCATAATTTAGATATCATTACTGATCTGCGGGGATTTTATGAACCTAGTTCAACTTCTGAATTACATTCAACTCTCTTATCTACATTTCCTGCATATTCAATGTATGAATTGGGGAGTAAGGTAGTGGAAATTTTTCCTGAAAAATATTTAAACATTAATTCTGCCTTAACTCGTGAACAAGAAAAGAAATTAATTCAAACATTGAATTTTTTTTCAAATACATTTGCATGGGAATATAATGATATGAGAGGCATTCACCCAAACACATGCATTCATCACATTTATATAGAAGAAAATTCTAGGCTTGTGAGACAACCACAAAGGACGATGAAACCTGCTTTAAGGGAAATTGTAAAAGATGAATTACAAAAATTGTTAAATGTAGGATTCATCTATCCTATCTTAGATATCCAGTGGGTATCCCCACTAGTCATTGTCCCCAAGAAAAATAGTAAATGGTGAGTGTGTGTAGATTACGGGGAATTAAACAAAGCGACATTAAACGATAATTTCCCTTTACCGTTTATAGAACAAGTATTGGATACTCTAGCAGGGAAAATTTACTTTTCCTTCCTATATGGATTTAGTGAATACAATCAGATTAGGATAGTCCTTGAGGATAAGGAAAGGACAACGTTTACATGTTATTGGGGTACCTATGCATACAAAGTATTACCATGTGGTCTATGCAACACACCAACCACATTTCAACGGGCAGTCCTTGGTATTTTCTCAACTACAAGGAAAATACCCTCTAGCAGAGGTTATAATGGAGCTTTTTAGTGTTATAGAATTGGTCGAAATTGTCAAAAAACATTTGCTACAACATCTTTTTATGTTTACGGAGTTTTTTGCGGAGCTTTTAACAAAATTTCAACACAACTAAAAAAACTGGGCGGCCGGAGGTTATTACGGATGTTGTTTTTCATCGGTGCGCTACGAAGGTGTCAACGCACCGATGCGTGTCATCTAGAATGTGTCCCGCGGCGGTCAAAGGTGCATGCACCGGGCCATCAAGGTATAAAACCGCACTGGGGCGCAGTGTTGGTGATACAATGCATGGGGTCATTCTAATTGGTCTCGGGATTTGTGCGGTGCCCATAGGTCGTCTAAACGCACTAGTACGTCGAGTTATAGAAACACACTGGTGTGCAGTATCCAACAAACACATCATTTGTTGTAATTCGTATTGGTATTTCCGAGGTGCCCATAGGTCGTACAAATGCCCCGGTGTGTAGACTCACATAAACAGACCGGTGCGCAGTATCTCACAAACGCACAGAGATTAAAAATTTGTATTGGTATTTGTGCGGTGCATATAGGTCGTAGAAATGCACTATTGTGTTGTATCATACAAATGCACTCGTGTACAATAACTGACACGCACTAGTGTTCATTTTGTATTTTTTAGAAACATCGACCTGTAACAGTGCAATTATTGTGATTTTTTAAAATTCATTATTCATAAAAAGTCGACACATCTTATAACAGTATTCATATTAATTAAATTTTTATTAATGCATTTGAATGTGATGTTTGGATTAAATTTGTTATATCATATCATAATTATTGTGATTTTTTCAAATTCATTATTCATCAAAAGATGACACATATCTTATAACAGTATTCATGTGAATTAAATTTTTATTAGTGCATTTGAATGTGATGTTTGGATTAATTTGTTATATCATATCATCAAATTTCACATCTCTTCATTATAATATTTAATCATCTATAAATTTAATCAGTGGTGTTACATTTCACATCGACAATGGAAAATGCAATAGAATAAATTAAAACATATCATATATATATATATATATATATATATATATATATATATATATTATGATGATGATGATGATGGTTAACGTCCACTGAGACCAATATTTGGTCTATCGGACCTAAAGAAAAGAGTTATTTAATTTGATTTAAGATTTTATTCCTATGCTCAAAAATCTTGGAGAGAAGCCTCCCGAGCTCACTATAATTTTGACATTAAAAAGCTAGGAAGGTCAATGTTGCAACAAAGATTATGAAAATGAGCTCTATGTCCATTACATTAAACAAAATGTTTAATTTCACAGACAAATATTTCATAAAATACAACACCTTGCTTTGATATCCAAACATAGTGATCATCATTCTTCGCTTGAACTGTTGTCACTGCTAGAGCTACTTCCATGACTTGGGTTATTTTCAGGAATGTTTTGTTTGTGGTGTTGATTGTTTTCTTGATCTTCTTCACCTTCCATCTACAAACATAAAATAAACTGTAATGAGTGTATATACATTGGTGAAAATAATGAAAATTGCCATATTAAATAATATACATCAATGTAAATTGAAACGAAATGGCGTACCATAGCAACAATTGACTAATGAACTATACACATTCTTTCAAAACCATGTAGTATGCCATCTTTCAAGATTTCATCTATTGGCACTGTTCCATACTTTGTTTCCTACAAGTTTTATACCCCATAACAAATCATATATTTAATATAAAATATTCTTTTGTTCTATTAATTATAGACGGAGCTAAGTAAAACAAGATCGATAGATGCTTACAAATTCCACAATTAATTTCTGATATGCCAACATACACTCACAACCCATACTTAACCCAATGTCAATAAACTTGTCTGATGGTTCTTCTTTTTATGTTAGCACCTATTTGAAGACATTCAATGATGATATTTGTAAAACAACTTAAAAAATACAAAAATGAAATCTAGTTAAGTGTTATAAGGAAGTAACAATTACTCACAAAATTAGATATCAACCCTTTTCTTCCTTGTGGTTCTATTTTATGCGCTGAATGGGTTCCATTTTCTTTTCTTTTCTGCAAGAAAATACTTGAAAATTAATAATTAATGCTAAATTGTTTATTTATTGTACCTAATGAATAAAAAATTCAATGATTACATAATACATTTGAAGCACATTGTTGTTGAGATGGCTCCTCCTGCGATGCAATTTTGTCCATTTCGTTGACCATCTCCTTGTACACCTTTTTGGTAATTCCTACTAGCATATTTTTGATATCAGCTCGCTCATCTTTTGAAATTTTCATAATCTTCCTGAAAATGTAACATGACAATAAACTATTTAATTTTTATATTGATATATTAAAATTAAATATAACAAAAGTGATATTTATAAATAATTCTAGACAAATATTTAAAGGAATACTACTTTTTCATTCCTTCTTTTTTGTTGTTGTACGTTTTTTCTATTAAAAGTCTGACATGTCTCATTGACCAATTCTCTGGAAACTCTTCCTGTACTTTAGATAAAATTTGGTTATTGGAATCATTGAATTGATTTTTGTATTTTAAATGGAAAGAAAGTCTATACATTCGTTCCACTAGATCCCTCAAACTTTTGTAAAAGTTTTTCCCCCTTTCGTTAACCTCCAAAACCACTTCAGATGAGCTAAGGAGCAATTCATTTTCATTTGCATGTTCTAATTTTTTTCTTTTCTTAGAACACCATTCATTTTCTGAGTTGTTTATCCCTGTAGAACATTAAACATATGTGAATTAATATATTTTTTGACATATGTTATGTAATAATTTTAAGTATATTCTTAATGAAAATTAAAAAAAGAAACTCATATTGGATCGATAATATTTTTTCATTCACCTAATCCATCCTTTTGCAACTTTTCCATCAATATTTTATGCTCTTCTAGTCCTAGATTAGAAATAATCTTATCGAGCTTCATCATTTTGTGGCTCTGCATGATACATAGTAAACAATACATATTAGTTAAACTTACATATAGTTCAAAAATAAATTATTTTGTAAAGAATTTACAAAGAACTTGCCTTTTTTGCTTTTCTTGATGTGTTATCAGTATTTTTGTTACTTGATATCTTGTCAGCCATTTCTTTATCAATATGAAACCTATACCATACCATTCATTAATATATTTTATAAATAAATTGTCAACTTTTCAAGCTAAAAAAAAAAATCTCAAGAAACTAGTGCGCCATTCATGGTGTATGCACTGACGTCTGTGTGTGGGTGTCTTATAAATGCACCACACAAACAGTATAATAGACCGTATGATGCTCTATGTCAACAAGAAGCACTGGTGTGTTACATGTTAACCACTGCACCGATTAAAAAAAAGAAAATAATAAAAATCGTCGAGTGTTAGTTTTTGTAGCGTAAATGCCTCGCACAAACAAGGGACCACCATACGGTGCTCTCTATCAACTAGGAGACCCAGTACAATGCGTTATATGTTACATGGTGCACCGCTTAACACAATAAAACGTTTTTTTGCGAAAAAACACATTCGTGGTGCGCCATAATGAAATAATGCACCGGTGCCCTATTTTACATATGGCGCACTAATTAAAATAAAATTGTTTTTAAATTTTTTATCACAGTACTTTCGCGGTGCACTGGGATAATAAACCGCACTGGTGTGCTAGGTTACGCAGGGCACGCCGATAAAAAAAAAAAAAAAACTTTTTTCAAAAAATCACGCAAAGGCAGACATGGATTGGGATCCGATTATGTAAGTCGTCCTGTGGGTTGGATGTCTTAGGCCTATATATAGCACTACAAAAACCCTATAAATATAAAATGAAAAGCCCTAATTCTGAAATCACATAAACAGGGAGAAGAAAGGGAAGAAACAAAAATAATGTAGGGTTTAGGATAAAAATGGATTTCTTTATTTTTATTTTGTTTCTGAAAATGAAAAAGAAATTGAAATTTTTTTCTTACTCCATAAAAAAAACTGCAGAAAAAGTAAAAAAAAAACAATAAAATTTAATCACAAGATTGTTTGAAATTATATGCTACAGGGTTTGAATCACCAGAGGTTTGGAATTATGATTGTCTGAATACTTCTGTTCGAATGTATTTTGCTGCTCCACAGTGCTCTCGTGCTCTGTTTCTCCATGTATGTCTCCTGCAAATCTCTGGCTGAATTTTTTTGCAAAAATAGTGAAATAATGAAAAGTGTTTAGTATTTAAATAATTTTTTTATGAAATTAGATTTTCAAAAATATTTTTCCGTCCATTTTTCAATTTACCGCTTTTTTTTTCACTTAAAGAAAATAGAGTTGCGAATTTTTAATTTGTGGTTATTCATCGTCAGTGTGTCACTTAATATCACCGTACCGATGCGTCTGTTTATGTCACGGGACCGGTGCACATTAACGAAAACGCACCGGTGCAGTGTTCTGTATATTAGCACCGATAAAAAGAAGTCCATTTTTAATTCACCGAAATTACTTTTAGGTGTGTGCACCAAAATTTACTGTTTATTTTGCTCAAATGCAGGGAAAAAATATCATAATTATATCGAATGGAAAATTCTTCAAAATCCAACTCGTTCCATAATATTTCTCAAAGTCCATTGCAGAGTTCTCCCTATCCATATCAAGACGTAATATTTACTTCAGATTTTATTTATATTTTCATTGTATAATTGAATTTATGTTTTTTATCCATGTCAATCATGCACAACTTAATTAAATCTATAATGTATACAAATTTGTAGGTTCTCACAGATTCAGAATCGAGTTCAGATGCACAAAATATTCAAACATCGGCTCCAAAGTGTCGGAAGCTCTTATCAGGAGCAGCATACCGCAAGGTGCATTTGGTAGATGAAAATGGACAACCACTTCACCCTACCAATTCTAATGATATTGCATCTTCTAGCCACAAGCTTGGGACATTAATGATGGTAATAATTATAATTGTTTGGTATATTGATTAATGTAATTATTTCAACGTCAAACAATTAATCATGCAATATTGTCAATGCGGTTACTAATTGATATCATATATTTTGTACTAATCATGTTCAAAAATATATTTTTTAAATTATTAGGATTCTAGTGATGATGAACAACCTACCTACCATCTTCCGTTGCACCCCATGACAATGTAAAATTGAGAGAAGCCTGAATTCAGAGAAAAAATCAGAGAGGAACAATACTAAGAATGGTTGAATCAACCACCGATTCAATTCCCTCTACGTCCAGATTCACCAATTAGGAATGAGTACAACAATAGTAGTTCTTCACAAGCTAGCAATGGAGGCAATCAAATAGAGGTTGGTATGGATGATTACTTAAGGGATACGACTGCCATGGAGACAATGTTGTTAGATGCATTCCAAAACGATGATCAGCTAGGGGATGATGCTCATATCGCTGACAACTTTTTCGAAAGCCTTAAATTTGCTTCCACCACCCCTCTCTTTGGACCTGGGGGTCAGTCAAAGTCTACCCATTTGGGGACAACGATGTTACTGTACAACTTGAAAGAAAAGTTTGGCTTGTTGAATGCATGTTTCTCGGAAATTTTTAGGTAGGTTACCATAAAATCCTCCCTTATATAACTTTGAGAAATATAATCAGTACAGTACAATGAACATTACAAATGGTAAATTTTATGAACGTTAATAATTATATCGGCATTAATGTACAAGTATTAATAAATTTTTCCATGATCACCATCTATAGGTTATTCAAAGATAAGGTTCTTCCGAGGGATAATGTCTTGCCCGGTAGCTACGAAGAGGCAAATAATTTTTTGAAAATGTTGGGTGTTGAGTAAATATCATATCATGCATGTCCGAATGATTGTATTCTATATAGAGGAGAATATGTAGACAAAGAGATATGTCTGAAATGTGGGCATGACAAGTATGATAAATAAAAAAAAGAAGGGTAAATCACGTACTGGTCCTCCTTTTAAGATATTGAGGCACATGCCTATAATACCAAGGATTCAAAGGCTCTTTCATTGCAAAGAATTAGCTATGTTGCAGGGATGGCATGCCTCACACAAAAGTGAGTTGGGAGTTATGTGAATCTGAACTGATTCAATATCCATGAAGCATATAGAGGATACATGGCCCCGAAAAAATCAAGGATGAAGTACGAAGTCTATGACTCAGCATATCCATGGATGGCGTCAACCCATATTCCCTCCAGAACACAAACTATTCATTTTGTCCTGTAGTAGTGATCAATAACAATATCCCCCCATGGTTGTCAATGAAGAATGAAGATCTTTTGTTGGCTCTCATAGTCCTTGGTAGAAGACAAGTGAAAAATATGGATGTCTACTTATAACCACTGGTAGATGAATTGAAGGAATTATGGAATGGGATAAATGTATATGATGTATCAAGACCCATCGCAACAGAGAGGATTTTTACATTTTATGGCATATGTGCTTACACGACACATGATTATCCAGGCTTAGGAGTTTTCTCTAGTAAATTAAATGTTTAATTTATTGATTTGTTTATATACGTAACAATATTATTTCACATATTAGTTATTTAATTCGTTGTAATTGTTTTGATATTCATGATATTATTTAACATTCCATGCATATTAATTGTATACAATAATCTCGCAGATCTTGTAACAAAAGGGTATTTTGGATGTAAATGTTGTGGATCTTCTCTGAAAGCTAGATGGTCCAAGGACCTACGAAAGCCAGTGTATGATTACTCCAGGGTATTCCTCCCGGAAGAACACCCTTACAAAAGAGAAATATCCGCTTTCAATGGTAAATGAGAGAGAACCCAAAGGCCTCCAATAACGACAACAACTGAATGGCTTAGAGAATATGAGAGAGAGAAGGAGAAGGAGTTCATAGAAATGTTCGATTCAAATGGGAAGCCTATGTTCGATGATCCAAAATTCTTCGACACCTATGTTGAGAAATTTCCCATTGGGATGAAAAGGAAATCTATCTTTTATAACCTCTCATATTGGGAACATCTTAATATTACCCACTTATTAGATCCCATGCATATATTTAAAAATGTTTCATATTCTTTATGGAGGCACATATCATCGAAACAAAGTGACACATTAGCTGTTAGGAAAGATCTTATTACTTCAAAAACTAAAAAGAAACATTGGCCAAGACGATTAGAAAGTCTGGGATTAGAGGAAGGTGTTGGTCCCTCTAATTCATGGTTTTTCAAAGAAGCTGATGTCCCATGGATTTTAAAAAAAAGATGATATTTCTTTGGGAAAGGAAGTTATAATGGGTGTGAGGGTGCCAACTTCATACAGGTCTTCACTACGTCACTGCTTCACCGTGGATGACCATTTGTCAGCGTTGAAATCGCATGACCATTTGAATCTTCTAAGAGTACGTATAATGTAAAAATCATGATTTTATTATTTGTTATATTAATAAATTTTATCCCGTGCGGGGATCATAAAACATAACCAATTTTTTATATTATTGCACGTGTTTATAACTTTGCAGTCTCATTATCCTTTGTTCATGCATGGGTGTGTGAAACATGAATTCCATCAAGACCTAGGACATGCCATATCTAAAGTATGTGCATTTGTATGTTGGATCACGTCAAAGGAGATTCATGTGGCTAGGATTCCATGATACCGTCAAGAGATAGTTGAGATTGTTTGTATGTTGGAGAAGGAACAGTGGACGAGTTTCATGGACTTACAAGTTCATCTTCTAATCCACCTAGTAGATGAGGTTGAATTATTTGGGGTGGTTTCTTGTCCTTGGGTGTTCTTCTTAGAGAGATACATGAAGAAATTGAAAGGTTTTGTTCGACAAAGGGAAAAACCCAAGGGGTATATGGCAGAGGGGTACATATCGTATGAGTATTTCTATTATTACAATGAGTACATCAAGCAGATCGAAAACAGACTAGGTGCGATGATTTGGGACGATGAAAGGGATAAAGATAAAAGAGAAGGGGAGTTGCTCCAAACGAGTGGAAAAAAGCACTTGATAAAGAGTAAGCGACTTATAATTTTTCAAATTTACACAAAGTAAATATTCATGTTGAACTTCGATATAATGTATATTTTGATCTCTAAGTAATATATAATTTTTGTTTGATTTCATCAGCGAATGCATAAATTGAAGCAATCAATAAATTCGTTCTTTACAATTCTGAAGCGACACAACCATGGGTCGCATTGTAGGAACAAAAGAGGATGAAATGGGATAGTGATAGGAAATAATTCAGATGATTGAATGGTAGAAGTGTGCCTTATCCCAATCATTTTAAAGAAAATATGCCAAAAATATGCCCCAAAAGTTGGGTTACTGACCAAGTTAGAGAGAAATATGGTGCAACCAGTCATTACCCGCGTGCTGAAGAGGATGCGCTAAACGTAGGGATTGGGTGCAAAAACTCGGTAATAATCTATTTAATTTATATGTAAATTTGAAACTTATAAGACATCTATATTTCATATTTTAACTGTTGGGTTATTATAAGACACATGACACTATGATTTTTTAACTTTTTTATAATAGGTGCATTTGTTCCCATCTATGTAGGCATATGGACACCATTTTCGCATCGAAAATGCCGATGCTGGAAACATCACACAAGACTATGGAGTTGAAGTCCAGTTCAATCAATCTAGTCGATCTATCCACCATGATCAAAACCTAGTACGAGGTACGTTAGGTTATGTCGGAAAGATACAAGAGACCATTGAAGTGGATTTCTCTTCTTTCCAATGTGTTATTTTTAGGTGCAAGTGGTGGGAGACCTTTGATTGGAATAATGTAAAGGAAGATCGTGATAGTAGGCTGACATGTATCAACTGTAGAAAGATGTGGGATGAAGCTAAGGCGCCCTATGTTTCCCCCAAACACTGCAACCAGGTGTTTTTTTACCCAGATGTGTTGGAGAGGGATTGGTGGCTCGTACTGAGACATGACCCTAGATCAAAACATATTTTTGATAACAATAGTGTTATCATGCCATGCGAGATGGAAGATAATGAGCGTGATCATGAGAACCGAAAGTGATATGGTACATGTGTTATTTCAACAATATTTATACTTTTTAAGATGGGTTTTTCGAAACATTATAATATATATTTTGAATTAATTAGTAATTTGCATTGTGTTAATTTTAAAATCTATATTTCACTTGATAATTTGCAATTATGTTGATCTCAAAAACAATGGCGTATTGTATAAAGTTATTTTTTTTTATGTAAGATCATAATAAAATAATGATAATTCTAAAGGACATGAATTTATTTGCATTATTGTCTAAACTTTATTATGTTACAATAATTCATATTATTCTAGATTTATTATTTACAATTATTTAAAATTTTACAAATTAACAGATTAAATTTTTTTAATAAAATCATTTCACTTTAATAAAATTAAAATTTTACAAATATTTTACATACAATTACAATTAGAATTACAATTACAATTTTACAATTTCACATACAATTACAATTACAATTTTACAATTTTACATATATACAATTACAATTAAAATTTCAATTACAATCATTTCACAATAAATTAAATATTACAATTACGATTAAAATTTTACAAATATTTTACATACAATTACAATTAAAATTACAATTATTACAAATAAAATTGCAATTTTAGAATTTTACATACAATTAGAATTACAAATATTACAATTTTACAATATCATGATCATTTAATATTAACTTAAATAATAAACATCACATTCATGATAACCATCGTACAAACATCATATTTGACTAAAAAACACATTCAAATTCGCTAACCTCATCATGATCTGATCATCTAACAAAACATAATTAACATTATATAACATCATCACAACAAAAACATCAAATATACATCCATGCATGTGAAGTAACTACTATCACATACACATCTATCTACAAGCTGCACATTAAATGAACATATCTAACATGACCTAACAATATACACATCATGATGATCACCAACATGTAAATTAAGTACAACTGCAACATGAACATAAAATACATGGACCATATATATATATATATATATATAATTTCAAGAATATACAACTGTAATATAAATGTCATGGATCAGCTGGTGGTACAACATCAATAGAAGTACTAGTCGAGGCATGCTAACTCAAAGGTGAAGCCTCATCGATGGTCGATGGTCCAGCCTACTCATAATCATGAGTACTGCTAGATGTTGCAGGCTGCTGACTGGATGTGGCCGATGGTCCAGCCTGCTCTCCATGATGACTGCTGCTCGATGCTAGTGGAGGCTTCTCATATGGCGCGATGCGAGGTGAACGATCATCACATGATGCGTTTCTGCTCTCGGACTGTCGATCACGTACTGTGTCTCAACCATGCCTATAGCGTGCAACGATCCTCCTCATCCCCGTAACTAAGGTCATAGCTCCTACAACATGCTGCATCAAGTTGGACATGTCACACGACATGCCTCTCCACACATGTAACAGCCTACCATTAGCCTATATGTATCTCATATTAGCAGGCCTGATGTCCACCTCAACAATCAATGCCGTGATTTGGTCACCCAACTCCATCCTATATCTACTATCAAGCCGACAATGCCTAGCAAAAGGTAATACCGACACACCAGCAGGAGCAGGTCTCTTTGCACCGGCCTCCTGATGATCCTCAGCATCTGGCATACCTTGATCATCATCAGGATCCACACTTGGATCATGTGGTGGTGCTGGCATGTCCTCGCCATCAAAAGACCCAAATGTCTGCAAAATATATAAAAGTACACAACAATAATTAGAAATTTTCATTACACAATTTAATAAAAACAAGTTAAAGAACACGTTAGAATAAATTTAAATAAAACGGTAATATTATCTCTATCATCCGACAGCTCATCATCTATAAAGAGGATGCTGGCACACCCTCGCCAATCCAAACCAGCATAAGGACAAGGGACCATAATGAAGGGATGCTCGACAACACTGGCTAGCAACTCCAGTGCATCATGCGATATCCTCATAGAAAACACAATCTCACCCCTTTTGGGCATCATCTGTCCCCACATGTGCATTCGTGACTCGAACATAGGCATACGAGGCTGCTGAAAAAAAGTAGGCCTCCTCTCTAGAAACCTCTCAAAAAATAAACAAAAAATATTTGAAGCAAAATGGAAGTTGACCCTCGTGCATGAGCATGACATCTATCTAAGGTTGTATAGAACTGCCACAAAAAAATGGCAGACCACCTGACAAGTCGTGGCTCCTGTACTAAATAATCAACATAATATAGAAGCGATCAACTAATGTGTTTCCTGTCACTGGTGTTGTGTGAAATGGTTGAAATCAGAAGTGAGAGGCACCTCATCTCCTTACTACCAAATGCACCAATACGTAACTGACCTTTGGAGACTTGAAAATCAGAAGGAGACAGTATATATGTGCTAATGTATTTGTGGGAGTACACCGACTGGCTCCCTACTACATAGCCAACTGGAACCTCTGGGAAAAAGGGAAAATTCACCCCTCTCCTTGATAGCCCTGTAATGAAATATATGTCCTCCTCAGTGGGTGTGTACCACTAGTTAGGACCAACTCAAAAAGCCTATCAGTGGGCATTCCACCTGCGGATAAGATGTCTCAAAAAAACACCATGGCCCTTTAGGGAAGTAGCCTCCTCATAGAACTTGAGGAGGCCTACCTGCCTTAGGAGCACCTGGGTAGCTGTTGTTATAGGGTGAGGATACGCATCTCTCTCCCTCTCTCGTGCCTCCCACAGGTGAACCATGTTATATTGGTCCACCTGTTGTTGTTGTTGTTCCCCCTCTTATCTCCTTTCACATCTCTGAATGATTGACATATTAAATACAATTTTTTTATTAAATGAGACATGTATTTAAGAATATACATATATAATTTTTTTTGGAAAAAAAAACAATCAGGGCGCCACAAAAAACAGGCATGCACCAATCTTGGTGGGTCTTTTGTTTGTCATGCACCGGAGACGGTGCACCAGATAATATTCAATGCACCAGAGGCGGTGTATCTAAAAATTTTCAGTGCATCATTGACTATGTACGGTGTCAGGAGTGTGGTGCGCTAACTAAACTCTACACCCCAGGGCGTATAGTTCGGTCAGCGCACCGACCTTTTGACATCATTACATAGTCAACGGTGCAGTTTTACTAGGCCGCACCATTGACCCTGTCGAAATGCGGAATGCAATGTGCTGACAAGAATACCCAACCCTGGGTAGATTTTTAAGTCAACAAACTGCATTGCTGCTATTCCACATGGTCAATAGTATAGACAGGTAAATGACCGCACCGCACTTTTTTAAAAATTTTAAAATAACAAGGTGCGCCTTTCGGTACTGCCTCAGAACTGGTGTAGATACCGTTAGCACCGGTTGTGGTGCGACCTGTAACTTTACAGTCAGCACCGCGAACTGGTGTGAGTTGAACGGCTCATGCGCACTAAACGACAAATTTTTTTTTCTTTTAAATGGTTAATTTTAAGATTATTTGAAATTCTAATCCGCTAAAAGGCTTAATTATGGAAAAAAAATAAAAGTACCTGTACATTTGGCCATTGAGGAGGCATATTGGCATAGAATTTTCAAAAAAAAAAAAAATCCTACGGTTTTGCAAAATTCAAGCTGGAGATTGGTGGGTAATGCACATCAGCAGTGTGTGTAAGGGGTGAAATGGGAGCACCGATGTTAGGGCAGCTCAGACAAGGATAAATTACACCAATGCATGAGAGCTCTAGAGCACTGAGAAAAGTGAAAAATGTGGTTTTTTGGCCGTAATTTTTTTTTTTTATTTAACCCTGTTCTGATGCGCGGGGTTTATAGGCGCACCAGTTCGGTTGCTTAAGACCGCACCGGGTGGTTTCCTATTTTGTCGCGGTGTTTTATGACACACCGGTATGAAATATTTATAAAGCACTGGTGTGCTATAGTAATAAGACACATCGGGTGGGTATGTACGAAGTGCACGGTGTCTGGTGTGCCATTTTTTTTTGCGCACCGGTGCTTTCTCTTGTTGAATGCACTGGTGCGGTTTAGGATCATAAGCGCACCGGATGAAAAACATCTGAAAAAACCTCCGCCCACCAACCTTCTCTAGTAACCTCCGCTAGAAATGCATGTCTGGAGTAGTTTTATAAGGGGTTCCTCAAAAACATCCGCTAGAGGGTTCTTTCCTTGTAGTGCTCTGATATTTTGCATGATTGTGTAGAATTTTATATGGATGATTTTATAGTTATGGGTGATACTTTTGAAGAAGCTTTACATAATATTGAAAAAGTTTTGCAGAGATGTAGAGAAAATAATCTTTAGTTAAAAACTGAATTTTTTTTTATGATTATGACTGAAGGTTTTTTTGGGTCATCATGTTTCGGCTGCAGGAATTAAGGTCGATCCAGCAAAGATTGAGGTTATTGTAAAGTTGCCCCCACCAACCAATCAAAAGGGAGTTCATAGTTTCCTTGGACATGCAGGTTACTATAGAAGGTTTGTTGAAAACTTTACAAAGGTAGCCTCTCCATTGTTTAAATTATCGACCAAAGCATCTGAATTTCATTGGAATGATGAGTGTCAAGCTGCGTTTGATAAACTCAAGGAAAATATTTCTTCAACACCTATCTTGAGAGGCCCATATTGGATTTTTCCTTTTCATATTTCCACTAATGCCTATGATTCAGCGATAGGAGCAGTATTGGGTCAAAACGAGGATCCTAAAACCCATGCCATTTATTTTATTAGTAAAAAATTGACTCCTCAGAACTGAAATACACGGTAACTGAAAAATAATTCCTTGTTGTGATTTATGCTATTAACAAGTTTAGATATTACATCATGGGTTATGAAGTTTTTGTACACACAAATCATTCTGTTATTCGTTATCTCATGAATAAACCAGTCACTAATGGAATAATTACTAGGTGGTTGTTGCTGCTATAGGAATTTGACATCATGGCATTGGATAGATCGGGAAAAGAAAATCAGGTCGATGATTTCTTGTCTAGGCTCAACCATGCAGGTGAGGATGTTCCTGTTAATGATAACTTTCCAGATGAAAATTTGTTTTCCATCTATGTTAAAACACCTTGGTTTATAGACATGGGAAATTATCTTGCTACAGGAAAGTTTCCACCTTACTTTTCATCTAATCAAAAAAAGAGAATCATTAGGAAAAGTGTTGATTATTATTGGATTAGGGGAGATCTCTTTTTTACTGGACCTGATTTGATTATCTGCAGATGTGTCAGACAAGATGAGATCTATGACATCCTAAGAGCCTATCATGATGAACCGTGTGGAGGACACTTTGTAGACAAGCATACATCTTAAAAGATTCTTTGCTCAGGTTATTACTGGCCAAATCTCTTCAAGGATGCAAAGGAGTATGTTTGGAAGTGTGATAGCTGCCAAAGAATGGGGCGGCCTGTACAATCAGATGAGATGCCTTTGCAGCCACAGGTTCTCATAAAACCATTCGAGAGGTGGGATCTTTATTTTTTAGGTCCCATCAATCCTATATCCAAAGGTAAGAAGTATATTTTGGTTTTTACTGATTATGTGACAAAGTGGGTGGAGGCAAGAGCACTAACTAGAGCAATGGAAAAAACAGTGGCAGATTTTCTTTTCTCTGATATTTTTGTAAGATTTAGAGTACCAAGGGAAATAGTTACTGATCAGGGTTCTTAGTTTGTGTCTAATATTATGCAAGAAATTGTGCAAAAATATCAGATTACCCACCGAAATTCCACCCCTTATCATCCACAGGCCAATGGGCAGGTGGAATCAACCAACAAGGTGCTGGAAACAATCCTTACCAAGACAGTGCAATTACACAAGAAGGATTGGTATGAAAAACTTCTTAAGGCCTTGTGGGCTTACTGGATTACATGGAGGGGTAGTGACTAGCTTCTCTCTGTATGAACTAGTGTATGGAAAACAAGTTTGGTTTCCCATCGAATTTCAGATCAGAACCTTTACAATGGCATCAGATTTGGGTATAAACCTTGATGAAGCACAACAACATAGAATGTTGCAGCTCAATGAGTTAGATGAGATTAGGCAGGATGCTTTTCAACATACTGAATTGATCCAACAACAAAGGGCTATATGGCATGACAAATACATCAAGAAGAATAAATTCAAAGAGGGAGAATGGGCATTGTTGTATGATTCTAAATTTAAAAATTTCAAAGGAAAATTTAACACACATTGGCTAGGCCCCTATGAGATTGAGAAAGCTTTTGATAATGGATTTGTTCAGATTAAAACTATTGATGATGAGAATGCTACCTTGTTGGTGAATGGGCATAGACTCAATCTATATCAAAAACCCAAATCTAAGGAGGAATTTGTGGAAGAATTTGTGAAGAAGAAAGGGCTGGAGATGGTAAGGGAAGGGATCCATCCTTCCACTGTCTCTTCCTAATTTCCCTGCTAATACAATGAGATCACTCTATTCCTCATCGTGCTCGATAAACCATGAGAGGAATTTTGCGATTCAACAAGATGATAAGCTTAGTGAAAAGAGTCGCCTTCACTAAGTGGGCCCGTAGGCTATTTTTGGCGCGAGTCTATTTTTAGACATGGTGATCATATTTCAGAAGTTGCAGGATGCTATATGTGGATGGTTGGTCAAATTGGAAAAATAGATGAAATTCTATTTTTAGAATATTGGGTGAAGTCTATTTATAGATCGTCGATCTAAAAATAGAAGTGTTGATTATTATTAGCTCTTAATAATAATCTGACAATAAACAACAACTTATTCTCTTGGAGCACTTAATTTCAGTGCACAGATTTGAAAAATCAGTGGGCTGAAGGAATTATGAAATTCCTAGGGTTTATTGGTGGTTCATGCATGGAGGACTCAGTTATAACTGAAGTGGCAAAGTTATGACAGAGTTGGAAGAGTAGTTCATGGAGTTGTTATTTTGTTTAACTAAATTATTGGAGTTAAACTCAGTTGAGCTAGTTGTATCTAGTCTAACTGAATGATACACTAGTGAGAGTGGAGTCAATTAATTAGTTAATTAATTCACAAATAATAACTTATTAATCAACTAAACAATACAGCAATTAACTAAGTGCATGGCAGTTCCAGTGGAGACCCAGTGGAGAGATAGGTGAAAGGGCAAGATGGACTATCTGTTGTGACTATAGTGATGCATTGATTGCACCACACACACATTGGAGTTGCCAATGAGGATTGCACAGTCAAGGCAAGGGTAATTCGAATTCATTCAAAGCTATTCTTCAGCAGGGATTGCGCAGTGGAGGCAGGCTATCAGGTGGCAAGAAATCAGTGCATGTATTTGCAGATTTCTTCTTATTAGTGTGTGACGATTGATTGTACTAAGAGCTTGATGTACTAAGATTTGTATGAGATTGTTACATGATCTCCATGATACATAATATATGATAGTTTGGGTTTTCAACTGCATGATTTCCCGTTAAAAAACTGTGTTATGTGCGATTTTTTTTATTGCTTCATGTGTTTGCAATTGAATGTTTAATTTCCGCAAAATATTAACAGTCGAAGGATTCTGTATTTAGCAAGAAGTTAAATATTTTTAGATGGGGAGAATATAGATATATACATGCATCTGTTTATAATTTCTACATGGTATCAGAGTAGTGTTAATTCTTGAAGATTTCAATTGTGAAGAATTGTTGACTTTGTGCTCATGGACAATTCGAATTTGCTTCATAAAATTCTTGGTGCGAAGTTGAGTATACATTGAAATGTCTTTCAATGGTTTGCGATTGGAGTATGCCCTTGATGGGAGCTTGAATTACATAGCCTAGAAGGATAGGATGGAGGTGGTGTTGGAGGATAATGGAATGAAGGAGTTCATCGATAGTGATGTTCCTAAGCTGGGATCTAGCGATGCTGTATTACGTGACGCATGGCAAAAGAAGATAGCAAAAACAAGAAGAATTCTGTTGGAAGGTTTGAAAGACCATATTGTGTCCAACCTTCACAGGAAATCCACTCCATTTGCAATGTGGAAGGCTTTGACATGTTTTTTCCAAAGCAGCAACAACCAGAGGAAGTTGGCGCTAAAAGATAAGCTCAGAAAAATAAAAATGGAAGGGCGATAGTATTCCAAAATATCTCACGAAGTTTGTCCACTGTAGAGATGAACTGGGAAGTGTGGGGATTACTGTTGATGATGAAGAATTGGTGAGCTTGGATCTGCTTGGGCTTCCGAAGAGTTGGCATAGCTACGAAGAATCTGTCAATAGATGGGAGAAACTGCCAGGATGGGAGTGACTTTGGTCAGATATTGTGCAGGAGGAGATAAGACGAAGTACCAGGGATGGCTCTTTATCGAATAATGAAGATGAAGAGAATTGCGCTTTGGCTGCCAAATCAAGGAAAGGGAAGGGGAAGAAATTTCCTTCAAAATCTGAAGCTAAAAGCAAGAAGCATGATTTGTCCAAGGTGAATTGTTTTCACTATCACGAACATGGGCATTTCACCACTAATTTCCCACAAAAGAAGAAGAAGAAGAAGGTTGCTGGAGTTGCAGTTAGAGAGGCCTTAGCCTCACAATTTGAACTTGATTTCTCTTTGATCACATGCTTGGTTTCAAGCTATATGGGATCGGTGTGGTATCTTTATAGTGGTGTGTCTTTCCATATGACGGGAGATAAGGAGTTGTTTAGTGACTTGGAGGAGAAGGACCTCCAGATGCATATAGAGATGGGCGATGATGGTCGATACAGTGCGACCGAAATTGGTACCATTTCCTTTGAGAGGGAGTCCGGTAATCCATTCTTGTTGAAGGATGCTATGCATGTTCCAAGTCTGAAGAAGAACTTGGTCTCGGTCGCAATGTTGGAAGACAAAGGTTATGATGTTGTTTTTAGTGAGGGAAAATCCTTCCTTCGATATAAAAAATGGGTCAAACCAAGAATATAGGGATTTGAGTTAATAATCTCTACAAGCTAGAGGTATATGGTTGCACTGCAATGGTGGGCAAAGCAGAAGAATTGGTGAGCTGGGATGAGGGCGAATTATGGCATAGGAGATTGGGCTATCTTCACCATGGTGCTTTGAAGATTTTGTAGAAGATTTCTACTGGAATTCCCAAGGGTATTCTTGCACAGTTAGATCATTGCAAGGGATGTACTATGGGTAAGTTTGTGAAGAACACCTTTCATGAGAAGGAGAACCGTGCTTCAGTGATCCTGGAAAGAATTCACACAGACGTGTGTGGACCTTTCTCGGTTGCTTTAACAACAAAAAATAGGTATCATGTTATATTTTTTGATGACTATTATCGTAGATGATGGATCTTCTTCATGCAGAAGAAGAGAGAAACATTCTCAAAGTTCTATGAGTTTAAATCATTGGTGGAGAAGGAGTCGGGGAAGCAAGTGAAAGCTCTACGGAGCGATAATGGTGGTGAATACATCTCGAGCAAATTCAAATATTTCTATAGCAAAGAAGGAATTCGAAGAGAACTCATAGCGCCTCATAACCCATAGTATAATGGGGTCATGGAGAGGAAGAACAGAATGATCGTGGGTGTTGCACAAGTGATGCTGCATGACCAGGGCCTACCGATGCACTTGTGGGTGGAAGCATGCAACACTGCGGTTTATGTGCAAAACCGTTGTCCTCATAGAGTACTTGGCATGAGTATACCTGAGAAGATTTTACTGGTAAGAAGCCTGATATTTCTCATTCGAAGATTTTTGGCTCATCTATTTACATTCATGTGATAAAGGACACCAGGAAGAAGCTGGAGCCGACTGTAGAAGTTGGGATATTTGTGGGGTACACAGAAACACCCCATAATTATCATGTGTATTTTCCAAAAAGTCGGATGACTGTGGTGCGACGAGATATAAAATTCAATGAGGTGAAAGCCATGAAGTCGTCGCTTGAGAGGGAGCTACACTTGCATGCAGATAGACTTGAATGCAAAGGAGGAACTTCTTGTTCCCAAAGATGAGCCTCTAGATGTGGATCAGCCACAGGAGGAGATTCATGGAGTGGAGGAGTCCACTCATGCATAACCAAACATTAGACAAGGTAGAAATCGTACCACAGAAGTTGAGAGACTGAAGCTTGATGCAGCACAGAACGTAGGAGTCCCTACATCACAGCGCAGATAGAGACAGACACTTGACCTATTTACTGGATACATGGCTCTTATGAGCAAGTGTATCATGACTGAGCCATTTTATATTGAAGAAGTAGTGCAGGAGCCCACATGGGTAGATTCCATGGTGGAGGAGTATGACTCCAGTGTCAGAAACGGTGCTTGGAAGATTGTTCGGATCAAGATGGATCTACAAGGTAAAGCAAGCTATTGATGGGAGCTTCGAGAAGTATAAGGCAAGATTTTTTTCCTGGGGCTTCTCACATATCGATGGGATTGATTATGAAGAAACCTTTGCACCTGTCGGACGGTATTCTTCCATAAGGACCATCCTTTCTCTCGCACCGCAGATGGGTTGGCACATCCATCAGATGGATGTGAAGACTACGTTCCTTAATGGTATCATTGAGGAAGAGGTGTACATTGAGTAGCTTGAAGGATTTGAGATCTACAATAGCGAGTCGCATGTGTGTAGGCTCAAAAGAGCATTGTATGGGCTGAAGCAAGCACCTCATGCTTGGTACACACGGATTGACAGCTATTTCACTGGACTTGGCTTCACCAAGAGTGAGGCGGATGCAAACCTGTACCAAAAATTGGTGGAGGGTAAGATTTTAATCATTGTTCTTTATGTTGATGATTTAATACTAACCAGTGATGAGCAGTTGATACACTCATGCAAGTCAGATCTTGCAAAGGAGTTTGAGATGAAGGATTTGGGCCTCCTTCATTATTTCCTTGGATTGGAAATATGGCAGCGGGAAGGTGAATTGTTTGTGTCTCAAGGCAAGTATGCCTGGGAGATACTGGAGAAGTTTCACATGCAAGGCTGCAAGCCTATTGACACTCCTCTTCCAGTAAATTGGAGAAAAGAGGATGCTACATCGGCAGAGGAAGTGGATGCCATTGTTTATCGATAGTTGGTGGGTTCACTCATGTATTTAATTAATACAAGACCAGACATATGCTATGCGGTGAACCAGCTTTCACAAGTGATGGTTAAGCCTACCAAGCTCTTTTGGAAGGCAGGCAAGCATGTCCTAAGGTATCTCAGGGGCACATATGAGTATGGTTTATGGTACAGACAGATGGATGAGGTGAAGTTGCATGGCTTCACTGATGCATATTAGGCAGGCAGCCCAATAAACAGAAAGAGCACATCAGGAGGGATTTTTAGTATCTGATCTACAACAATTTCTTGGTATAGCAAGAAACAAAGATCCGTGGCACTCAGTTCAGTGGAAGCAGAATACATGGCAACAAGTCAAGCTACATGTGAGGCTATCTGGATGAGGAAGATCCTGGTCGGTTTGTTCGGTTCACATTTAGATCCTACAGTGATACATTGTGATAATCGAAGTTCCATTAAACTCTCGATTAATCCTGTGTTTCATGATAGATCTAAACATATTGATATCCGGTATCATCATATCAGAGATTGTGTGCAACGGAAGATCATGTTGCTTCAGTACATTCTTACGAAATATCAGGATGCAGATATTCTAACGAAGGTGCTCACCAGGAGCAAATTCAAATACCATAGAGGCAAGATCGGGGTGAAGGATAATCCCTATCTTGTTGAGAGGGAGTGTTGAGATTCAATAATATGATGAGCTTAGTGAAAAGAGTTGCCTTCACTAAGTGGGCCTGCAGGCTATTTTTAGACTATGTCTATTTTTAGACATGGTGATTATATTTTAGAAGTTGCAGGATGCTATTTGTGGATGGTTGGTCAAGTTGGAAAAATAGATGAAATTGTATTTTTAGAATATTGGGCGAAGTCTATTTATAGATCTTCGATCTAAAAATAGAAGTGTCGATTATTATTAGCTCTTAATAATAATCTAACAATAAACAACAACTTATTCTCTTGGAGCACTTAATTTCAGTGCACAGATTTTGGAAATCAATGGGTAGAAGGAATTATGCATTTTCTAGGGTTTACTGGTGGTTCATGCATGGAGCACTCAGTTAGAACTGAAGTGGAAAAGTTATGACAGAGTTGGAAGAGTATTTCATGGAGTTGTTATTCAGTTTAACTCAATTATTGGAGTTAAACTCAGTTGAGCTAGTTGTATCTAGTCTAACTGAATGATACACTAGTGAGAGTGGAGTGAATTAATTAGTTAATTAATTCACAAATAATAACTCATTAATCAACTAAACAATACAGTAGTTAACTACAGTGCATGTTAGTTCCAGTGGAGACCCAGTGGAGAGATAGGTGAAAGGGCAAGATGGACTATCTGTTGTGACTATAGTGATGCATTGATTGCACGACACACACATTGGAGTTTCCAATGAGGATTGCGCAGTCAAGGAAAGGGTAATTCGAATTCATTCAGAGCTATTCTTTAGTAGGGATTGTGCAGAGGAGGCAGGCTATTAGGTGGCAAGAAATCGGTGCATGGATTTGCAGATTTCTTCTGATTAGTGTGTGACGATTGATTGTACTAAGAGCTTTATGTACTAAGCTTTGTATGAGATTGTTACATGATCTCCATGATAAATAATATATGATAGTTGGGGTTTTCAGCTTCAGGCTTTACCGTTAAACAACTGTATTATGTGCGATTGTTTTTATTGCTTCATGTGTTTGCAATTGAATGTTTAATTTCCGCAAAAGGTTAACAGTGGAAGGATTCTGTATTTAGAAAGAAGTTAAATATTGTTATATCAGGAGAATCTGGATATATACATGCATCTTGTATATAATTTCTACAAGGAATTTCTATTGGGTATATGTTTATTCATTTTTTCGGGCCCAATGGACTACTTACGGAAAAGGAACCCCTTGGAGTCTTCTTTTTCAGTATTTCAGGCTCTCTAAAATTGAAATCTAGCAAGCATGGACTTCCATGGGCTTATTAAAAACATAGGTCAGTAGATCCCTTGGGATCCTTTCAATATATATATATATATATATATATATATATATAGATATATATATTTCAGTTAATTTATGGATTGTTCGTGTTGGAATGATGTGGGATTTCTTAAGGCCCTCCTTCCAAAAATTTTGGTCCATCTACATCAGCAAATTATTTGGGTGCAGGATTAGAGCCTTGTGATGCCTTGAAGCTTGTATGCCCCAATGATAGGCTATCTCACCAGTGGTAATGGAGAATCATCATGGCTTATTTACTAATGGATCCTATAGGGGGTTCGACAACAACTCATATATTCACACCTGATAGGATGCATCAGGGTACCTTGGTCCTCACTCTCATTAATGGTGATGGACCTCACATTGGTTAAGAATTGACCTCAATGGCTGGTAATCCAATGAGGCCATTGAAAATTCAACATTGGCACATTCATTCATGTGAAATGGACTATACACAATGGGTGGAGAAAGCGGTTCCTATAGACTCAGCTTCAATTCTTGCAGAATTTTTAGCAGTCGCTGTTTTTAATTCCTCAAGAATGTTCACAGTTATTTAAATTCCCGCAGAATGTTCATCAGTTGCAGTTCAATTACTAAAGATTATTTAACATTTATTTTAGCAGAATGTTCAACATTTGTAGTTTTAATTCCTACAGAATGTTCGACAGTCAGTTTTAAATTCCTACAGAACATTTGTTAGGCACAACCACAATTGGGTTTCCTGAGAAGACAAAAGAAAAGTAAAATCATTAAACAAAACATTAGATTAAAATCATGTAATAAAGTAATAACAATCATTATTTGGTTAAGGTCGTGGATTATATGTATGATATAATAGGTTATCATTGCAAGCTAAATCTATGTCATCGAGGATAGGACTATTGGAGGTAAGCGATAAAGTACAGTTAGTGATAAGATGCTTGAGGTAAAGGTATAATGATGCTTTAATTTTAAAAAAAAAATCGCATAACTAAGGCTATGGTAACCCTTGTGGCCATGAGATGTTCCAGTATTAATCCCATGACCTGTCATCATCACGCTGACGGTGGTTGTACTTCCGAGGTCTGTCTTGCAGGTCGAATCATGATGGCAATCATTATCACAACTTGCACTCGAAAAAGCCTCGTATTTACTATTTATTTCCTTCTACTATCGAAACCATTGCATAAGTCACGAACTATATTCCCCCAACCCACATTTTATCTATTCCTTCTGTCCTCAATTTCCCTATCCATTTCCTCACTTTCCTATCCATTTTCTCCTTCGCCATGTCTAAGCTTCGAGCCCCCATCTAATTCAACCCACACAGTCTTGCACTTCTGGAAGTTGATCCTCACAACAAGGCTAGAATAGAAAAGGTAGAATGGTTGCATTTCTTCCAAAGGTTCAGTGGCCATAACTCTGAAGTAACAAAAAGAACAGGTTGGAAACATATAGTCTAGGTTGACGGAAGACTTGGTGGCATGAGCATGTGGAATTCCGCAAGATGGAGAGCGATGGTTTAAAAATCTCCACTTCAACAAATAAATGTGTGCATATTTCCTGCAAAAGGATCACTCAAACCCCGAATGGAGTAAGGGGATTCCAAAGGAGTTTTTAAGGAGTAATTATCGTCAGTTACTGTTTTTCCTGCAAAAGTATGTTACGTGTGAGGGTTGCTTTGGCCTCACATTCCTGTTTCATATTAGGCTTCTTGGACAGTTCTGAGACAAGCCCCTAAATTTTCCATATTATTTAAAAATGTCATTGATCAAAATGTCCACGGCCATGAAAGAAAGGGTCACCCACATAGAGGAAAACCTCTACCATCATGGGCCGGTGAAGATTATTTTGGTGGAAGTCCTGCAAAAATAGAAAAATATATGGGAAGACATTCTAACAGAAAACCATTTTGTGGATGATGGAGATTCTGACTCCTCAAGAGTTAGGGAGGAAAATCCCATAGATAAAACGAAGAAGAAACCACATACCAATGGACCAAAGGTGAAATAATATGATGGGGATGACAAAGTTATGGTGACTAGTGAAACTACTATGAACGACTCCTAGCAAAAGTGGCCTTCTACCACTGCTAAACGATATACTAGAAGCCAGGCTGCTCAGCTGGTCATTAAGGATACTGAAAAAGAAGGGACACCACCCAAAAGTTTTACCAAGAAGACAGATAAGTCTCGTGGCCAGGGCAAGGGAAAGGAGAAGGTAAACCTTGCTACATTCATTGACAAGGACACTGTGTCCCTTCAGGATCCTTCACTACATGAAAGTCAGAATGAAGCCGTGAAATTGTAGGAGGATTTGAGTGTGCCCCAATCCTCACAGGGGAACCATGAGGGAGAGGTGACACCATTGAAGAAACAGTCTCGACATATGCTGGAAGAGACCATTGAGGAACTTACCCTTTCAGAACATGCCTTGAAAGCAGAGAATGAGGCCCTGAAGGAAAATAGACTTAAGATGCAAAAAGAACACATAGAGTGGCATGAGAAAGAAGCCTGCATAATGAAAAAGAAGCAGGCCCAGGTAAACCACTTGAATAAGAATAATGAAATGTACAGGGGATAGATTCAAGCAGAATCTAGTCGGGCCCAGCTAGATCATCTGGCTGTAGTAGTTGTATCCCAAGAGAAAAATTGGTTTTTTGTTTGAGGGCTGCCTCCATTTTTCTTGCATAGGGACATGCAAGAGTTTTGGTGTGGGCGAGATGTTAAGTCTTAACTTTACCCATTTTTGACACCTATCTTAGGCCTTTCCTCCCTTATTTTTGAAACCTTTTCGCTCCTTAATTATACCTAGTTCAGCTATGTTATCTAGTTTTGGCCAAAAAGGGTGCCATAAGCCTAAGGTATGTTAAATTATCACAAGAAGTTTAATTTTATCTAAATTAGAGTATTATTTGATCTAGATGTGTCTTTATTACATTACTAATCTAACTAGTCTAGAACTCGTGGGAAAATTTGCTAGATTCGAACAGTTCTGCAAATCCCGTAGAAAGCTCATGCGGCCAAGATTCCTGCAGACGTTTTGGATTTCTTGCAGATATGCCAATTTCTGTTGGACATTGGGTTTAGCGCTCCCCCTGTGTTTCGCGACATGGACTAACCGCCTCTTATGGATCCTAACTCTAGCAATTGTAGTGAAGACTAAGGCCTGCGGATTTTGGTCTAACGATAATCGTGATCCCAACAAGTGGTATCAGAGTGATAGGTCTCGAGTTCAAAACTCACTCGGATCGCGTTTGGAGGGGAGATTTTTGGACATTGGGTTCAATGCTCCCCATGTGTTTTGCGACATGGACTAACCTACTCTCGTGGATCCTAACTCTAGCGATTGTAGCAAAGGCTAACTCCTACAGGTTTTGGTCTAACAACAATCGTGATCCCAACAATTTCCTGCAACTGTCTGGATTTCCTGCAGCGATATCGATGGTTGACCATGTTCCACTCATCTCCAGGTCGAGTAAAGACATGGGTTTTGAAGGGAATTTGATGCATAGGGAAGTTTTCCTATTCACTGTTGTGAATCCTCTTTTGCAACCACCCAAACCTCCAAATCTTCTCTCGTGCCCACATGGAGAAACAACTTCAGCTGCGTAATGGAAATCATATAATCCATGCTTCCAGTCATGGATTAGACTCAAAAAAAGTTTAATTTGTCAATTTGTATATGTATCATTGGCTGTAGGTTTAGATTAGTGATCTACTTTGTTCAAGCCAAATATGGGCTTTGAGAAATGTATAAATCTAATGTCTTTCACTTTGTAAAGGAGGTTGGGTTGGGATTCTTGTTGATAGCAAGATATCATACTATACTTGACTGTAATTTCCAGATTAATAAAATAGTATATGTTCTATTTACCTTTTTGAGCATTTTCTTCTAATTTTGAAGGAGTTGCGAGTGAGGGAGGGTCCCCTTCACTCCCAACTCTCGCAGCATAGTGTGTGTTTTATTTCTGTTTCATTTAGGCATTAATAATTCCTGTACACAGCTAGTGCTTTCTTTCTACATTTCTTGAAACAAACTGTTAATTGGTTAAGTGATTTAATTCTTTATGTTAATGAGTTCTTTTCATTTTATCAATGTTTGGATTCTTGATTGTGGTTGATATTTTATCTTTTCCTGCAACAAGATCAGCAAACCCAAGTGCTGTAGAGGGATGTTATAAGCCACTCCATAGCCATTGCTGCTAAAGTATTGATACAGGAAGGAAGCATGAGTTGTTGATTGTTGTTTGATATTTATATTTTCATGGTCAATATTAGCAATCCTAAGTGTTGTAGAGGGATGATATATGCCACTCCATATCCATTGCTGTGAAGTATAGACATAGGAAATACACATTAGTTGGTGTGAGTATAAATTATTAACACTTGAATTAATCAACCTGCATATACTTTTCACTACATCTCATTAGTTTACCTTCCAAGGTTGACAATTTATGATTGGAAAATTATAAGCATATAATATGACTCAAAAACAACAATTATTAATTTCTTAGTTTCTACATTGGAAATTTCTCTGGTATAAATTGATAAATTATCATGGTATATCTGGATCAAATATATAGAATAAATTTCTAAATAAAATCCCATAATAATTTAATGAAGTATTCAATAGGGATATTACAAAGAAATACATTAGTTTTTCTTTTTCATGGTTCCATCTTTCAAGTTTCTAGCCTCATAATTACAATTTGATATTTATTTATGCTTTGATCCTTGTTTTTTATTGTAGGACAAAAATTTAAAGGTTATCAAATAATTTCCTGCAATTTGTTTACATTTTTTAGGTATCATACATGCCTATTCCAAGGGAATAATGAATAAATGCATGCCTTTCCTTAGATAAATGCATGTCTAGACATAAATTTCCTTAAGCAAGAGCACATGAATACACTCATTGATCCTAGTAAAAAATATGTATATGTTGTGTTTCCTTAAGTAAGAGTGTGTACAGATTCCTGTTTCTTTGGTCAAATTTTGCATATATATATATATATATATATATATATATATATATATATATATATATATATATATATATATATATATATATATATACACGCCTTTCCCTCTCGATAAGTACATACACATGCATCATTCCCTATTGAAAAGAATATGTGAATATTTCCCTCTTGAAAATGGTTTATATGTCCTAACAGTTGTAAAAAATAGTCTTAAGAAGGTTGAGATTTGTGTTTCTTAGATCCAATGGGGATCTAGTTCTTTTTAGATATCTAAAATTCTTAGTTTAAAGCATTTCAAGTCACTATTTAGTGGTAAATTTTTCATTATTCCTTTATTGAGAATTAAACAAATTAAATATTGAAAAAATTATTATTTCCTTCTTCTAGTTCATGTAGGAATCTTTTAGGTTGTTATATGCACTTGCAAGTGACTTCATTAAAATGAAGATATTAGATTTTTTATATTAGCATGTCCTTATGAAACATAAAAATAATTTCTTAATTTGGTTTGAATTACTCTTTTAGAAAAATTGCTTTGCATTTAGGTTTTGCAAAGGCTCTATTTGTATTTTGTACTTTTCATAAGATTTTAAATTAAAGCATATTTATTTACATTGAAAGTAGTGTTTTCATTTATAAGAATTTTATTTTGCAATGTTTCATGTGCTAAAATGTTTCTTTTTCTCACTTTTGTACCCCTTTAAGTAAAAACGGCCATTAGAGCAACATAACTAAATGAACTAGATTTGATTTTTTGTGATAGAAAATTAATAATATTATAGTTTCTAGGACGTTGGTTATGATATTGGATAGTAAGTTCTCCAAGGCCAATTGAACAAAACTTGGTCTTAACTAGCTAACATTTTAAATCCAATAGTAGCAAGAGACACTTATCGGGAAAGTGCACCTAACATGCATGTCACATGATGTTAAAATTGAATAGACATATAAATTATTTGCTTTGTGTTGGTATAGTGGGATATTAATGTACAAGATATTTGGTAGAACTAATAAACCCTTAAGATGACACCTTTTCTCTAAAATTTTAGGTTTAGGACTAACTCTTATATTCCCTACCCATATGCATAAACCTAGCCCACATTATTAGTTGTATACCTTGGGTGATTTTCTTTTTAGGGTTACCATAATTGTCTTTCATGCCTTTGTTAGCTAGAATTAGGCCCAAACCACCCCAAGGTGACCTTTGAAAGAATGTTGTTAAGCTCTTCACTGATTAGAATTGGCACCTAAACATATTAGGCTAATTTTTGGAAGAGTGGGTTTGATTTATATCTTAAATAGTCTTTTTATAGGAGTGTGTTGACTGTAATTTTTCAACCACATAGAAGGCCTTATAGATTTTTCTTCTTTTCGAACCATAGGTTATGGCTAATTTTTTTGAGGATACAAAGCATGGGATCCTTGTGGTTTTTCTTTCTTTAAAAATGTTGGTTAAAAATTATTGGCCACCTTTAATATTTGTGGATTCACTATAGGGATACAATTTTGTTGTTGTCCAGTTTGAAAGCCTTAATGCTCATGACAACTCTTTAATAAGCATTTTAAGTCAAGAAAATTTAATTGATGTTGACATTATTCCATATTTGCTGGTGAAATATATTCCTCTTTCTTATACCTGTTATAGCATCATTTCTCACCTTGACATGATTCATGATTGCTTCATGGCTTTTGGGCACCCATTCCTACAGACTTGGACAAATTCACTTAAAAACAGTGGAAAATCCTCCATACGCGACTATGCCCGTGTTTTTCCGCGTGTATACGCGAGTACAGCTAGACTTTTCCGCGTATGCCATTTTAATGATTAAAAAATATATAAAAATCCCTAATTTCGTGCTGGGTTGATGGTTACTCAGGTAGTTCAACCACCCCAGCCCGTGGCCAACTGTTTCCAACTGCTGAAACTACTTGGAGGGACTATAAAAATCCCTCATGTGTATGGCCTAAGGGAGAGAGAGAATTATTGATATTATACTTTGTTGGTATTCCCTATCCAAGTCTGATTCCTCGTGCCTCCTGCACTTTCCCAGTCCATTATAGGAAACCCTTGTTTCCTTGAGATGCACATCCCTTTATATGTCATCTCGTATGCACCAATTTGGAAGGAGTCTTAGCGAGGCAAGGGCTGGACGGATCCGGACGACGGTCTGCGAAGGCCGTGGAAGGATCAGGTGATCTCTCCACTCGTTACTTTTGTACATGCTATTTATAATACAAAAGTACCATGCTGTTCCTGAAATAAACGTGTTAGTGTATGCTTATATGTATGAGAATATTTGTTATACAAGCATTCATTATGATTTATTTAATGTTTTATATGAATCTCACTAACATTTAGAGTAGATATATGCTATACAACCTGTCCTTTGTGCTGGTTTCTTCTTGTTTTTCAGGTTAAGAAGGAAGGACGATTGCTGGGGGTTTGGACCCCACGTGGATCTACTTCAACCGTAGGACCTACGGGTAACTTTCTCATTCTACTCTATTTAGTTTTTCTGAACGTGCATGGTTGTGTGAGTCTCTGTTAAGTAGCATGCCCCTGCTCTGTGGAGGTTGTACCCCAACCAACCTCTAGGGTGAGATTTCCCCGAAACAGAACTGGTGACTCCGCTGGGGATCACACTTTTTTGATTCTCCTGTTGGGTGGTTTCAGCTGTTTGTTAGGATCCCAGCAGTTTTAACTTTCATTTGCAGTCCAGTTTATTTTCTTGCAGTCAGTCTGAAGTCTTGGTGTCTTTTCCAGGCTTGTTCTTTTTGTTTTTTCATTATTTACCTTTGCATATGTGCCTTCTTTTGCACACAGTCGCGTATACACGCGAGTTTTTCTGAAGGAACCCGCGTATACGCGAGTTTCCCTTAGAACAAACGCGTATGCACGCTGGTTGCATAGCTGTGAAGTAGCGTATACCTAGGAAGATTTTGAATTGTTGAGTTTCTTGACTTTTTGGTCCTTTCTGGCTGTGGAGACCTGTTCCTACAGAGTCTCTGTACTTACTGGAGTGTGAAGGAAGTGGTTTCATGTCTTTTCTCTCTTTTGTTTGAGTGAAAACTAGTCTTTTTGGCAAAGTGTTGTTACTAGTGCTGGCACTTCTGGATTGAGTCCCAAGATCACTTTCTGAGCATTCTTGGTTGTTCTGCTTTATCAGAACATAGAGCTTCTGCTCACTGACTCGCTCCTATCTTTGTGTTGTGCTTCGCATTGCGATTTTTTCTTCGTTTTTGATTGGTTTTCTCGAGTTACATAGGCTAAGTTTTGTTGCAACTTTTGAAGAGCTTTTCTTGCTTCTTTGGAGTCTTTGTTTGCGACAAGTTTTCACTATTTGTCTAGGCTGAGTATCTGAGTTTTCTTGCCTTCCGTTGCTCTTATTGATCTTGCTACTGTTAGCCTTATAAGGTTTGGGAGCATTCTTGAAGTTTGTGCTTGAAATTTGGTCTTATTTGGTTTGGATTTTGATAGTTTGTGCTTGGTCTTTTCGAGCTCTTGCTTTATAAACAAAAAAGCTCAAAAACATTTGATTTTCTTTTTGTTTTTGCATTTCAAAAACTCAAAAAACATTTTGTCTTGTTTTTGTTTTTGTTGTTGCATTTTCATTTTCGTTTTGCCATATCTTTTGGAGCTTTTGTGAAGTTTCTTGCTTCTAGTTTTTGGCTTGATTTTGAGGAGGAGTTGTCATTTGATTTCTTCTTCTTGTTTTTAAGTGTTTTTGGTGTCTTATATTAAGAGTTCTTGTTTTCGAGAACTAGCTTTATGGGCCGTCAAAAAGAAGTTAAGACTGAAGGAGCTTTTTGGGAAATTTCACTCTATTTTAAGAGATTTTTGCATCTTAGGATTTACATGCTTGTAGTGATTTGCATTAGGTGCATTTCAGCATTTAGTTAGCTTCTTAGTTTTTGTGAGTGTGAGTTTGCTTTTTGAAAAGAAAAATACAATTTTTAGTCTTGTAGAACCTGTATAGAGATTACTTTTCATCGAAAGACAAAGAACTGCATGTGCATGTAGTTAAGTTTTTATTAATTTCTTTTGCGTCAAAACACCATTGGTTTCATCTCCATATCCTTGTGACTTAAAATAATAGCCCATAAAATAAGCGATTTAATCTAAAATCAACTAGCAAGTTTTTCTAAGTGTCAATCACCAACTAGCTAGGTTGTAGGGCCTTGGAATAGGTGAGTGGAGAGTTAACTCTCCAAGGCCGCTCAAACAAACATAGAAGTTGATTAATTGAGCGAAATCCAACTCCGTGAGGTGGACTGGGAAAGCTCTCATCCGAGAGTCAAGCGCGAGGGGAAGTGAAGGTTGAAAAGAGGGATACCCCCCCTCCGATTAGCTGAATCTGACCTCAAGACCGTTCCGCCCAGCTTCTGATACGGATTGGTGTCCATAGTTGCCACTCCTAGGTTCCACACAGGTGACTGCGGGGGGGAATACCCGTGGTACCTGAGGCAGACGTCGCATCACTTTCAGCAGTACTTCTGGGGGGTGCCCTTGCGAAGCTTGGGTTCTTGAGCCGGCAAAGGCTGTCGTTAGGAGGTCGGCGTAACTGTTTCTGATACCTTCGCTAGTTGTTCTGGGCCCTAATCATCCCAGACTGCTTTCGGAAGGCCCTATACTTCGCTTTCTTGTATTTTGGTGTCCGGTCCTCATCACCCGGAGCGGAAATACTTGGAGGCTGTTTGCTTGCTGTTTCTCAAGGATTTTTATTTTAGTGAGTGCACTTTGCTCCTAGCTTGCCTAGCTTTTCACTTTTTGAGTCTAATTTAATAAATCTATAAAAGTGGTTGATCAAGCGCCTCGACGTTCGAGGAGAATCCGGGGGTTATCTCCCGAGAGTGCAGAGCCTTCTTCGAGAAGGCGTAGGAGTGATTTAGCAGGTGGTTACCACCCTGTGGAGTCTGACGCTGTGGAGAGAGATCCTCCACCAAGGTCTGAAGGTTTCGTAGCTGATTCTGGTGTCGGTCCCGAGAGGAGCGTTCCGCTCACCTCGCGAGTTTTATTTCCTCAGGAAGAAGATTTTCAGATTGAGGACATACCTGAGCCTCCCGCTACAGGTCCATCTCCTCTTCCTCCTGATTATCCGTTCGTTGTTCAGTACATCGGACCTGAGTCGGAGAGACCACCGGATCTTTCGTATCATTCTTATCTTTCGATGGCCACGACTGGGAACGCGACTTCTACCGTGAGTGCTGCAGGCATTCAGACTCCTGCTTCTGTTGAAGCAGGGGGCACTATTGCTTCATCTTCGATAGCTTCTAGTGCTGCTGTGTTTGGCTCTGGGTTCACCCAAGCACATGCTTCTCATTCTGGTCCCTTCTGTTCAGGGTTTCCCTCTAGTGGGAATCCCTCTTTTTCCTTTTTCGCTGCTTCAGCTGGATCTACGCCCATGTCTAACATGGTTAGTGGATCAACTTCGTTTCAGGGTTTCCCCTTTGGGACTGGGCATATTCCTAGTTCCAATCCTTCTTTAGGGTCGTTTCCGTTTACGTCCCAGACCCAGAGTTTCAACCCTTGGTCTGGGGGGCAAAGTTCGACTACTTTTACGGGATGGAATCCTGTCTTTACTACGGCTGGGGCAGGGAACCAGTTCTTCGCAGGTCATCAAGGGAATGCTTCTTTCCCTTCATCGAGTGCCTATCAGTCCTTTTCTCCTCTGTCTAATGCTTGGAACCCCTATCAGGGGCTTTCCTCTTCAATCAATACTTCAGCGGGGGGAACTGGTCTGGGTTTTGGTAACTCGGCGTGGGGAGGAGGTTCTTCTCCATTTTCTACGAGTCCTTTCTGGCAGCCTGGTGCCTCATCAAATCCAGGCTATTCTTTTCAGAATGTTGGAAATCCATCCCATCAAGGATGGAATTCTCAGGCTCCGCCTCGATTACCGTTTCTGGCAACGTTAAACTTGCCAGACTTGTCGAAGTTAACTAATGACCTGATTCGTTATAGTCCGGGGTGGCCTCCGGTCCCGACCAAACTTCCTTCAGACATTCCAAAGTTTGAAGGTAAGAATGGAGAGGATCCGGCGGACCACATCACCACTTTCCACTTATGGTGCTCTTCGAACTCCCTGATCGATGATTCGATTAGGTTGAGATTATTTCAATGCACCCTAACTGGAAATGTTGCCAAATGGTATATCGAGCTCACTGGGGGTAGTTTCGCCACATTTGGAGAACTGGCTATCACATTTCTAAACCATTTTCAGTTGCCTGTCAGATATGAGGCTGGGACCGAACTCCTGGCTAATTTTAAGCAGGATGAGGCAACTCACATTTCTGATCACATTCAGGAATGGAGGAGAAGGAAGAGGCTTATCAAAGATCATATTCCAGGTGAATTCCTTCTCGAGTGGTTTTTGAAATCTCTGCAGTCAGACATTTCAAAGGATGTATCCCTATCTGGGGTATTTTCCGAGGAGCAGGCCATTTTTAGGGCCCAACAGTTAGAGTTGATCTATTCTGAGTCTGGGATGCTTTATAAGTATTTGCCCAATGCTCCTCGCTCCAAATTGGATTTATCGAAACCTAAACCTGGTCCGCATGGTGACGGGCTTGTCGGATCGGTCAATAGTAGTGCAGCCAGCCTGCTTTCTCAACTGCAGCAGTTGTCTTTACAATCTGCTCCTTCTGGTCAGGCTGTGCCTGCTGATTCATCACCTTCCCAGTCTTTGTCCATAAATGTTGTCCAAACTTCTGATCCCAATGGAAATCAACAATCCGATGGGAAGAAGAAAGGACGAAATAACAAGAAGAAGGGCAAGAATGGGAAGGGAAATGCAAATAAAACCAACGAGCGTGTTGGTGAGGGTCAAAAGGAGAAAAAGAAAGTGAAGTTTCCATGCAAGCTTTGTGCTGGAGACCATCTCACACACCTTTGCCCTAAAATTCAGGATGCTCAGCGCATGTTATCCCAGCAGGGTTCTTCTAGTTCCCAGGCTGTGCTAACAAACCCTTTTCCCCAAGGGCAGCAATTAGTTGTTGGCACGAACCAAAATCCTGGGGCTTCCTCTGGAGGTGCCCAGGAAGGGGAAATTCCATCGAACATCTTTATGATGAGTGCTCACGTGGATGTCGCTACGAGATCCCGTGATTATGGCAGAGAGGAATCTTCGAAAGCTAAGGAAGTTCTTGATGCTACTGAGCCGCTTCACATCACGAAGCCAACTGTTGAGTCTATGCCTCGGATGCCGAAAGCATCTTCTAAGCGGTCAACGATTAATCCGAACGTGAGGGCTGCCCAGAACTACTCGATTGTAGAAGATCTGGCGCAGAGTCCTTGTGCTATGTCAGCTTTAGAGGTACTCCGGTCTTGTCCGGCTCAGCGCAGTGCTTTGCTCACTGCCATTGGGGCTATTGATCCGAAAAATTCTCTTCTGATTACTTTTGATATGACTAATTTTAAGAAGAGACTTCCTCATCACATGGCTTTTCACATTAAATCGTCGTATCGGAAGTGCAATATCTTTCGAACGGTTGTTGATGAGGGTGCTTCTACTTGCGTGATGTCTCTCGCATGTTGGAAGACACTTGGATCTCCCAAAGTTGTTCCATCTAGCACTGTTCTTACTGCGTTCGATGGCCATTCTCACAGACCCCATGGTATTGTCCCAGCTTTGCCCATCTGTGTTGGGGGCAAAACTGTTAACATAGAGGTTGAGGTAGTGGATGCAGCCTTGGACTACAACCTTCTGTTGGGGAGGAACTGGATCTATGAGATGGATGCCATTGCATCCTCACTATTTCGAATTGTATGTTTCCCCCACGAAGGGAGGATCGTTACAGTGGATCAACTGGACTGTCCTCCTGTAGACCTGGATGCGCCTTCTGACTCATCTATTCCTAAGTTGGATAATACTAAGGCGCCTATTGAGAATCTAGGAGTTGGAATGTATTCTTTCCTGATGGGTACTTTCGATCTTCCTCCTCCTAAGGTTCATATTAATGCTATTTCATCCTCCAAGGCTCCCCTTCGAAGAGAGTTCTTCCGAACTCATTATTTTTCGGACCCTTGGACCTTACCTTCCCCTACTGCCACATTAGCGGAAGGTCAAGTGGGTGGAATGGCATTCCCAATTTCTGCAGCTGAGATTGCATATCAGTCTATTGTTGACACTGCAGAATCTGATCCAGCTCCTCTTTCACCGGAAGAGTTGGATGGTGATGTGGCTCCGACTTGGACGCTTACTTCTTCTTCTGCCCAGGATTGTCTTGATACCACTCTTCCATCTGAAGAGGCCATCCTGGAAGCGATGACAGGTATAGATAGACCGTGGGATGATTTGCATCATCGGTCTTACTTCCTACCTGACTTGAGCGAAGTTGAAACAAGTTTTCCAAGTCCTCAGTCTCCTGGTCTTGTTCACCCAGTCTTGAGCCCTTTGGCACCAACACAGGTATATGCTGAAGGGAACATGGCTGTGATCTCTCCTACTATCCCGGTGAACATCTCCAGGGATCCCAATATTATCGAGAATGTCTTCATTGGAGCTGAATGCTCCCGTGAGGAGATTCAAATCTATACCGAACTCTTCAAAGAGTATAGGGATGTATTTGCTTGGTCTTATGAGGAAATGCCTGGCATAGACCCATCTATCGTCCAGCATGAGATCAAGACGTATGAAAACGCTAAGCTGGTCAGGAAAAAACTTCGTCCGGTTAATCCTAGGAAGGCAGCAGCTATCAAAGCTGAAGTTGAAAAGCTGCTTAAGGCGGGATTCATTTTCCCAGTTCCTCTAACTGAATGGGTTTCAAACCCCATTCCGGTAGATAAAAAGCAAGGAACGATTCGAGTGTGCATCGATTTCAGAGACCTGAATAAGGCGTTTCCTAAAGATAATTACCCCACACCTTTCATCGATCAGATTATTGACGAGTGTGCCGGTAACGAGATTTTCTCCTTCATGGACAGTTTCTCTGGTTATAATCAAATTACTATCCATCCAGAAGATCAACATAAGGCCGCATTTATTTGTCCCTGGGGTACGTTTGCATATAAGAAAATGCCTTTTGGTCTTAAAAATGCTGGAGCTACCTTTCAGCGGGCCATGTCTTACGCCTTCCACGACATCAAGAAGATTATCGAGGCATACTTGGATGATCTAGCTGCTCATTCTCGAAAGAGGATGGATCATCCTGGTCACCTCCGGCAAATATTTGAAAGATGTCGTTTTTATAAAATTCGATTGAATCCGAACAAGTGCGTTTTCGTGGTAACATCCGGTCGGCTGTTGGGATTTATTGTGTCTAGGGAAGGGATAAGGGTAGATCCCTTCAAGGTTGAGGCAATACTTCGGTTGCCTCCCCCGTCTTCCATCCGTCAGCTTCAAAGTCTCCAAGGAAAGTCTAATTTTCTTCGGAGGTTTATCGTCAATTATGTTGAGATTACAAAGGGATATATGAGACTGTTGAAGAAAGGAGTTCCTTTTCTTTGGGACGACTACGCTCAACGCTCATTCGATGCCTTGAAAAAGGCATTGACCTCTGCTCCTTTGCTGAGTCCACCCGATTATAGCAGAGATTTTCTTTTGTATCTGGCTACAGCAGAATCTACCATTGGTATGGTTCTGGTTCAGGAAGATGATGCTCTTGCTGAGCATGTTATTTACTACCTTAGTCGAGGACTGGTAGGACCTGAACTGCGATACACTCCGATAGAAAAGTTAGCCTTAGCAGCAGTTCATGCTGTGCAGCGACTCCGGCATTACATTATTCTTCGCAAAACTTATGTCTTGGCAGCTGCCAATCCATTTCAGTTTGTCCTCAGCAGGCGAGTGATTGGGGACAAATATAATAGATGGATTGTGATTTTACAGGAATTTGATCTCGAGTTCATGTCTGCCAAATCCAAGAAGTCATTAGTTTTTGCGGAATTGATCTCCGAGTTGCCCTGTGGGGAAGAGATGATCTATGATGAGTCCTTTCCGGACGAACACTTGTTTCTTATCTCTCCACGGGATCCTTGGTATGGGGATATCATTGTGTATCTCCATACTGTGAAGTTTCCCTCTTCTTTTTCGAAAGATGAGCGTCGTAAGCTGCGTCACTTAGCCAAGAATTATCTGATTATTGGTGATGCTTTATACCGTCGAGGGGTTGATTCAATCCTAAGACGCTGCTTAACTTTCGAAGAAGCTGAGGCTGTGCTCAATGATTCTCACAGTGGAGCTTGTGGGGGTCATTTATCAGGGCTTGCTACAGCCCAAAATATTTTGCGTGTTGGCTACTTCTGGCCCTCGATTTTCAAAGATTGTATTGAATCGGTCAAGAAGTGTCATCCTTGTCAGGTGTATACTCGAAAAATGCGCGCTCATCCGGCTCCGCTTTTTCCTGTTGTTACTGTTGGACCCTTTACAAAGTGGGGTATGGATTATACTACTTGTAACCCGCCTTCGGCAAAAGGTCACAAGTACATTATCATAGCAGTAGACTACTTTACGAAGTGGGTCGAGGCTATGCCTACTTTTGGGAACGATGGTGAGACTGCAGCTTTGTTCCTTTTCAACCAAGTTATCGCTCGTTTTGGTATTCCTAGAGAGATTGTCACTGACCATGGCAGTCATTTTCAGAATAGTATGATGGCTGAGTTGGCTCTCAAATTGGGTTTCCGGCAGGAGCATTCATCTCCATATTATCCTCGGGCCAATGGGCAAGTGGAAGCCATGAATAAATCCTTGAAGAAAATTCTTCAAAGGACAATTGATAAACATAGATCCAACTGGCATATTATGCTATATCCTGCACTTTGGGCATACAGGACGTCAGTGAAAACTGCAACTGGCTTTACTCCGTTTCAGTTAGTGCACGGGGTGGAATCCGTATTTCCTATTGAATGCAAGATTCCTTCTCTTAAATTAGCTGTTGAACTTCTTCCTAACACTTCTAGTCTGGCAGAACGGCTTCTTCATCTGGAACATCTCGATGAGCAGCGTCGAGATGCCGCCACGATGAATGAAGCGCATAAAAACCGAGTAAAAGTTCAGTACGATAAGGCGGTCAAGCCTAGGGTCTTTTTGGAAGGTGACCTTGTTTTGGTCTATGCCCAAGAAAAGGATGCCCTGGGGGCAGGAAAGTTTAAGTCTATGTGGTATGGCCCCTATGTCGTTAAAAAAGTCCTTAAGAAAGGAGCGTATACCTTGGTTGATTTCGAAGGGAACGAGTTGCCGGAGCCCCGAAATGGGCTCTATTTGAAGAAGTATTATGCCTAGGCTTTGGCCTGGCATGTTGCTTTTGTATATAGTAGTTTTTTGCTTTGTACATATCTGATTGATTTTCGATCTTTGATGAGTTGGTGATGTTTTTTGATCTGCTTTGGCAGGTTGTGTTGGATGTCATGAGTCATTTTGGTTTCGCCGATGGTGCTAGTAGACACACACGGAACTTAGCTTCCGCGGCTTGGGTGCTTCATTATCCTTCCGGTCAGCTGTTGGTATCAAGAGGGGTCTGCATTGGTCCTGCTTCCAATAATGTAGCAGAATACACTGCAGTCATTCATCTACTCTTGGAGGCAATATCTTTGGGTGTTGATTCGTTGGTAGTTTTCTTGGACTCTCAGCTGGTGGTGTCGCAGTTGAATAACACTTATCGGGTACGAGATCCATTTTTATTACGATTGTTCTTGAGGGTACGTTTGTTACAAAGGTCATTTCAATTTTTAACATTCATTCATATTCCTCGAGCTGACAATTGGTTTGCTGACTCATTAGCTAATCAAGCTTTATATTGGCATATTAATCATTCCATACAATAAATTTTTAATCATCAAAAACATCACACATTTGATACATTTATCACATCACATCAAATATCGCTGTATATATATCATCGGAGTGTCAAAAAACTTTACAAAATTTGGATCCATAATCTCGTACAAAACTTGGGCTTATGCCCCATCATATTCAGTCTCAAAAAAGAATATACAGTCATCTAATATATAAAATCTGTCTACTCCTGAGGACCCTGCCCAGAAGTTGTGTTCCTATAGAACATAACTGCAGTGGCCACACGGCGGAATAATCTAACCCAGTCTCGTGGTACTCCTACTACCCGTCTCTGGACGGCTTCCGGAAAGTCCTCCACAGCAGCCATAGGGATTTGGCGGGTTAATCCCTCCAAGTTTCTCTGCACGGCCTGGAGAGTCCTGTCGGAATCCACTGTCTCTGCCTCGCCCCTGCGACGCTTATGGCGCGGTAGGCCCTCAGGACGAACTGGTCCAACATCTGAAACATGATAATTTTTAATTGTCATTCATTATGAATCCAATAAAAAACATGTTTTCATTTTTTCATACATATTTGAAAAAATCCAAAAAAATCATACAAGTCAAAAAATTTTGCAAAAACTTACCGACTGTTCCCCATGCTGCGCCTGGTGGCAGAACTAGATCTGGGTATCCACGAAAGTCCATCCCAGCATAGGGATAGTCGTCCACTGCGATGATCTATTCTCCCCACCACAGGAAGAACTCATCGTCCCACGTGGTCCGGGGTACTTCACTACCCCCCAGTCTCTTCATCATGTCTGCCCAACGGGCAATTCTTGGGTCCTGCGGGCTGCTGATGGTTGAGATGACTCTGGGTCTCAAAGCTGGAATCCTCTCAAAGAAGAATGTTGTCAAAATGGTCCCATAGCCAAAATGTTTAGTCTTTGCTTGGCGAATAGAGGTCAGCTGTTGTTTCATGTTCAGTAGCAGGGCTGTGCACCAATCGTACACATGAGTCAAACACTCTACAGCTATACTCATTTGCGTCCTGGACGCCTGATGTAGTGAGGCAGATCCTTCCACTCTGCTGATGGTGAAAAGGAGGATTTTCATGTGCAAATCCCTGATATCTCTAATTGAAATCTGCGTTCCAACCTTTTTGGAATTATCTACGCAATATACGTGGACATAGTCTTCCACGGTTAACCCTCCCAGAGGTTTTCCGTGCAGGTCTACTGGTTCTCCCCTTCTGGAGAGTCCAGTGATGAAATATATATCCTCCACTTCAATGCATAGTGGCATCTGATCAATTATGAAGCAATCCTGATCTGGTTCCCAGTAATTTACGAGCATTTCAAGCAACCGCACATTGCTTTTCATATTGGGCATTTTAAAGAATTTGAACAATCCGCAATTTCGGAGGATATTTTGCGCTGCGCGATCCTGCATGACCTCTTGATCTATTGCGCTATGCTCACGTTCCCTCCATGAGATGGTCATCCTGAGAAATTTCATCAAATTTTGCATTAGCCACGCTTTTTTGCATTCGGACCTGCGCATACGCGACTTTTCCTGTGCACAGTCGCGTGTATATGCGACTTGCCTTCATTAAACCCGCGTATGCGCAGATACGCATTTTTTAGCAAGGGTTTTAAAGCAAAAAATCACTTAATTTTAATTTCCAAATGGACAAAATGAATAAACAGGATGATTAAGGAGCCTACCTGAAGTTTCGCTGAGTTCCGACGGTCGGTTGTTCCTGATTTGACGAAAGAAGTTTTTGCTCCAGAGCACTTTTTCCAAATCAGCTATGCAATAATGAACCAAATGAGAGGTAATTTGTCTATTTATGGCTAAAAAGTTGAAAATTTTCGCAAAATTTCCTTATGCCTATTTTTTCGATCTATCTTAAGCTGCATAACTCGATTGCTTGGAAGTGCCCAGTTTGGTATGTTTTCAGGTACATTTTGACGATTTTGAGATTTTTCCCGTTTTTGATCCATGATTTCCGACTCTTCACGGCAGGTATATGATCTTCACTAGCATATAGGTTAGGGAAATCACTTTCCGTTGCATCTTGCATTCTAGCCTCCATACTGATCACTTGCCTTAGGGTCGATCCCATCAGGTCATGAGTATTACACCCATTTCACTCACCGATTTTTAATCATGACTTGATGGTAGAGCCTTCCTTTACATGGGCTTCCTAGTTAGTTCCTCGCTATCACTTGTTTCCCATGCTGCTTTTTATGTAGGCTCGGGAGTCCTCTTTAGTCCCGCCATGTCTTATGTGCTGAAGCTTCACTCTTCTTCTTCATCACTTATCATTTTTTCTGGCTTTTACCCTAGAGGCTCCCTGGTGTCGTTTAAGTTGTATTACTGCATTGCATATTGGCTACTTGTTTATCCTGGCCTTTAGCCGGCTTCATTTGGACTCGATGTTTAAGCCAACTTTTGACCTTGACTTTATGTACAAGTTAACCATTGCATGCACTTAGCTATCACGACTTGACACCTTTTTACCCATGGATGGAACGTTCCTCTGAGTATCGCTTACCAGTTTTCGCCACCTTGCATTGAGCATAGGATTGTTCCAATCCCAGGAACTAGTGCATCTGATTCTTTGATACTCGTTCTATCCATTGTACCATAGCATTCTTTTATTCTTTTTCAGGCTTATTATATGAAAAAGACAAAAAAATCAAATATAACAAAAAGAGCGAGAACGGGATGTATCTTCGTTATTTTGATGGCAGTACAGAGTCAGTTTGTTGCCCTTGAACAAAGCACATATACTTATATATATTTCCTTCATTTGGGATGGTTCTAGTTTTTGACCTAGGTTCAGCCTTTACCATGTTTCACTTGTCAGTTCTCCCCCGGTTGGTTATCTCTTCCAATCATATGGAGAGTTTGTTGTGCCTCCTGCATAACAAACTTATACAGTGTCACTTTTTACTGCCATGGTCATCACAGAGTCGTGCTTTTGTTCAAGGGAAGTCTAGCCTGAGTCGGCCATTCTGCGGTGTCTCTTGACTCATTATTCGGTCGGCCTTCCCGGTCTTGTCAGTATCATGTTCTATCACATCAGATGTTTTGATCTTCTGCTCGTGCTGGTTTGAGAAGGTCCCCATTGACTTCTTGCCGGCGGGTTTGTCTCTTATCGACTACGACACATTGCTCTAAGAGCAAGCCTAGAGCCGCACCTTGGGCCTATTTCCATCATTGATAGGTGACCTCGTGCTCAGCATTTGATCATCATCATGGGTCTTTGACTGAGTGGTTTCCCCTGTGTTCGACGTCAACACACATTATCACACTTGGGATTCGTGCAGTACCTGGATTTCCATTTGACCCTATCGGTGGATTTCTCGCCTCTGTGTCAGCTTTCATTATTGGTTGGTTCGGAGGGTTTCTTCCGTGCGCTAGCTTCATCTTGTGCACGTCGGAAACGTACTTCGGTTTTGGTTCCATCACTCTACTTCGTCCGATTCCTTCCAAATCTTGGCATGCGGGTTACACTCGCGCTGGACTGATGTGGGATGCCTTAATGCCTTCCTTCCAGCAGATCTTTTCCCATCGACTCCGACTCATTGCTCTGGGAACAAGATCTAGAGTCTTTTTGTCAGTACCTTAGGGTTTGCGGTCATCAGTGGCAGACTCTTCGCTATCGACAGTGGGGATTCATCATTGCCTCCTGATTGGTAGATTCTTTCAAGTGTTCGACTTCAACTCATTCATTCACACTTGTCAGATTGTACTGGGGCACCTTGACACTCATTATCATTATCGGTGGGTTGTCTTGCGTTGGTTAACGGGATACATCATTGCCCGGTAATCCAATGATTTCTCACATGGTCGACTTCAGCTCATTTATTCCCATTGTGTAGAATTGTGCCATAGTGATCGGTGAAGACCTCGGGTTGCATCAGCATGTTTCGGTTCACTTTTGACAGTCCTTTCAGTATCTGCCAGTGATGTCGTTCACCCTTATATGTTGCAGTTCAGCACAGCAGCATCTTATATGTTGGTCCCCGAGTTGCATGATTGTACCGTTTGATCCACCTCTTATGATCCGGTACTTGGAGATTCAGTTACTTATTTGATCAGACATCCAGTTGCACCATCTTTGATCAGCTTTCTATATGTGATACTTGGACATTGATTCAGACTTGTATTTCCGGGCCATGCTCAGATGATTCATTGTGTACTTTCGGTTCAGCTATACTTGTATACATGTTGGATCTATTTCAGTACTTTCCATATGATGTATTTTTGACTGAGCATGGGTATGCCCGCCTCAGCATGAATTGAATCTCTGGTTTCTTTCATTGGTTTTTGGCAGGCTGAAATCTGGTGAAGTCCTCTCTTGTCCTTGCGAAGTTCTTTCTATGTGCATAATACATTTCGACCATCATGTACCCCTTCTGACCTCATATATTAGGGGGCATCTGTTATAGCATCATTTCTCACCTTGACATGATTCATGATTGCTTCATGGCTTTTGGGCACCCATTCCTACAGACTTGGACAAATTCACTTAAAAACAGTGTAAAATCCCCCATACGCGACTATGCCCGTACTTTTCCGCGTGTATACGCGATTCCAGCTATACTTTTTCGCGTATGCCATTAAAATGATTAAAAAATATATAAAAAAATCCCTAATTTCACGCTGGGTTGATGGTTACTCAGGTAGTTCAACCACCCCAGCCCGTGGCCAACTGTTTCCAACTGCTGAAACTACTTGGAGGGACTATAAAAAGCCCTCATGTGTATGGCCTAAGGGGGAGAGAGAATTATTGATATTATACTCTGTTGGTATTTCCTATCCAAGTCTGATTCCCCGTGCCTCCTGCACTTTCCCAGTTCATTGTAGGAAACCCTTGTTTCCTTGAGATACACATCCCTTTATATGTTATCTCGTATGCACCAGTTTGGAAGGAGTCTTAGCGAGGCAAGGGCTGGACGGATCCAGACAACGGTCTGCGAAGGCCTTGGAAGGATCAGGTGATCTCTCCACTCGTACTTTTGTACATGCTATTTATAATACAGAAGTACCATGCTGTTCCCGAAATAAACGTGTTAGTGTATGCTTATATGTATGAGAATATTTTTTATACAAGCATTCATTATGATTTATTTAATGTTTTATATGAATCTCACTAACATTTAGAGTAGATATATGTTGTACAACCTGTCCTTTGTGCTGGTTTCTTCTTGTTTTTTAGGTTAAGAAGGAAGGACGGTTGCTGGGGGTTTGGACCCCACGTGGATCTACTTCAACCGTAGGACCTACGGGTAACTTTCTCATTCTACTCTATTTAGTTTTTCTGAACGTGCATGGTTGTGTGAGTCTCTGTTAAGTAGCATGCCCCTGCTCTGTGGAGGTTGTACCCCAACCAACCTCTAGGGTGAGATTTCCCCGAAACAATACCTTATCTAGTAAAATCTTGGCTACTAGTAATTATAAGTCTAAAAGGGATATAAAGAGAAAATTTGACGGGGAAAGTCACAAAAACTACAATTAATGTTGGAGAGTTATAATCAATCACTATGAGTCATAATGGAGACAAGCAAACAAAAAATGATAGTCTTTCTAGGGAAAGAAACCAACCAGTGCAAGTCAAGTTGGGGTAAGCAACTATCCACTACAAGTCATGGTAGGGAAAAATAACCAACCATTGAAAGTCATGGTGGGGGTATTGATACTATTGGGAAACATTAATAATATGAAAGCCTACTTTCCCTTGTAAAATTTGCAAGAGATATCACCTTACTCATATGTGGTTCAATATTATGGAGGTAAAAAGGCTATGGTACCATATATGAAGGATATTCTACTCCTAAACCACCTTTGGTTTCCTAGTAGTCCATTCAATCGTTAGTTGACAAGGTGGCAAGGTTGATGCAATTTGACCAATCCCACTCTTCCATTATATATTGTTGTGATTGTGGTGGTTGAGATTATGTCATTTTTTATTGATTCACTCTTTCTATAGAGAATGTTTTGTTTGAAGTGATTGTGTAGATGAACTCTTCAGTTGATATCATCTTCCATTAGAGAGTGATGAGATCAATAAATAAAAAATTATTGTTGCTAGTTTGAAATATTTTTAAAAAATGGGACATTCTATTCACTTTGATTATCCTTCCTCTAAGTTTTATCATTTCTTTCATTTCTTGGATTTTTCTAGTTGAGCCTCACCTTCCTTCTTATAAAACTATGTAAATAATGGTTGAATCTTATTCATTAAACATTTTGTATACAATAGATTAAGGAAACTACATTTTCATTTTATACTCTGTGGCTTTGAAAGTTATGGCTCCCAATCTTGTGTCAGCTACTAGATAGGCATTGGATTTTAACAGAAGGCCTAGTGAATCTTTGGGGACTCTTAGCTGGTTATATATCACATTAGGTGGGAAGATTGTTTTAGTCAATATTATAGTTGTGGATGGCCCATTGGTCTTCAATATGGTCCTCTGGTGTGATTATGTATATGTTATGAATGCTATAATGTATACATTATTTCATGTTATGAATTTTCCTTGTAATGGAACAAGAATCACTACTAATAGCCATGAATCCAACAATCACAATCCATATTTGACCTTACACCAATTTACTCCATTATTTGGGAAGAATCTACCCACCAAGGTGATCCTAAGTTCTCAATTTCTACTAAGAAGTAACATTTTCCCTAACGTTTTCCTTCTTGCGACATTTTCCCAATAATTGGCCATATCATTGCTCCTAAGAATGAGAATTTTCATTCATGGTGTCATTCTTAGCACATGGTCCTAGAAATTGAATCTATCATTGCTTCTAAGAAGGATATTTTTCATTTTTTTTTTCTTAAGACATTGTCTTAGAAATCAATTAAATAATTTATCCAATGAGGAAATTAGAGCCTTTTCTTCCCCCCATTGGCCCAAGTAAATGTCATGCCATAAGTTATTTTCAAGTTAATGGTATTCCTTCAAATGAATTATTCTTTGAGGATAAAATTGATCTAGGTGGATATTGGTGGCCACCCACCTATTCCACCTAGTCAATTTCATCAATTTTCTTATTTACTATTTTTAGCAATTTTTTGGGTCCTTAACTTCTGGAGCCATTTTGAGGCCCCAACCGACGTTTTTTGGGAATGATCCCTCCAACATTTTTCATATAAATTGCGTTAGAAGCTGTATTCCTCGAAGATATCTTCCAACGAGGTATCATACACATCAAACAGAGATAATATGACCAAGTTATGACCCCGAGAAGTTGGCTGCCCAAATAACCCCAACGAGACCCATAAACTCTTGGTGTTACATCTCCTTGGGTTAGGTTTTTCTCCTATTGTTAAATAATAAGAAGGCCCTTGAGCCTCATTGTAACATAGTTCAAAGGCTTGTAGCTTCCACGTCTCTTCTTAGAGATAAGCTACCAACGCCTTAGCTATTTTATTTTCCATTATGCTTGTAAGCATTTTTCAACATTAATATTAAAGAAATGAATTTGTGTTTCTGTTGCATCTATGCATTTATATGTATTTCTGTATTTCATTGCATTCTTGCATAAATCTAGATCATTGGTATCAAAGCGGTCCACTATTTCTCGATTTTTCTTTGCATGTCCCCTGCGAGGTCAGGGTATAGGGATTAGGGCTCGATCTGGTTGAACCTTTACAAGATCAACCTAGCAAACCCCGACAGTCACCCATGGGGGAAGAAAAGAAAGACGAGAGAGTAGCAGATCCTTTCAAAATATTGCTTGAGGAGGCCCTCGAGAATGAAAGGAACACAATGATGGATAACTTTTCCCAGATCCTTCAACAGTTGCCCACCTATAGCGCATTTGCATCTAGCAGCCACTCTTGATGTGCCTTCCCTTTCAATGTATAATTCAACTTCAAAATTCCTATATTTGAAGGCCAGATAGATGCAGACGTCGTAGATATATGGTTGAATTTGCTGGAAGGGTATTTCTCGATTCATGATTTCTCCGACTGAGAAAATATTACTTTTTCACTCCTCAAAGCTGCCCCCCATGTCAAATACTGGTGGGAAACCTACTATGAGAAAAAGGATGAGAGGGATCCCTCTTTGTTCTCAGCCACACCCACTTGGAATTCATTTGGAGAGGGCATAAGGGAAAAATATTACCCTATGGGGAGCTATAAGGACAAGTACATCTAATGGACCACACTACGACATCAAAGGGATCAAGATTTGCACGAGCTAACAAATTTGTTCCATATCCTACACACAAAGTTGGGTATGAAAGATTCAAAGAAACATTTGGTGCTCAAGTACCACAACTGTTTGCACATATACATTCAAGAGTAAATGGAGTTCCTTGACATTACCTCACATGATATGGCATATCGATATGCCACCAAGATCGGGCAAAAATTTAAGTAGAAGAAGGGAGACTTTGGATCCAAAAATCCAAAGCCAAGGAAAGGCACCCCCGAACCACAAAACAAAGAGAAAATCCAAAGCGGGGTGACTCAGAACAACACCAAAAATCCAAAGAAGGACACAGGGAAGTGGTGTGAATTTCATAACAACTCCACTCACAACACAAGCAAGTGTCGAGAAAAATAGTCGTTGGTGGCTGAACTGAAGGCATCCGAATCAGATACATGTATTGATTCTAAGTCAGAACTAGACAAGTGGAATGATAAAGGGAATCATATTATTGATGCAAAACCCAGTGCCACCATTTCCACCACCAAGCTCTAGAGGGAGGATCCTGAGGATCTACAGGAGGGGGAGTGGCTCTTCCATTACGAGATGTGGGTGAAGGGTTCTCCACTACAATTCCTTGTTGATAAGAGAAGCCAAAAGAAGCTCATTTTAGAAAATTTCATGAAGCGGCTCGACCTACCGACCACAGCACACCCACAGTCATATACCATTAGGTGGCTTCACCAAGGAAGATATCTTTGTGTCCGCCAGTAGTGTCGCCTTCCGTACAACATCAAGCCCTTCACGGATGAGGTATTGTGTGATGTTGCTCCTCTTGACGTATCTGATGTATTATTAGGCCAACCATACTTGTGGAAGTGACATGTTGTGTATGATTCTAGGCCTCATTCTATTATTATTACTTTGGTAAGTAAGTTGTACAGGATACCAGAGGTAGTACCGCCTTCTACTATCTCTTTGAGTACTGCAAAGCAATGCAATAATATTATTTCCCAAACCAAGAAATTTTTTTTCATTATGATTCACCCACAGGGAAAGAAGAAGATTGTGGTTACAACCTCCAAACAGGGCTCCCCTATGCGGCAACAACATATGTGAAAAATCGTGGACGAATACAAGGGCATTTTCTCCTCATCCACAGAGGTTCCTCTACACTATTAGGTCAAGCACTCCATTGATCTGAGCCCAGGCACGTCGCTGCCTGATGTTGCCATACTGCACGCGACTACACAGAAAAAATCCACACATGTATTATCTAAGGTTGATAAAGCAACCAGATTTATTGAATGCATTTGGCACATCCGCCAAGGGGTCCACGACATCTTGGAGAAATCCAATACCAAGTACAAGCAGCGACATGATCAACATTGAGTGCCACACAAGTTCCAGGTGGGTGACAAATTTTGGCTACATTTTCAACATGAGAACCTTGCTAGGCCCCACCGAAAGGTTTTCCCACTCTGATATGGGCCATACACCATCACCAAGGTGGTAGGGGACAATGCCTTCTAGCTCAGTATTCCACCATTCCTTGGTCTTCACCCGATGTTCAATGTGGATCTCCTTCAGCCCTACTTTCCACCTGTACTGGAAACATCCGACATGGCAGAACAACTCACACCAACAGAGTTAAACCCAGAATGCATGGAACAAGCCACAACTGATAGGATCATGGACACATAGATAAAGAACACTTTCTAGCAGAAGATCCAGCTATACCAAGTTGTCAAAGTAGGCCAACTCCTTCAACAGGGAAAGTGGTTCACCTGGGACCAGGTTCAATAAAAATTTCCCCACCTCATGGACGATCTGCATGAAATGGGTATTATTGCTTCCCAAGGAGGTATGAGTGTCCAAGTAGATATTGGTGGCCACCCACCTATTCGACCTAGCGAGTTTCATCAATTTTCTTATTTACTATTTTTATTAGTTTTTTGGGTCCTAAACTTCCAGAGCCATTTTGAGGCCCCAAACAATTTTTTTTTGCCGCGATTCCTTTAGATATTTCATATCAATCACGTTATAAATTGTAGTCCTCATAGAAATCTTTCAAACTAGGTATCATATGCGTCAAACATAGATAATATAACCAAGTTACAACCTCGGGAAGTTGGCTCCCCAACTAACCCCAACGGGCCCCACAAACTCTTGGTGTTACATCTCCTCGGGTTAGGGTTTTGGTTGTTTATGATTTTCTCTTATTTTTCAATAATAAAAAGGCCCTTCAGCCTCATTGTAACATGGTTATGAGGCCTGTAGCCACCACATCTCTTCTCAGAGATAAGCTACCAGCTCCCTAACTAATTTACTTTCCATTATGTCTACAAGCATTTTTTAGCATTTATATTAATTAAATGAAGTTCTATTTACATTGCATCTCTGTGTTTATGTGTATTTCTGTATTTCATTGCGTTCCTGGAGAAATCTGGATCAATAATAATTTTTTGCATTTCAATAGATGATTTTTTTGTCATCCTTTCAAAAGAATACTTTCCTAAATTGGACTTACCACAATCAAATATAGACTTGATTTTCCTTTCAAAATTGATGTTGTTATTATTGGAAATTGGATAAACCAACGCTCCCCGTGTGTTTCGCGACATGGACTAACCGCCTTTCGTGGATTCTTATCTCTGGCGATGCGATCATTAACTAATACCTGCGAGTTTTGGTCTAACGACAATCGTGATTCCCAACAAGTGGTATCAGAGCGTAGGTCACGAGTTCGATACACACCCGGCTCGCATTGGGGGGGATATTGTTGTACATTGGATAAACCAACGCTCCCTATGTGTTTCGTGACATGGACTAACTGCCTTTCATGGATCCTTATCTCTGGCGATGCGATCGTTGACTAATACATGCAGGTTTTGGTATAACGACAATCGTGATTCCCAACAGTTATTTGTGGATCCTATAAATTTTTCATTGTTGAATCTTTATACTCTATAATTCAGTTGTAGTTCAATGTTCTTTCAATTCTATTTTATCTAACTATATATTCTAAAATTGAACCTCTTAATTTGACTACTTTGGATGTAGCTTATTGGATTCATCTTATGAGTATGATCTCTTGAGTAGATATTTAGATTCTTGTGATGTTTGAGATATTGTTCCATAATTGTTATCGGGCATGATCAATTGGAGACAATGAGCCATATTCAACATGAAAATTTATGTATTATAAGATTTATTGGGAATATGTAGATTGAACACATGATGTTGAAGCAGGGTGTTGGAAGAAAAAACAAAATTACAATGGAATTATAAGGCGTGGAAAAGAAAGGATAAAATAAGGAATCATATATCAATAAGGATAAAAAACGCATGAGTGAGTAAGATACTCATTTTTTTTTATCTAACCATGGGTATCTAATGTACTAGCATTGATGCTTTCTAAAGAATAATGCATTAATAGAGAAACGTTTATTATTATTGTATAATGATATATTAATTTAAAGGAGGCGGGGCTCAAAAAATATTAGAAATTCTTGATTCATGCTAAATATGTAGCAATTCAAAGCAACAAAATGGGGAAAATATGGTAGGGGGAGAAAAGAGTCATGGAAAACCACTAATGTGAATTATACATGTAGAGGAAAGGCAAGGAAAAAAAGGGGAGGTCAAAATCTTTTCACTTTTTATTCCTCATGTAAAGAGAATGCTAAGTAAAGAGGTACACATCATTGATAATAAATACTCAGAGGAAGATTTAGACATGGATTACATGTAATTGTGGAGGGTGGTTGAAGATGAAGGAATAATAAAAAAAAGGAAGAAATATGAATAGGCCAAGGTCACCATGTTATGAAACCATGCAAGCAACTAGATTATTAATGACCTATCAAAGAGTGATACATGTAACTCTACATCAACCACATTAATAAAATAGGTTCATCTAGATTACTTAACAATGATGTTAAATTTTTAGAATAATTTTTCATGGAATTAAAGAGTCCTAAGCCTCAAAGACTAATGGTTAAATTGAAAATAATTTGATGTTGATAGTATAATGACTCAACCCTTCAACTCTCTCAAAGGGGGTATATATTATTTGTATGCAATCAAGAAAAGGACGTTTGGCTTTGCAATGTTTTTTCTTTAATATTTTTTATTTCTTTGGGATCCAAAGTAGAATGCATAGACTCTCTAATTGTAATAACGCTCTATAGATATTTTACATTGAAAATTAATAGAATAATTTTTGTTTGGTTCTCTTTCTATCCATGTAATTGATCTTTATGTATGATTTATTTTCCTTCATTATATACTTTGTACTATGAAGAAAAATGTTGTGTATCATTAAGTAGTTTGAATATCGATATTTTGATATGCCTTTGGACATGCCAAATAGATATAGGAATGCATGTTCATCAATTTTGAAATAGAAATAGCAATGCAAATTAGTTATAATATAGGCCTATGACATATATACATTTACAAGTGAATTATAATGTCTAATTGGAAAAACAACATAAGTTTCTCATTTCAATCACATCAACCCCATTGTTTACTCTAAAATAGGGACCAATGTTTCATAATATCATCAAATTTCCAGTGTCTTCTACCTATTCAACCCAACATTTAGCCTAAAATTCAAAACAACATATGGCAATGACTCCCCAACAGATAATTGTGTCCTTGATTTCCAAACATTGTGTGAGAATTGACATTATCCTCTGAATGCAAAAAAAAAATCTCTTATGTTGGAGCTCCTTTCCATATACCCCCTGCCAATATATTATTTCCTACTATTATTTCTTCATCTATATTAGTTTTTACAACACAAAAATGACTAATATGCCATAAAATGTCAATTGTGTATGACAACCACCAATGTCCCGAATAAAAAAACACATGCCATACAAAAAAAGAATAGTAAATAACAATTCAAATTAACATAGAAGAAAATGAATCATGAAGTTATCTCAATCTACATTGTAGAAATAAACATTATATACCATCTAATGATACTCTCAACATAAATACAAAATTGTTGTAGTGATAGAGAAGGGAATCAATAGATCAAATATAGAACCAAAAAAATAATATCATATCAAAGTACACCCAATAACAAATGTATCATGAACAAACAACAAAATCATAAGCCAACATACTGAAACAATTTATAATGATTGCATGTGCCTAAAATATACAAATTGTTAAACCACTTAGCATGACAAACACAAGAAATAAGAGATGATCCATATTCTAATAATGCACATCTAAGAGTCATTTACTAGTAAACACTAGTTATTCCTTTCTACCACAAGACATATCCCTATTTTACTTCCATTATAAACATAGTTTGGCAATTAAATACATGGAATAAGCATTCAATAAGAAAATGAGACACTTAATGATTTTAAAACTACCATGGGTATTTCATTGGAATAGTTTTCCAAAACAGATTTGATAAAATAACTAAATATATATAATATGTAGGCTAATGTTCCTTTTGATCTCAAGTTATTTACTGATTGATTTTCTGCTTAACTAAATGAAACAGTTGAAATGCAAGAAATAGTGAAAATAAATAAATAGACATGAACCAACCAAAATAGACACAAGTTTTAGCTTTGGAAACCCTTACAAGATGTTATAAGCCTAACTTATAATGTACAAGAACATGCTACATCTTGGAAATATCATGAACACACAAGAATACACAAAGAATAATATAATTTGGGAAGGAATTCCAATCAAGTTTCTATTAGTATTCATGCATACTTATGCATAGGTGATGTGGTTGGAACAGTTGTACCCACCCCAACCAATCATTCATTTACTTTTTTTTACATATTTACCAAGTGTTACTCTAATTTAATTAATGTATTATGTATGATTACACATCTAGGTATCAAATTCCCTTGCAACGTCTCCCCCACCCTCAATGCCTTGCTCATCCCGAGCAAGGATGCAACAATGTATTGAATCTCTACTTCTTGTAGAAGTATTGTTACTGTACATCAACCATGCATATTAGTATGCATAGGTAACTCAGCTACAATAGTTACCAACTCGATAGGGAGATGCAGATGTATAAGTCTTATTGTGACTTCTATTTGTTTGGTGGCCACTTATTGCAGATCTCATCTATTCACATTCTCTACAGTTTGTATAGCATATGGACTGCAACTCCAACCAGAAACCATTGGGTAGCTCGTCTGCAATCTAGGGGAATCTGTTTTCTCTGTCAACGGATGATTGTCACTCATGGGAGTTTTTCATTCATACATAAAATAAATGAAAATCTACCATATCAGCCATCCTTCTCTTTACCTTTTTCACAACCCAAGTACCATTATGCAACTTCATACTGGGGATCAATCAATATAATATCATGATGTCATCATTTTGTCACTTTAGCTCTTTGTGTGTTCCATGCTTTTCTAACTTCATGTTCTTGAAATTTTAGTTCTTACAAATACTTTTGTCAAAAAGAATTGTTGTTGCTTTGAAATTTTTTCTGCAAAGTTATTTATGCAACACATTAAATTTTCTTCATGGTAATAGATACTATGTTTTTTTTGTTTGTTTTATGTTGCTATGAACCTGAATGTGATTTTTCTAGTTTCTTTAGTAATAAATTAAAGTGTGCAATTTTAACTTTACATGAAGGATAACTCTTTATGAGTCACTAACTCAATAAAAAGGAATTTCCGCGTGTAGGGCTTACATTGTCAACTACAAATCTACCAACATTGGCTAGAAACCGACTTTCTTTAAATTTTACATCAATAATAATTAATTAATTAATCAACAAGGCACTTTTCCCTTATTTCTCTCTTATTTTTTAACTTAATTAAAACTAAACTAAACATAACTCATACTCGAGACTACTATCCGTCATGTAATCAATTATTTTTCATAACAATCTCTCTCATTTTAAAAGTGCATTACATACTTCATTCTTCCACAAATGAAGTGATTCTGTCATAGTGCGTTTTCATTCTTCAAAATTCACGATAAGAAATTGAATAAATAGAATGATTGTCCTCTTGTATCTTCATAAGAAGAGGCCTTATTTTGAAAAGATTCTAGTCAAATAGTTGTATCCTTTAATGACCAGGTCGAATAGCATGTCCACATTCATACCAGTCTAATCAATGTGCTCAGTTGGTCAACTAAGTAGAATTTAAATAAGTGAAAGTCGACTCCGTCGACTGAATCAAAGTTCAAACAATTGACTAACCATAAGTGATTACAATCGCTTTTGAATATACTTCCATCAAAACCAAGAGTCTATCATATACAACAATCATCTCACTTGTCTCTGTCGTGATATCGCACGTCTAACACTTGTATTCGACGTCGTGAGAGATATTCACTTGCCATAAAATAAAACTACAAAGGCATAATGCATGATGGGAGATATTCACAATACTAAAATTTGTGGAGAAAGATGCAGCAACAAAGATTTTGCTATGGTCGAAGTTGGCTGGAATATAACAACGTCAATAAAGTCGATGTTAATTTATCATTTTGCAGTTTGCTCATGTCATCCAAGGACATTTATTGAGAAAATTTATGAGTTATTCATTATTTTTATGATAATTAAACATCTGAAGTTCATGTCAGGTTTCTTTTTCAACAATATTTATCATAAATCTATTTCCACTTGTAGGTTGGTGAAACATTTTACACTCAAAGAAAAAAAAATTGCATACAATACACACTTACAGCAGAGACATGCAACCGATTACTCATGGTACAAGTTAAGAAATGATCCTTTGTTCTCCACATATGGCTCTAGACTTCTTTTACTAGAAAGCCCACACCAGTATTATGGTGAAGAAAGTCGAAGATCAATTTTAAGTCAGTGGATCATATCACATGTCAAGCAAGTTGATCAGTTCGATGGTCGACTTTTCTTTGCACTCTTTCATATCAACTTTCCACCATAGGGAAAGATTTTCCCATCGTGCGTCATGTTTTAAGCATTCTTGCTTAAAACATTTGTACCAACTTTAATCGTCGATGGTTCCATTGATAGAGTCGACTGATCAAAGCGAAAATAGGATAGCCCAACGAATTTACAATTGAACGATAGAAAATCGATTTGTTACAAATCCAGATAGAATATCCAAGCCTATATATATATAAGAAATCCAATTAAGTGAAGATTCCACTACAATTAATTAATTCAATTCATCAACAACAACTTTCTCTTAGTCATGTATTTCAATAATTGACTAATTCAACTAGTCGGTTTTGTTTAGTCAGTTTTGATTGAGCCACAAGTCAATACTACGTTGTCAAATCATTATGCCACTTTATATGCTTGTGTAATAAAACCTTGAAGTTTGTCAACAAGCACTCACCTTGGTGAATTAACTAATATTGACTAAGTCGCTAGGTCAATTCACAATTCATTGAGCTTTAAAAATATTTATCTTCTTTGATTAATTTATCATTCCAGTGTTGTAATCCTTTCTTGAAATACTCCCTTGAATATAAATACGGACAAAATGGTGGTGTTTAAATGGGCTCAGCTTTTACCTAGTGAGTTGATCAATATATGACTTTGGGAAGCCTTTACCGGGTGAGTCAATCAATGTATGACTTTGGGCATTAACACAAAACACAATAAGACATTAACACCAACGATCAAGTCATTGATTGATAGTAGGATCATTTTTCCCTCTACTTCATTGGTCCTATTATCAACGGGGCTACGGGAACCAATGAGATGACATAGTTCTACAACCACCCAAGTGAACAAGTAGACAAGCTCATCTTTGATATCCAAAACGGGTTTGCCAATAGAAGTTTGCATAAAAGTTCCTTTGTTGAATTCCATAAATGTCTTGATTCTTCTACATAATGAAAATTGTAGATTATAATATATATTCAATGGAGCAACGTCCATGAGTAAGTTTCTCGAGTCCATGTTTAAAATCACAAGCATCATTTGAAAAAAGTTGCAGGTTTTATTTTATCTTCTACAAGCCTTCGATATCTTCGTCTTTATTTATTTTATTCATTTTGGTTGCTTATGCAGATGATCAACATCCATGATAAATATTTCATGTGCAACATGCACATTCTTCAAACATTTCCTCAACCAACATCTTTCACGAACATCTCTTCAGTTTCAAACTAATCCTCTTTGTTTTCTTTATGTAGGTTCATTTTCTTTTCTCTTCTTGTAGGTTCAACCCACTCCCTCATTCATTGTTGTTGTTTTCCAAGCAACTGAAGGAGGAAACAATGCTACATGTTATAAGTATAACTTATAATGTAAAAGAATAGGCTACATCTTAGCAATACCACAAGCACACGAGAATACACAAAGGAGAATAAAATTTGGGAAGGAATTCCATTCAAGTTTTGATTAGCTTTCATGCATATTTTTACATTGGTCATGTGGTTGGAGCTGTTGTATCCATTCCAGCCAACCCTTCATTTAATTTACTTTACATATTTGCCAAGTGTTACTCTCATTTACTTAATGTATTATGTATGATGACACACATAGGCCTAAAAGGCCCCTACAACATGGGAGAAAACCGAGCGGGAAGGTGAGGTTGCTTTACTCTATTTTCTTTTGTATGAAAATATGGAAGTACAAAGGAAGAGGTACTCTCTATGGATTTACCTAAAATTTTTGGCCTACAAGGATACTAGGAAAATTTAACCCCTTTGTTTTCTTCTCTAACATCCAACTTCCAATTTATCTCACCAACTATGGAATAAAATACATTAGCATATAATGTGACCCATACTCCTCCTAGTGACATGGTATTTAGCATAGCCCAATAGGCAAGTTGGGTTAATGTTTAAATCCCTCAACCCTCAACTAGAGTTATGGTTTTGGACCTTCTAGAGTATTCTTTATGTTCCACACATGGCTAGCCCCATTTCCATGAGTAATGGGGGATGACTTGGCCTCCTTTCATACCGTGGTGGTCAACATGATTGGTCAACATGTGAGTGACATAATTTTTCATATGAATTCAAATACATGTGATTATTTCACCAATATAAAGGTATCTAAGTGTATACTAGTTTCTCAGGATCCTACACTAAAGCAAGAAATATTTGACCCCAAACAAATGTCATTTAATGCCTCAAAATGGATCTAGAAGGTTTAGAGTCCTAATTCTCCAAATTGAGACCTACTATTTAAAACTGACCTTGCAAGCTTATTCATCTAGTTCTTACCACTCTCAAAGCATCAATATAGATGGAAAGTAATATAATGATCCAACCTAGATCACTTGAAAATAAGCACTCACATTAAAAGGAAATGTCCATTAGGATAATATGATGATATTGGAAGAAACCCCACATACATATGTATATAAAATTGCAGGGAAAATTTTGAGGATGCAAACTTATGTTAACATGTAGAACCATGACAAATTTTATAGTTTCTTAAAATGGGAAGTATAAAATGTTTGGCAATATTTTAATAATTTTTTTTTGATTTCTAAGGATTTTATCTAGTTTCTAGAAATTTTTGGCAATTTATGGAGCAATATAATTTCATTCTATATAATTTGGGAAAATAATTCTTAGGAAAAAATGGAAATTATAAAATAAATAAATAAATATTAAAAAAAATTGAAAATATGAAAATTAGCCCAAGGGAGAAATTTAGCCCCAAAATTTTCCCTATATAAAAGATATCAATAAAAAGAATGTTCGAATAGAAGAAAAAATAAAGAAAATATTGAAGAGAAAATAAAGAAAATATTCAACCACCACAACATCTAAGCGTGGCCAATAAAAAGGTGAAAGTGACCATCATAATACAAAGAAAATATAGTTTGGATGAATATATATCGTCACTTTGATATTAAATTCAAACACTAATCATTTCCTCCCTATGTAATATGGATGTAATATTGCAAGAAATCCACTCATTAAACTACACTTGAACTCCATCTTTCCTTCTAAGAGGTCACAGGTTCAAATACAAAGGGGGGTAAAGTATGTACACCTCCATAGGATTTAATACTCAAATTGCTACATGCAGGCAGGTCTCTTGACCAACAAACAAAGGGGTATCATACACCAATTTGGTGTCTCTCTTAGCTGTGTTTTATAGACTTAAAACCTACCCTCATGAGCCTTTGAGGATCTCCTAATATTATATGATGAGAAACTTCAACTTTTTCCATTTACAAATTATTTTTGAGCAAGGTAACACCCATCCTTTATAGTAGAGTGTGACTAGTTGTGGTTGCAACATGTGATGATCACTAGATACATTATTTCCAAACCAAAACTACCCTCCCAACCTTCAAAATTGGAAATCCTGAGGAGAATTTGTTATGGACCTTGCACACTAAAAATGATAGGAAACCAATAAATATAGTCTTGTTCAAGGGGGGAAATCCTATTTAAAATGAATACAATGTGCAAGACAATATTTGATGATCCTAATACTAGGTCTCCTTAGTGAGAGAGAGAGAGAGAGAGAGAGAGGGTGCAATTATGATAAAATGGGACCATGAAAGGTTCTAGCTTAAAAATCAATATAATGCAATCACTCAATATATTAGGTATTAATAATGTTTTTTAGGGTTAACGTGAGGCTTATATAGGTCTCAACATGCCCCTCCCCTTCAAACAAGATTTTTCCTCAAAACTTCACTATATGTGGGTGTTGTTGTATGAAAAACCCATCTTCCCATGTTGCTTCCTCCACTGGTAGGTTGTTACATTTGATGAGATAGTATTTTTTGATTTCTCAACTCCCTTATGCTTACTTCCAAGATTATTTATACTTATACTATGGTTTTACCTTCTTCATTAATCTCTAGTAAAATATTTTGGATTAGGATCTTATCATTTGTTACCTTCTTTAAGAAAGAAACCTAGAATACTGGATGTATACATGAAAATGGAGGTAACTCCAATTTGTAAGCCATACTTCCAATCCTCTTTGATGCCTTAAAGGCCCATAATTACTTGGTACTAATTTATTTTCATTCTTTTGTTTCTCAAAGAAAATATGCTAATATGGTTGTAGTCTCACAAACACCCAATCGTGCACTTCAAATTCCTTTTCACTGTGATGTTGATATACTAATTGTTTCGTCCTATATTTTACTACAAGTAAGTTGTCCTTCAATAGCTTGAGAACCTTTCATTGGTGCCATATGTGGCCCTCCACAACTTGAGCCTTTATATTCCATTTCAAGGGTTATGTGATGGATGGAGGATGATATCCATAAAGTTCCATAAATTTGTGACATTTTTTATAAAGTGTGGAAGGATGTGTTGTACTACGATTCTACCAAGGGAAACCATTTGATCCATTGTGTCTGCTCACTAGATGAAAATCAATGTATATATCCTTCTAAACATTAACTCACAATATCAATTTTCCCATCAGATTTAAGATGGCAAGATGAGTTTTAAGCCTAATGAGTACCCAAACAAGAAATAATTCAGTCTAAAAATTGCTAGTGAAAATTGGATCTTTGTCACTTACAGTTATCTTTGGTATTCCATGTAGCATTTGGAATAGTTCCATGAATGCTTATTTCACTATACTTTCTTTAAAAGGATGAGAAAGAAAGAAAAATGGAAACACTTTTTCATTTTATCTACCACTACCATACTGCCACTCTTTCCCTTATATTTGGGTAAGCCTATAATAAAATCCATTGAAACTTCTTCCTAATGATAGCTTCCTATGGTTAATGGTTAAAGGAGCCTTGTGGTGTTCATTGTCTCTCCTTTATTTTGTTGGAATACCACAAATTAAACCACAAGCTTTTTCATCTACCATATTCAAAAAATAAATAAAAAATCTTGATCTTATGGTATGTATTCAAGAACCCTAAATGTCCTCCTACTAGAGAAATGTGTAATTCCAAAAGTATCTGTTGTTTGAGTTGAAAATTATTACATAACTATAAGTGGTCATGATACCATAACAAATGATTCTTCCACATTAATTTTTATAATACATCAGCCCTCCCCCCCCATAGTTGTTGACTGACCTTGCATACATTCTCATTATACTTCCATTCTATCATCTCTTATTCCACCCAATTAGATTGTGGAATGGAAATAACACATAGTATACCATTGGTATATGCCTTTTTCCTTGAGATTGCATCTGTCAAAATATTTTGTTTTCAATTTTTTTAGATAATTTCAAAGTCATAACCCAACATATTTGTAACCCATTTTTTCTATTCTAAATATAAAATTTGTTCCAAGCAGTACTTCAAACTATCATGATCTGTTTTCACTTTGAAATGTATTCCTCTTGTTAGAAAAATATATATTACAGAGCAATGGAACACATAAAATATGTGGAAACAAAAACACAAAAATAACATATAAAACAAGAGAGACACAGATATAATTGGTTCATCCAAACTTGGGCTACGTCCACGAAAAAAAACCATTCCTTCTTTTATATTATCCAACAAAATGAAGAGATATAACCTACAAAAAATCCGATGTAATATCATCTACTCTCTCACACAATTCCTGTTTATATTTATCGCTCAGAATATGCACACGATACATAGTCGCAATATAATTCCCTCATACAACAAAGGGGTTAAATAATAGGGAAAAAAACCTAAAATAAACATAACTTCTACTGTCATATCATCTGTCTAACGAATGACCCAGATTGACTACGAAATTATAATATTTTACAAGGCAATTTTACATCTTTTTTTAGTTTTGGGGGCATTGCCTCTGAAACCCCCCATTCCCCTGGACTCCCCTGACGAAGATCAAATGACGTGTGGTGTTGTTTCCCCATTAACAACAGGGGTCCAACGTAGTGATGCATCTAAATAAAGAAGATAATCAGGCTCCACACCCAACAATATCCCACTTGGAGACTGATTGTAGCAACTCCACTGCTACTTCTTTTGTTGGAAAATTACTCCACTTTAGACCTGGATGTTTCTCATCTTCATCATCATACTTGAAGACCAATTGAAACTGAGCAGAATCTCAGTTTCTCCCTGATTACAACTTTTGTTAACATATCTGCAGGATTTTGGATAGTGTGTATCTTTTCCAACTTCAACTGTCCATCTTCCAATAATGACCGTATGAAATGGTACTTGAGTTGTATGTGTTTAGTACTGGAATGAAATGCTAAGTTATTTGCAAGATGAATGGCACTCTTGCTACCATTGTATAACCTTCCCATCTCCTGCTTCTTACCCAATTCATCCATAAACCTTTGTAACCAAATTATTTCTTTACTAGCCTATATAGAAACAACATACTCTACTTTTGTTGTTGAAAGTGCAACAACCCTTTGCATTTTTGAAACCAAATTGACAGTTGTTCCACCTACAGTAAATAGATACCCTGTAGTGCTCCTCCTTATTTATCTCTATCACCTGTCATATATGCATCAACATATCCCTGTAGAGAAATGTTTGAACCACCAAATCATAATGCCTGATTTGTGGTACCTCTCAAATATCTCAGAATCCATTTCACTACCATCCAATGTTCTTTTCTTGGATTGTTCATGTACATGCTTACAATTCCCACTGCATGTGCAATATCGGGCCTTGTGCAGACCATTTCATACATTAAGCTTACAAATGTTGATGCATATGGAAATTTAGACATTTAATCCATTTCTTCTTGGGTCTTGGGGCACATCTCCTTACTAAGTTTGAAATGGATAGCCAAAGGTGCACTAACTAGTTTTGCATTCTGCATATTAAATATTGTCAACACATTTTGTATGTACTCATTCTAAGAAAATGTTAATTTGCTATTTTTCTTATCTCTAGTTATTCTCATACCAAGGATTTGTTTTGCAACTCCCAAAATGGGCCTCTTAAGGAAAATGCACAATCAAAATTCACTTTATGACAACCAATCACATTTTAGGGGATGACATCATCCCTAATTGTTGATGTGGCATTGCTTGAGTTAAAGGTACTTACTTGTCACATTCTCAATCGTGGATAAAAACTCATGGTTAACCATGGTAGTGCTCTAAGTACTTTTAAAGTCAAAGTAAGGTACTCATAATAAATGTCATTTCACACTTTTTGAATAAAAATATATTATTTTCATTTCATATTTCTTGAAAGAAACAATGCATATTCATATACATTTATTATATTATATTATTTTTATATAGTATATTAATTACATGTTATTATGCAATTTAAATAATATAAATTTTAATTAATAGAATATAATATAATTAAGAATTTATAGATTTATATTTATATTTTATTTTAAGTTATTTAGTTACGAAGGACAAATACATTAGTTGTTCAATTATAATGACTTTTTCTTGAAAAGCTCATTCTTATTTATAGTCACATAAATACATTTTTTTTATTAATTTTATTTTGGTACAACTTTTGAATTGAATTTAACTATGGTTACATGGATTGTGGTGAAAAATGTAAATTGAAAATTCATAAATATTATTTTATTGGTTTAGCTATTATTTTATTATTTCTTTAGGAGGCCCATTTTAGACCTCGAAATTCCCCTAATGAACCCCTTCACCACGAATATATCCTTGTACCTTTGTTTTCTTCCACCTTCTTCCTTCAACCTGTAAAGACATTTATTCTGCATTTTTGTTTTTCCTGTAGGCAACCTCACTAAGTCCGAAGTCTAGTTATGTATTAAGGAGTCCATCTCTTCTTTCATGGCTAGCTACCACTTCTTCTTGGTTTCTACTTGCATTTCTTCTTCATAACATTCAGGTTCACTAGAATCAATCAACAATAAATAATATAATGAAGGAGAGTATCGTTTAGGGGTTCTACTTAGCCTGGTAGATCTTTTGAAACCACTTTCAAGTGTTTGAGGTGCATGTTCCTATTGTAGTGGTTGTTTTTTTTGTGGTTGTTGATTATTATTATTTTTAGGCACCTTTACTTTTTTTTGATCTCATCAAGAATTGTGTATTCTTTGTTTTCTTTTTTCTATTTCTTTTCCTGCAACTGATCCTTATACAAGACCTTTTCATTGAATATTATATCTTTTCTCGTAATTATTTTGTGATTTTCATAATCATAAAAGCGATAACAAAAATCATTAACACCATATCCAATAAAGGTACATTTCTTTGATTTAGCCTCAAGATTTGTTCTATTTTGTTTATTAATATGGACAAAAGCCTCACAACCAAAAGGCTTTAAAAAAGAGTAGTTTACCTTTTTTCTTGTCCATTCATCCTCTGGAATACCACCATCCAAGGAATTTGAAGGCCCTATGTTTATAAGATAAACAAAAATATCTACAACATCCACCCAAAATTGTAAAGGAAATCTTGCATGCAATCTCATGCACCTTGCATGCTCCATGATTGTCCTATTCATCCTTTCTGACACACCATTTTCCTGTGGTGTTCTTGGAATTGTCTTGTCTCTGCAAATTTCATTATCTAAACAATATATATCAAAATATTTGCTGCAATATTCACCTCCATTGTTTGATCTGAGACACTTCAACTTCTTTCCTGTCTCCATCTACACCAAAGCTTTCCATTTCTTGAAAGTATCAGATTTATTATTTTTATTCCAAATACAACAAAGCCAATTTTTTCTAGTTGCATCATCAATAAAAGTAACATAATAACGAGAGCCACCAAGAAATGATACATGAGCAGGTCCCCATACATTTGTATTCAAAAGCTCTATTTTTTCACTCTTCCTTTCCTTCCCAACTCTAAGAAATTTGACTCTCTTCTTCTTTCCATAAACACAATTCTCACAGAAATCCAAATCAATATTCTTCAAACCTGGAAACAAATTTCTTGAGTGAAGAATCTTCATCCCCTTCTCACTCATTTTTCTGAGCTTATGATGCCAAAATGATGCATCTTCTCCTATGGAGTTTATAGCATTAACACAATTAGAAATACCATTGCACAAATATAATGTACCAACCTTTTCTCCTTTTTCTATTACCGTGACTCCATTAGTGACCTTCCAAGTTTTATCTGTAAAAGTTGTCACAAAACCTTCACCGCCTAACTACCCTATTGAAATCATAATTTTCTTTAGATCTTGAACATGCCTTACTTCGTTTAATAACCATTGGTTTCCATTCTGCTATTTTACAATAACTTTAATCATTCCAACAATTTTGTAGGGTTTATCATCACTCAGATGAACCTCTCCAAAATCTCCTTGAACATAGTCATGAAAATTTTTCTTATTAGGTGTGGCATGGAATGAGGCCCCTGAATCTACCACCCAAACATCAACAACATTTTCTAAAGAAAGAATTAAAGCATCTTGCAACACATCACCAACCACATTCGCTTCATGATTTTTTTCTTGTTGTGCCTCTCCTCCTTTTCCATTCTGAGACTTTCAATATTTCTTTAGGTGTCCTTTCTTCCCGCATTTCTAGCACACTATCCCCGATCTAGACTTGGATCTACCTTTCCTTGATTTATTGCGATATCCTAAGCTCTTTCCTATTTCCATTTTTCTTCCCCTAGTGTCTGCACTCAAAGAATTACCGGATGTATTACCAGATATTTTCCATTGCATTTCCTCGCTAAGGATACCACTGACAGCATTATCAAACTTTAAAGTACTAGTTCTAGAGATAAAGCTACTAATGGCCATAACCAAACCATTTCAACTTTCTGGAAATGAGCATAGAAATAACATAGCCCTAACTTCATCATCAAATTTTACCCCTACATAATTTAACTAACTGGTAACCAGATTAAATTCATTTAAACGGTTAGCAACAGATCCACCTTCCGACATCTTCATACTAAATAAATGTTTCATAAGAAATACCTTATTTGATGCTGAGGGTTTTTCATATAGTTTCAAAAAATTCGTCATTAAACCCTCTATTGTCATTTCCTTTGAAATATTGAAGGCTACCGACACCGCCAGGCACAACCATATTGCTACAAGTGCCTTTCTGTCGAGAATATCTCATTCTTCGTCTATCATACTCGACGACTTATTTGTTTTTTCGCTCAATGGTAGGTACAAATATTTATGATATAGATAATATTCCATCTGCATCTTCCAAAGTGGGTAGTTTTGGCCATTAAATTTCTTGACCCTAAACCTACCCTTTTCCGCCATTTCTCCCACTCGAACTAGGAACCCTTCTTTCTTGCGAATTTATCAGCCAAATAGACCTTAGGCTCTGATACTAGTTGTTATAAAATTATAAAATATGTGGAAACACAAACACTGAAATAGGATATAAAACAAGAGAGACACAGATATATGTGTTTCACCCAACTTGGGCTACGTCCACGGAAACAACCAATCCTTCCTTTATATAATCCAACACAATGAATAGACACAACATACAACAAATCCACTATAATATCATCTACTCTCTCACAAAGTCCCCCTTTCTATTTCTCAATCAGTATATGCACATGATACATAGCCACAATACAATACCCTCATACAATAGAGGGGTTACCTTCTAGGGAAAAAAACCCTAAATTAAACATAAATTCTACCGTCATATCATCCGACTAATGAATGATCCATATTGACTATGAAATTACAATATTTTACAAGGCAATTTTACATATGTTTTTAGCTTCGGGGGTGCTACCCCTGAAACCTCTCGCCGTCACCCTCCCCCCTCCCGATGACGATCAAACGACGGATGACATTTCCGACCCATTAAGAACAAGGGTCCAACACAATGATACATATAAATAAAGAAGATAATTAGGCTCCAGACCCAACAATATCCCACTTGGAGGCTGATTGTAGCAACTCCACCACTACTTCCTTTGTTGGACAATTACTCCACTTTGGACTTGGTTGTTTCTCATATTCATCATCATACTTGAAGACCAATTGAAACTGAGCAAACTCTCAGTTTCTCCCTGGTTACAACTTTTGTTAACATATCTACAGGATTATGGCTAGTGTGTATCTTTTCTAGATTAAATTGTCCATCTTCCAATACTGATCATATGAAATGGTACTTGAGTTGTATGTGTTTAGTCTTGGAATGAAATTTTGAGTTCTTTGAAAGATGAATGTCACTCTGGTTTTCACTGTATAACCTTCCCTTCTCCCACTTCTTACCCAATTCATCCATAAACCTTTGTAACCAAATAATTTCTTTACTAACCTCTTTAGCAGCACATACTTTGCTTCTATTGTTGAAAGTGCAATGAGACTTTGCATTTTGGAAACCCAACTGAAAATTATTCCACCTACAGTAAATACGTACCCTAAAGTTCTCCTCCTATTATCTCTATCACTTTCCATGTAGTTTGGAAAACATTTATTTTTCATAAATGGGTCTAAGTAAGTTTTTTTTCTTTTAGTTATGCACTTTTAGAGAAAGGGGCCTTCCTTATTGCATCAAAATTGCACCAATACCATTGCCTAAAGATTTACACTCCACAATGAAGGTTTTTCTGAAGTTAGGTGTTGCTCAAATAGGTATCGTGTGCATAGTCTCTTTAATTTTTCAAAATCTTTGGTTTCTTCTTTAATAGAAGAAGATTCTTCTTTCTTCAATAATTTTATTAAATGTGTTTCTCTTTAACAAAAATTATTGATTAAATTGCAATAATATCTCATTAATTGTTAGAATACTATGAGTTTCTTCAATGTACTAGAGACTAACCATTCCCTCATAGTTTTGATTTTTTCTAGGATCCACTTTGATACCTTCATTGAATATAATATGACCTAAATATTTCACTTCTTGAACCCCAAAGGAACACATGAAAGGCTTTGCGTATATTTTTTTCTCTTCCAATAGTGTTAAGACTTTGTAAACATATTGCACATGCTCTTCCCAATATTTTTTGTAGATTACTATCCCATCAAAATATAATAACAAAAATGTTCTAAGGGTTTGAAAATAGAATTCATCAAGCTTTGAAATGTTGAAGGTGCATTGATAAAAAATCATAATGAATTTCATGTGTTCTGAAGGTTATTTTGGTAATGTATTCTTGCCTCATTTTGATTTGATGATATATTGAATGGAAATCCAATTTAGTAAAGTAAATTTCTCCATGCAATTAATCTAGTAATTCATCAATGGTAGGAATAGGAAACTTATCTTTGATTGTCATTTTGTTGAATTATCTATAATCTGGAGACATGCGCTATGGAGTATCCTTTTTTACAACCATCATCGCTAGTGAAGAGAAATCACTCTATCTAGGTTGAATGATTCCATCCCATCTTGAACCATATCCTTAATCTCATTTTTCTATGCATATGAATACGTTTAAGGCCTAATGTTAGATATTACACTTCCAGGGTGCAAATGAATAGCATGATTATGATCTCGAGTAGGAGGAATACCCTTAAGCATCTCTCCATATACCTTGGAATGATTGTTGATAGCCTTTTGAATATCCAATAGAGTAGAAGATATATATGTTTGAACATCTAATGAACAAATTATGCAATTACACCTTGGTGTCCCCTTTTTAACAATTTTGTCAAGTTATTATAGCTCAATGCTTTACTGGATTTCCCTTGGATACCTCTAACCTCAATTTACTTTCCTTCTTAAGGAAATATATAAAATAGAGATAATATCCTATGGATATACTTCCAAATATGAATGGGCATGTATTAAAATTTTAATGTGGAAAATGTGACTCATAAATAAAATATTTCGATGTCAACTTTGTATATATTATATATCATCCCAAATTCATCTTAACTCTAGATCTACCAAGCGCAAAGATGGATCAAACCTCTTTTCACTATAAAAGATTTTTTCACCTCAATATATTTGATCCCTCTTAGTGCTAAATCCAAAGTTAATCTGGATTTAAAATGGATCTAGGCTAGTTAAATATATAACTGAATTTAACACATAAAAAAAACATTTAAATTATACAAATTTTATAAATTTAAATGTGTACTTTCACTTAAATAATATATTGGACTCAAAGAAAAACATACACTAAAACAAAAAATATCATTTATTTGTATTCCACTTTTCATTAAATTATTTACATCGATAATGATGTTTTCTACCCTTTATGCAAGAACATTAGACCAAGCTCGTGATGAGGAAATGGATGGGCTTGACAATGTGGTGGATTGGCCACATGTTGAGCTGGAAAATCCAAATTTTCACCTTTGATGAGATTTTAAATACTTAATGTAAATACAAAATTTGAATAAGTTGAAGAGTTTAGGAATCCAATTGTCATTTTTGTTGTTGTCTTTTTTACTTCCCTCAATTAGAGGGAAAGGGAAGTGAATAAGATGCAAATATTTTGCATAAAAGGAGGCATCGATTGGAGAGGAAATAGTTCTTCTCCTGCCTCCGATTTTGTACATGTGAAATAAATAAAAGAATTTGTGTGCGACATGTTTATTCCATAAATATGTGTTATTATCTCTCAATTCGAATTGTGTGTAAATTTGATTATATTCCAAAATTCGTGTGACCAAAACTTGTAGCATTAGGTGATTGTAAGAATTTCGATTTATGAGTTGTGGTTCTTATGTGTGCTTGTGAACGTGACCCCAATCTATATTTTGAGGCGACCCTGTTCTTTTTCTCTATTGGAGGCGAATTCTGTTTTCCCAACTGAGATTTGAACCTTCAAATTAATCAAAGGGAATGTTTGATAAAGAGAGGCAGGAGGATATCGCTCTTTGAGTAGGAAAGCATGGGAATCTAAGTAAGTTTGAGAATTGAAACAAAGGCTCTGGTCTTAACGTTGTAATGCATTTTTTTTGGGAGAGTGAGCATAACCTTTGGTAAGGGAGACGAGGGAGATCATTCCCTAAGCATGAGAGATAGTTTTGGCAGATAAATGAGTCACTTCACCTTCCCAAAATCCAAAAATTGAGTTTCTGGAAGTGTTAAAAAATTATTTCATAGTGCCTACAGGTTTTTAAAAAGGGTGCTATGAAAGTATTTCGCAACACATATAACCAATTTTATTTGTGCTATTTTTGTGCCACTTTTGCCTTTTTCATCTTCCCACTGCCACTAATTTTTGGTATCAGAGCGATTTTTAGGTAAATCCATGTCTGTGGTAGAGATACATTTGACATTGATGCTATTGTATATGACAAAGCGATATGGAAACACGAGCAAGAAGAGAACAAGGTCGTGGAGGGAGACCCATAGTTGATGCAAGACTCCAAGAAGATATACGGAGGCTGGAATCTCATTTAGATTTCATGGAGACCAATAGGTAGTGATACCTTGAGGCTAGAGATGACAATGGATCAGAGGAAGAAGCTATAACAGAAAGAGCAACACATGTGGATGAAGCTCCAGAAGTTAAATTGTTGAAGTTAGTGTTAGATCAAGTTTGAGACCAAAACCTTATTTGTCTACCTATTATAAAAGTTTGGTAGCCAATAATTTGATGGATTGGATAAGTGAACTAGATAAGTATTTAGAGTACGAGGAGATTGAAGAAGATAAGTGGGTAAAATTTTTTGTAGCTAGGTTGAAAGGCCATGTTGAATTGTGGTGGAACAATGTTCAGGATGAAAGGAGAAAACATGGGAAACCATCGATAAAAGGTTGGGACAGGATGATAGAAAATATGAAGGGGAAGTTTCTGTTGAAAGACTATCAACTATCCCTCTACAAACATCTACATAACCTGAAGAAAAGGCTAATGACAATAAGACAGTATATCGAGGAGTTTTACAAGGTGAATTTGAGGGTAAGTTATGTAGAAGACATCATGAAGAAGACAAAAAGGTATATCAATGGATTTAAGTTGGAGATTCAAGATGAAATCAACATGCTTTCCCCAAGGAAAATGGAAGAAACATACCGGTTTTCCTTGAAGGAATAAGAGAAGATAATGAGGAAGTATAATTCAAGAAGAGACCATGGATTTGCTAGAGGAAAAGGACAGACAACTCGAAGATGGAATACTTCACTTCAAAAGAATGATCTCAATAACCTAGAAAAACAAGGAAAACAAGAGAAAAAAGGTGACTCCAGAGGAAGAAGACCTTACCAGAGATGTATAGGTAGAGGAAGAGGCAGAGAGACTGTCTATTGGTGCTATAAATCTAGGCAGCTAGGTCACAAATCTTTTGAGTGTCTTGATAATGAAAAGGGAGGACTAGGAGATGCATATGTAGCTCATCTGGAAGCAACATAAGCACATGATCCTATGGCAGAAGTGCACCAGAGATGGGAGAAGCATTAATTCTAAATAAGGTATTGTTTAAACTAGTACTAAATCAACACATAGAAAATACTTGTTTATGTTTGTTTTTAAGACAAGAGGAAAATGTTGCAAAGTGGTGGTTAACAATGGACCTAAAAATTTAGTTTCCACATAAATGGTGGAAAAACTTGGATTGAAAATGTTGAACCACACAACACCATATAAAGTGTCATGGCTACAAAAAGGTCACCGATTATTAGTAGGTGAGTAGAGTGAAGTGGAGTTCCAGATAGGCCAATATAAGGATAAGGTAGTTTGTGACATCATGCCAATGGATGTCTGCCACCTTATTTTGGGACAACCTTGGAAATTTGATTGGAATGTGGCGCATGATGGAGAGAAAAAAATTATAAGTTTGAAAAGGATGGTATCAAGCACACTCTTGTACCCTTTAAGGAAGAAAGTAAAAATGGGAAACGTAGCTCAAAAGCACTGTTATTGGGAGGAAAGGAATTTTTGCAGCAAATGGAAAAATAAAAGATCAGTTATGTGGTGGTCTGTAAACCAAAGGTAATACTTATGCATACTGAAATTGCAGATTTACCTATTGATATTAAAGAAATGTTGCAGTATTTTAGTGATATTTTGGTATATGACTTACCAAGTGATCTGCCACCTAAGAGAAGTATCAGGCATCACATAGACCTAATACTAGGAGCAAGCATTTTGAACAAAATTTCTTACCAAATGAAACCCTAGGAAAATTAAGATATAAGGAAGAAGGTTCAAGTACTGCTCGATAAGGGACTGATAAGGAAGTATATAATGCAACAACACAAGTTGAACCATAAGCATGTCAAGTGGCTGGAATTCCTACAAAGTTTCACCTTTGTTGTGAAACATGTTAATGAAAAAAAGAACAAGGTAGCTGATGCTTTGAGGAGGAGTTTGTTCATGCAAGAGTGCCATGTACATGTCTTGGGCTTTGATTATTCGAAGGAGTTGTATGAGGATGATGTTGATTTCTGAGAGGCATTTGAAGCATACATGAACCCTATGAGCAGAGATAACAACCCATGGAGAGAATTTATGTTGCAGGATGGTTTGTTGTTCAAGAATAGTTAGTTATGTATCCCTAGTTATTCAATGAGAGATTATTTTATGTAGGAAAAGCACAATAGAGGATTGGTAGGGATATTTTGTGTGGAAAAGAAACTTTGGAAGCTAGAACACTTCTACTTTTGGCCAAAGATGAGATTTAATGTTAAAAAATATCTAGGAAATTGTAGAAAATGTCAAAATGCGAAGGGGAGAATTCAAAATTTCAGATTGTATGCTCCTTTTCCCATTCCTAGTAGACCATGGGACTCAGTGAGTATGAATTTTTCTTTGGCTTTACCAAGAACAAAATGAGGTAAGGACTCTATTCTTTTAGTTGTGGAAATATTTACAAAGATGGCTCACTTTATGCCATGTTTCAAGACTAGTGATGCTACCCATGTGGCCCATTTGATTTTCAATGAGATTGTTCAATTACGTCGCTTTCCGAAGAGTATAATCTTTGACAGGGACACTAGGTTCATAGGTCATTTTTGGAGGACTTTGTGGAAGAAGCTTGGAACAAAATTGAACTTCAACTCAGCCTATCATCCAAAATTTGATGATCAAACTGAAGTTGTGAATAAGAGTCTCAAGAACACATTGAGGAGCCTTGTGGGATAGCATCCCAAGTAGTGTGATAGTGTGTTAGATCAAGCTGAGTTTGCATACAATGATTCACCAAATAGGAGCACTGGGAAGAGTCCATTTCAGATCTTGTATGAAATGCATTCTAGAGGATTTTGTGAGCTGAGAGATTTCGGAAAAATTGAGTAGAGGAGTGTTTATGTGGAGGAATTTGCAGCAGAAATGAGTGACTTACATGAGGATATCAAACAAAATCTATAGGAAAACAACTAGATGCATAAAAAAAGAGTATATTTAAGAAGAAGAGAGGTAAACTTTTAGGTAGGGGAAATGGTCTTAGAACACATGAAGAAAGAGATATTCCCGAGAGGGGAATATAACATACTCAAAATGAAGAAAACATGACCTTGTAGAATACTCATAACATTTTTTATGAATTCTTATGGATTGGAGTTACCTATGGGCATAGGTATCTCACCCATCTTTATTGTGGCTGATTTGTACCCCTATCAAGTTGGTGATGAAGGTGCCACCACAATGAATGAGAGCAGTGGAGAAGTCAGTGAGCATACTTGAATGAAGCAGATGCCTATGGCAGAGGATCCAGAAGTTGAAAGAATCTTGGACACCAGAGTTGCAAAGCATACCAGGAGAAAAGTGTATATGCAGCTTTTTCTGAAGTGGAAGGATCGTATGATATAGGATTCTACATGGATAAGTGTTGCAGCTCTACAAAAGGCAGTTTTCTCTGTACAGGATCTCATGAATTTTCCTTCTTGGGGAGTCTAATGTGGGACCATTAGACAAAACTCATGATGAATAAATGAAGGGGGCTTGACAATGTGGTGGATTGACGACATGTTGAGCTAGAAAATCGATTTTGTCACCTTTCATGAGATTTTAAATACTTAATGGAAATACAAAATGTGAATAAGTTGAAGATTATAGGAATGAAAGAGTCATTTATGTTGTTTTCTTTTGGAATTACCTCAATTTTAAAGAAAGGGAAGTGAATCAGTTGCAAATATTGTGCATTAAAGGAGGCATTGATTGGAGAGGAAAGGTTTATTCTCCTTCCTCTGAGTTTGTACATGTAAAATAAATAAAATAAGTCGTGCACAACACGTTTGTTCCATAAATATATGTTATTATATCTCTATTGGAAATGTGAGTGCATTTTATTACATTCCAAAATTCGTGTGACTAATTCCTATAGCATTAGGTGATTGTAAACATTTTGATTTCTAAGTTGTGGTTGTTATGCATGCTTGTGAGTGTGACCCTGAACTGTATTTTGGAATGACCTTAATTTTTTTCTATGTTACAGGAATATTTTTTTCCTTAACTGAGATTCAGACCTTTGAATAAAGTAAAGGGAATTTTGGACAAAGAGAGGCAGGAGGAGATCGTTCTTTGAGTAGGAAAGCGTGGGAATCTGAGTAAGTTTGAGCACTGAAATAGAGCCTCTGGTCTGAATGTTGTCACGCCTTTTTTTTGGGAGTGTGAGCATAACCTTTGCTAAGGGAGACAAGAGAGATAATTCCCTGAGTGCGAGAGATTGTTTTGGAAAATATTCGAGTCATTTCATCTTCCCAAAAGTCGAAAACCAAGTTTCTAGAAGTTTTACAAAAATATGTTGCAACACCTATAGGTTTTTAAAAAGGGTGCTATGAAAATATTTCGTAGCGTCTACAACCAGTTTTCTTTGGGTTGTGTTTGAGTCAGTTTCGCCTTTTCATTATTCCCATTTCCACCAACCCTAAAAACCATATTACATCAGTAAACAATTCATATGACATAGAATTAACCAAAACAACAAGCTACTAACAAGATACTAAGTACAAACTCCTTACCATAACATATGATATTGTTAAGTACATGTATCACATGAAAAATCAATTTGATTTAGGAAACAAAAAGTTGAAGATTTAACTCCTACTTGTCTTGTGCATATTGAATGATTTTCCTTATCATTAAATGTAATTTTTGTGCAAGTGTCTTGGTTGTTAATTAGTTGGATTTTCCTCATCATTAAATTAGCTCCTACTTTGGTGTTTGTTTGAGATATTATCTCAACTAATTGATTGTATGATTAAGATAGTATTTCTATATTGGACCAATAATTGATGTATTTACGTGTGTTTAATGTAATGTAAAATAAGTTTTTGGTGTGCAATTGGTTTTAAAAATTGGTCTTAGAGCCAGTGGCTTTGGGTTAAATCCCTTAAGGGAGGGCCTAGGTATATGTGTGAGAGAGATGTAGGAGTTATTTTTTCTATTATTAGATTAGAGATGTAGATTATGTGTGTGAAATTTTTTATGTGTTACCATGTCTTCAATTCATAGATATATGAGTTGTGGATGCGTTGAGTTGTTATAGACAGTACAACCTATGAGGATTCCTTTGGAATTTTTCTGTGGATCTGTTTAGTGGGCCTATAAGAAACAGAAAAATTGTGGCTCATTAAAGTTGCATAAATCGCATATGCGCAAACCAAAATTCATTTGGATTAGATAATTATATTGTTTTTCATCCATCTCAATTATTTTAGAGTGGAAAAAGTGGAGGAATCAACTCATGAGACTGTTTTTACCGACGAGACTTGGTTTGGAAAAACAAGTTCTGAAACCTCCTAGGAGTGTTTTGAGGCATCAAATGATGTTTATGGGGGGTAAAATTCGCCACTTTAGTGCTGCACCATTTCATGTTATTTTAAAAAGAGGGACCTTTCCAACAGGATAAGAATCGTGTCAACCAGAATCTGTATGTGAAAGTTACGCCATTCAGAATTTGACCTTCCTGATTTCACCAACATAGTTTGGGAGGATGCCAAGTCAGCCCCCATTATTCATGAAAAATGGGCTAGCCAAGTGATTATTATATATAAAACTCTAGAAGGGTCAATATTGTAACTTTGGTTCAGAGTTTAGGTAGTTAAACCTAACCACTAGTAGGCTATCGAGTTGTGTTATAACGGGGCCACTAGGAGGAAAAGGGAATTCCATTCTTTCGAGTGCATTTTTTCCATATATGAGAAAAAATAGTCGAGAGGGATAGGAAATAGAGCACACACACAGGATTGGTGCATTCTAGCAGCCCACATACAACAAGTCATACTTATTTGTACTTGAAACCATATTTCCATTTAGAGAAAGAGAGCGGAGTGGCCTCACCTTCCAGTTTGGTTTTTATCTCAAAAGGGCTTCCTAGAGAATGTTGATGCAGAATTTCTGCACAAATCAAAATATTGCACACAATAGAGTGTGTATTCTCTTAAACATGAAATCCTCAATTTCAAAATCCTCATACAAACCACTTAGATTCAATATAGAATATATATGAAGAGAGAGCTGAACACAACCAAAATACTTGCATAAAATACAACTAGAAATTACAGATTCAAACACTTCTTTGGCCGAGTATTACATTTGTGGCCTCTTTCTCTCACCTTTACAACTCGTCACACCGTCACACCATTCCTACTCTACGCTCTCTTTCTATTTTCTTTCCTATTCCATCTCTATGCCTATCTATCTTCCATCCGCATACAAAGCTCATATTTATACATAATTGTGGATTAATCTGAATCCATGATTTCCTCCACAAATAACTCAACCAAATTCTAAAATAGCTTTATCCCTCCTTTGAATCAACTAAGTTCCATTTAAAGAGTTCAAATCCATAAAATATCTACACAACCCAACTCCAATCATAATCTCAATTTATTAAGAGAATATTTACAATAAACCTCACACTCAGATTTTCTTCTCAATTTATTTAAAATGTGTATAATTTATAAAATAATTAAAAAAACATCACCCCCTAAATCACCCAAATACAAAATGACAATTAAGCAGGATGCTCCTACATCAGAATCCCCATGTAGAAAGTTTCCATAGACTCTTGTCTATGATGTCTGTCACTTTTCTGTAATAATGTGACAGCCACAAGTCTCAATGACTTGCCACCTCCAGGATTCCAAACTCTATTTTGTCACCGGTCCTTTAAAGTATCAACTCCATTTTGTAATTTTGCACAGAATTCCCAGAATAGTATTTTCAAAACATTATTGAATGTAACTCTCACTTTTCCATACCACATCATCTTTATTTCTGGAAATACAGACTTGCGTAGAAACGTTGATACCCATTCTTCTGGTCTCCAAACTTTGAAAGAATCTCGAACTAGCTTTACTTCAGCATCACCAACATCACTCATTTTGTCAACCGGATTCCATCGGCCTCTACAACAATTACTTTCGCCAATTTCTTAGAGTAATTCCTCTTTGTCTTATGCTTCCATCTCCAATTGCACTAAAAACTCAACTTTCTGAAATGAAGAATAATAAAGAACTTCTCCTTGATCACAACTATAGTCATTGACTGCCCCTATAGTAACAAATTTCTCATTCGGTGTTGTACCTGCATTCATTAACTAATTATTATTTTTAAAAATAAAATACCTTTCAGCCTCTTTTGATGTTGCAAGCACCAATGTCCCATCATAAACCTTCTGGATTTTAGTAAATCCTCTTTTGAATTGATGGCTGCTTTCATCCTGTTGGATTAATGTTGTTTTTTCCTTTATGTCTCTAAGGACATAACTTTCTTGCTGCTTCTGATCTTTCATCTCATCTTCAAATACTTTCTGCTCAATTCCTCTGATTTCAACATCATATTTATTAATGTTGTCTTCTGTACCTACAACCAAATTATTACTTGAAGAGTTAAAACATTCACTTAACTCTATAAATGTTAGAAACATTTCATCCTTATCATGCACGGTAACTGCAATCTCTTCTTTATCAAGTTCTGCAAGCTTCATCTCTCCTTCATGTTTCTTGAGCCATCTTTCCAAGAACTCTATTTCCATGTGAAATCTTTCCAGCATTTCATCACAATCTTCATTCTTAGTTTCATTCTTCTTCTAGCAATCCTCCTGAGGTATCATGTTGTCTGTATCATCACATTGCAAAATTCTTTCATAAATTTCATTAAACAAATTCATTTTTTTACCTCCTTGGAATATCACTACGACATTTTCATTATGCTTCTGCTCCATAATAGCTTCAACTAGCTATCCTATACCAAACAAGAATTCATCTATGAATTATTTCTTCTATAATAAATCAGTACCTTCCTCCTCTAAAAGGCATTCTATATCATACTTCACCTCAAGAGATTTATTCATCTTTGTGAAAGCTTCAACAGACTGTCCAACATATTCTGCACATCCTGCAAACATATACAAACTATGAGATTTAAAAATACAAGTCTTCATAGCCTCATATGCTTCCCTTGTCAACATATCTTCAATTTTTTCTGAACTATTCCAATAGTCCATGAGATATTTCACATTATCCTCATCACCCAGAATTTCACCCTATTCTGGTCCACAAATGGAAACTTCCATTTCCAACTCAACTTCTCTCAGTTCTTCATGTCTCAATTTCTCACTCATCATCTGCTCAAGCTTTCTCAGCTCTTCTGTTAACTGCATATTTACTTGTTTTTTCCTCTTTACTTGTAGTCTCTGCCATTTCACTTTCTTCCTCATGCTCCAACCATGTCTCTGGTCTTTCTTATTTCTCTGCAACAATTCCATCAATAACTCAAGATGAACTGCTATCTTAGCCTTCTCCCTCTCCTATTCTTCATTAGTCAACTACTTCCAAATGCCATTTGCCTTGGAATATTCCTTCTTCTTTATTCTGTTGTGGTATTTCTCAGAACCTCTGAAATGACTATCAACAATCATCTTTTCCTCCTTTGCGAACTTCATTTGTTCACTTGTGGATCTCATTCAATCCTTTTCAGCAAGCCTTCATAATTGCCATAAAATAATGCAAGCTCCCTTCTTGCACTTGGTATCTTTCGGTTCTCTGTCTTGAAATCATCTTCATCTTCTAGGCAACTCTCTTGCTCCTCTTTGCTGCAAACAACAACTGTAGTATTTCTTGTGTTACAATGACCACACTGTTTGGGTGTCGGGCTCCCCCGATCATGCACCCAATTACATTCAAACCTTTGACTTGATTTAAGACTCTTTGACTCCATACTTGACATCAACTCTTCATCTTGGATGAAAAATTCACACTTTTGTACAATAACTCATTGGTTTAACTTGACTCAAGCTATCCAAATTTCTTCATTTGACCTTAACATCTTATTTGACTTCAAAATTTGACCTAACAATTACAATAGTGGATATTTTGACTCTAATTCAAGTTATACAATATACCAATGAACATCCACCCTTAATATCTTCTCTTCACTCTACCAATTCTCTCTCATACTCCATTCTTATGATAATATCATAAGTCACTAATTATATCATCTCCCATTATCACTTTCTTTTACTCACATGATACTTAAGCCTTTAAATCAAAATGCAATCCACTTTTCCCAAGATTTATTGTATGATGAAAATAAAATAAACCATCTAATTTTCAACATTTAAAATACCTTTTGGAAACGAATTTTCATACCTTACGTGCCCTTCAAGGTTATTTAATAAAAAATTTCTTTGCAATTTCAACTCTCCGGATGTCATGCCTCTATGTCATTCTTATCACTCTGAATATTCACATGCCCTTCATCGACATTGTACTATATATATATATATATATATATATATATATATATATATATATATATATATATATATATATATATACACACACACACACACACACACACACACCATAACCTCTTCAACACGCTCACCATCTTAGTGCAAACAGTTTTCCTGCACTTCCATGCAGCTCCTTCTTTGCAGTGATGGTTCTCATGCAACACCGTCTCTCTTCAGTGCACAAAAACAATTCCTTCATAGGAATTTTCCAAAACTTTCTTTTAACATGGTGGCATCAACATATTTCTCTGACAGCAACAAACACAAATCGCACTATCTTCTGAACAGAACAATGTGAACACTTTCACATGCGCTACAAGAAATGATCAATCATGATCTCTAACTCATGGAAATCATAGATGATCCTTTGCAGGCTTGATCCTCCATGTAAATCTCAGTTATCACAACCTCAAAAAAGATATGCCACAACCACACTTGAACCATATTTTCATCCAGTGCATATTCATATCTCCCTTTACTTCAACTCGCAACTCGTCCATGTTTGTTGTTTGCCACTTATTGTCTATGTACCAAGGGTAAATTGTCCATGGTGGTTGTAAGGCCTTAGAACGTGGAACAATCGCAAAGAAATTTTAGCTACCATCATTGATATTTACTCTGGGTAAATTTGGTTTCAAAGAACCATAATGTTACTCAAACTGTAAGATTTTGTTTCTTTCCAAGTACTCGGATTGAAGGTCAGAAGATCCAAGTACTATGTGGAAAACAATATTCAACACCAAGATTTCTTTCCAAAATTCTTAACTGCAAGGACAATATGAGTTATCAAAACCTGATTTAGTTGCAGCTAGATCATTGAAGAGCTTCAATGAAATTGCCATTAATTTGGAACCCAGATGTCAGGAATATGAGGCCATTGTTCCTGCCAGTACCCACTATTTTCCCGCTGGATCTACATGCCATGATATCATATTCTTCTGCGTATATGAGCACAGGAGTGCGTTCCCCTTCTAGGTCAGCTTTGACACGCCGATAAAAAATGATCTTTAACTTAGACGAACTACACACTTGGAACATGAGATCTTCTTTAGTTGATCAAGAACAAAGGCACACGTTAAATATTTAATGTAGTAACAAATTTCATTTGATGCAAAGGATCAAACCGTGCAATTGGATAGAGTTTATATACTCTATAGTTTTTCATAAAAAAATGACACACCATTTATCTTTCTTTCAATGCACCATTTGAACCACTATAAAAAATACAAAATGTACCATGCACTTCTACAACACACACCACAAATGGTGAGCTCCTCACAACATCGACACCAGTAGAAAGCTATTATTGGTTCAAGTCTACAACAATTTATTTCCGTCTTCCCAATTTGTGTTCACGTTACACCAGTTCCGCAATTGGGCTTACTGACTACTTATCAGTTCAAGTGGTCTCCACCTTCCTCCTTTGCGTTCATATCTTCACCATCCTCTTATGCTCTCAAATTTGCATTCAAAATCCCACAGAATCTGTGCTTGTATTGGCGTTGCACTCGTTTCAACGTTCCACGCTGGCCCAATACTAGCTACCAGCATTTGTAGCCACTGCACTTTCTTCCAAAACAACACTCGCTTGCCATTTCATAGTATCTGCACCCGCATTACATCCATGTCAGACATTTCATTTGGCATTTCTTATGACAATCCAGGATTACAACAAATTTTATTCGTGGGTTACTGAGATCAATTCTTCAATTGGAATTAATGCCAATTGCACCTTCAATTCAACAACACTTATCCACACATATATATAATTGCAGATTCAAATAAACAACAGAAATCATGGAATAAATCGAATACATTGAATGCTATAATAATAACTATATCAATTTCGCATGGGCCAAATATTTCATTGGTTGCCCCTTTGTGCTTTCATTCTTCAAAACAACCCACACAACACACTCAGAACCAATTTACTCCCACAACAGGTAGGCATCTTCCCTACTTAGACTCCTTGAAATTTTCCATCACGTAGAGCAAAATCGCTCCTTTTTGCAATGGATTTTACAAACAAACTTTTCATAACCAAAAATAAGTTTGCGGCTTTCTTTTAAACCAACATTAACACCATCATCCTTCATTTATTGGCCACATAATGATTCGACCATATAATGCAGAAAATATGTAGATCAAGACTCAAATATTCATGAAAAAAAATCGAAGGGAGGCTCTGATACCAAATTGATGCAGAATTTCTGCACAAATCAAAATATTGTGCACAATAGAGTGCGTATTCTCTTAAACATGAAATCCTCAATTTCAAAATCCTTATACAAACCACTTAGATTCAATACAGAATATATATGAAGAGAGAGCCGAACACAACCAAAATACTTGCATAAAATACAACAAGAAATTACAAATTCAAACCCTTCTTTGGCCGAGTATTACATTTGTGGCCTCTTGCTCTCACCTTTACAACTCGTCACACTGTCACACCATTCCTACTCTACGCTCTCTTTCTCTTTTTTGTCCTATTCCATCTCTATGCCTATCTATCTTCCATCCTCATACAAAGCTCATATTTATATATAATTTTGGATTAATTTTAATCCACAATTTCCTCCACAAATAACTCAACCAAATTCTAAAATAGCTTTATCTCTCCTTTGACTCAACTAAGTTCCATTTAAGGAGTTCATAATCCCTAAAATATCTATACAACCCAACTCCACTCATATTCTCAATTTATTAAGAGAATATTTACAATAAACCTCACACAGATTTTCCTCTCAATTTATTTGAAATGTGTATAATTTATAAAATAATTAAAAAAAAACATCACACCCTAAATCACCCAAATACAAAATGACAATTAAGCAGGATGCACCTGCATCAAATATATTGTCTTAAATGTGTGTGTGAGATTTATTTTTTCATTCTCTATTTTCTATGTAATTCTAATTCACATGCATGCATTATTATCATTAAATATAGAAATCTATTCAAACTTTAATAGTGTAGAATTTCATATTTTTAATATAATATTATCATATATGTTGTGATGAACTATTCAGTGGAATATCAGTGGTAGTTTATGGATCATATTGGTATTGAAATAGGTTTCTTTGGGTATTTTGTGGAGATTTACAAGGGATATATATCGGTTAGGTGAAAATTCGAAAAACCTTAATCATGTCTGACGATTATGTGAGCAGCCCTCGTGATCCTTCAAAGCAGAGGTTTTCATGATTGGAACAACAAGTCACATATATAAATCATAATGTAAATCTCCTCATGGTGGCTCTGACAATAAGCTTGGGATATTTGGAGAATATTGGGGCTCAAATGCAGAGGAAAAATTAGAAGGGGGATCAGAAGATCGAGAAGAAGAAAAGAGTCAGTCGAAGAAAGAACCTAGAGAAGATCAACCTAGTTCAAGTATCGTGAATCAATCACAATCCCTATTTAAATGGAAGCAAAGGTTGATATCAATTTTCACCACAATGATATTGATGCTCTATAGTTGAATCACTGGTTGCAACAACTAGAAGTTAATTTCAACATCCATCAAATTGAGGAAGAACATCATGTAGGAATTTACAGGGTAAGTTCCATATATCAAGAACCAAAGGTCACCTCTCACAAACAGATCAAAAATCAATACACCAGTATAATCACGTGGTTAAAACCCTCAAAGAGGGAAACAATCCACACCATGAGCCAACGCGGCCACTTCAGAGAATTTATTAATATAAAAATAAAAGTTACATATGTTTCTCTCATAAACGGTTACTAGACAAATGACTGTTACACCATTTTTTGGTCATCTAACCTTTCATCATTAGATGGACCCAAGTACACCATGTAAGACCAGTTTTACCCCAAGTAAAACTGCTTTCACTATGTTAGCCACTTTTCTGTTGAGAGGGTCTCCACCTGCCTAGGGCAGGGATAGGTGCACTTACTCTGATTTATTGTACTCCTCTCTATAAATAAAATGGCTCAGATTTTGGTGTTACATGTGTCATGATTCAGTGATCTGGTTCAGTTTATATCCGTATTAGTGCATTTCTGTTTATCAAGTTATTTCCCTTATCTCATATTACAAGAGCCTATCCCCCCTTAATGACAACTTTCCTGAACTCCAAGCATGGATCGAAGTTTGGTAAACTTCGCTTCTGTGAGAGCCTTCGTAAAGATATCGACTACTTGATCATTGGTCAGACAATACTGCACTTCAAGAACACGATCATGAATGAGCTTTCTGATGAAGTGTATGTGGAGTTCAATGTGTTTCATACGCTGATGCTAAACTGGATCTTTACATAGCTTAATGGCACTCTGATTATCACACCAAAGTGTAGTTGGATGCTGCTGATGAAGACCAAATTCAGACAGGATCCGACGAAGCCACATGGCTTCCTTGCTGGCTTCAACTGCACCACGATACTTCGCTTCTGCTGAAGAAAGAGAGATGGCACTTTTTTTACAAGACCAAGTAACAAATACCCAACCGAGAGTGTTTACACATTTCCGTGTACGACTTTCGATCATCAAAACGGTCACCAACCCAATCAATCGTTGAAACCAATCAACAAGGGAGATGCTCCTGCACTGTAATGAATCCTGAACTGAATCGTACCTCGAATATATCGAAGTATTCTTTTAGCCTCTTTCCAGTAACTTTCATGAGGTTGGTGCATAAACTGAGCGACAAGACCAACGACAAAGGAAAGGTCGAGACGGGTATGGGTTAGATACAAAAGTTTACCAACAAGTTGATGGTATAAGGTAGCATCAACTTCAGGGGTAGTACAACTGACTGAAAGCTTGACTCCAGACTGAAAGGGAGAAGGGGCAGGTTTACAGTCTTCCATGTGAAAGTGGTGTAGAATATCACATGCATACTTGGACTGAGAGAGGGTAATGCCTTCCTTGGATTGCAAGACTTGAAGACCAAGGAAATAATGCAAGTGTCCTAAGTCTATCATTTCAAACTTCTTTTTGAGGCTAGACTTCACATGGCTTATATGGTTTGGATCACTACCAGTAAGGATAAGATCATCAACATAAAGAACAAGGATGGTGAAGTACTTACCCACTTTCTTGGTGTAGACAATGTTGTCAGAATGACATCTAGAAAATCCATTATCTAAGAGAAGGCTATTCGTTTTGGCATACCAATCTCGAGGAGCTTGTTTGAGACCATAAAGAGACTTCCTAAGGAGACAAAAAAGGCTAGATTCGTTTTGGATACAGCCATGGGGTTGTTCCATGTAGATTTCTTCATGCAAATCTCCATGTAAGAAGGTAGATTTAATATCCATTTGATGGACTTCCATTTAAAGGAGGCAGCAAGGGAAAGAACAAGGCGGATATAATTCATTTTGGCAGCAAGGGAGAAGGTTTTAGTATATTCAATGCCTTCAACTTGTGAAATCCTTTTGCAAAAAGATGAGCTTTATGTTTATCCACTTTTCCATCTGGTCCAAACTTTATTTTGTAAACCCATTTTCATCTGACAATTTTTCTTCCCTTTGGAAGAGGAACAAGATCCCAAGTATCATTTGCCAATAATGAACATTATTCTTCATTCATAGATTCATCCAAATCTGGATGACTTGAAGCTTCTTCAAAAGTGTCTGGATAAGGATTCTCTAGAACTTCAGCCAATAAGGAAGAGGCTCTTTCGAACTTAAGAACATGTACGTCGTCGATTGGCAAGGTCACCTGCAAGAGAACCTGCTGCATCCCGAGTAGAGCGGACCCATCTTGGAAGTGGTGGAGTATAAGGAACAATTTCAAGAGGTGGAGGAGGATTGTCATTCTCGCTGTCATCATCTGAACTAGAAGGAATGCCATTAAAAATAGAAAAGAGAGAGAGAGGTGGCACATATGCCGAATCAGGCTCGCAGGCCAAAGGTGGCACACCCGCCGAACTAGGCTCGCATGCCGATATATTTTCATCAAAATTTACATCTCTTCTAATGATTATATTTTTGGATTTTGGTTGAAGAAGTCTATATCCTTTGACATCTTCAGAATATCCATCAAAAATACATTTTTCACTCTTAGGTTCTAAGGCTTTCTATTTCGTATCCGGAATATGGGCCCAAGCATCACTTCCAAAAACACGAAAGTGACTTACATCTCAGTTTGATTGAGCTCAGTTTCTTCGGATTTATATTCTTTAAAACTCCGTAGGAGTGCGATTCACAATGTAATTTGCACAGTAATTGCTTCTCCCCAAAAATTAAGACCAAGTCCTTTAGATTGAAGCATACAATTAGCCATTTCTTTTAAGGTGCGATTCTTCCTTTCAGCTACACCATTTTGTTGTGGAGTATATGGAACAGTATGTTGCAATTGAATGCCATGCTTAGTGCAGAAGTTGATAAATTTGTTGTTAACATATTCTCCTCCATTGTCTGATCTTAACTTGAGAATTTGATGTCCAGATTGTTTCTCAACAAAGGCCTTAAAGGCCAAGAACATGTTAAAAACTTCACTCTTGAATTTTAAGAAGTATACCCAAGTGCGTCTGGAAAAATCATCAATGAAAGTTAAGTACTTGCAACCAAAGAAAGAGACAACAAGAAGTGGACCACATAAATAACTATGCACAAGTTACAAAGGGGCTAAAGCGTGCCAAGAGGCACGTTTGTCAAAACTATCCCGATGATGTTTTCCGAGTACACATCCGGAGCAAACACCATCTCGGTAAGATACCATAGGAAGGCCTGTCACCACATTTTCTTTACATAGAGTTTGAAGAGAGAAATAGTTTTAAGTGGCCAAATCGCTCATGCCAAAGTTTGCTTACTTCATTATTATGAGCAACAAAAACAGAGGGCAGACATGATGACCCAAAGTTGTCAAACTTATACAACCTTGTGGAATCATCAGCAATGCCAGTAGCTAAAATATGTCTAGGATCTTTGAGGTCCTTGATTACAACATCATGAGGTGAGAATTCTACTATTTTCCCTTCACCTGAATGAGTTATCCGATAAACAGAGAGAAGGTTGCATGACAAGGTAGGAACACATAGTACATCATTAAACTGACCATTATCGAGATGAATGGTTCCAGATCCTACAACACTAAGAGATCTATCATCACCAACATAAATATGCTTGGTGTTACAATCATTTAAAGAAGAAAACATGGCTTTATTTTTGGCCATGTGATAAGAAGCTCCAGAATCAATGAGCCACTCATGAGAATGAGAAGAGGAAGATACATTTAATGCATAACTAGATCTTGATGCTTGACAACCACAAGCAGAAAGTGCCATTCCTGAAGATGAAGGTGAAGAGTGCTCCAAATTGATGTTGTGCTTCTTCATCGCTGCTTCTAAGGCTTCCATCTTCTTAAAACATTTGGACTCTATATGGCCATCACGATTGCAAAAGTTGCAATGTCTATCTGTCTTCTTTCCTTTGTTTTTATATGCCTTATCATTTTGGTGAGTTGCTTTTTTAGTTTGCGGTTGAAATTGCTTAGGACCCTTGTTTGGTTTCGGACCATACTTTTTAGGATACGGCTTCTTGGGATTATTTTGATATGATTGATGTTGGGCTGCTAAGGCTTTCTTAGAAGCGTTTCCAGAAGTGATAAGACCAAGGTGTAAGAGTTTTTCTTGTTCTCTTATCAAAGAATCGCAAAAGGAATCAAAAGAGGGATTCTTGTAGGTAGCTCCTGAAGAAATGATGGCTTCTCTAGTGGAATGGAAGGCGGAAACAAATATAGAGTATGCAGGGCCAAGCTTAACAAGAATGCAATAAATGAGGCTACCATCTTCCTTTTTGAACTTAGACCATTCTAAAAGAATTCTAAGGGTCTTGAATTTGGACAAAAAATCTTCAATAGAGGAGAAATTATTGGGGTCCAAAGTAAGCAACTCATTTTCAAGCTGATGGACCCTGATTTTATTTTGAATGCCAAAGACAGTATTTAGCTTGTCCAGGGCTTCATGAGGGGTGTCAATGTCAAGGATATGAAATCGAAGATCTTGAGCAATGGACATTCCTATCAACCCTCGTGCTTAATCTTGTTTATTTTCCCATTTAGCAACTCTATCATCATCAAAAGGTTTAGTTTCTAGCCTTGTGGCTATTCTATAAAGCCCTTTACTTCTAAGTATATCTACCATGTGAGGTAGCCATTGGAAATAATTGGTGTTGTTAAGAATAATCGGGCATGCACTTTCCATTTTTTTTTTTTTAAACTGAAGCTGAGAAAAGCTTAAACTAACTACTCCAATGGAAAGATCTCGAAAAATTAGGTCGTTTCAAAAAAAACGGCTCGAAAAATAACTTCCGGATGAAGAAGTTATGCCTTTTGAAAAATCTGAGTTGTAGATGCCAAATAGTTACGGGAACGGGATGAAGTGCGGCTTTTT